>CAWUFW010014672.1:0-402907 GCA_963921515.1 Calotriton arnoldi | reverse complement strand
TGGAATGACGTAAAGAGCCT
Organism: Calotriton arnoldi; assembly: GCA_963921515.1. NCBI lineage: Eukaryota > Metazoa > Chordata > Amphibia > Caudata > Salamandridae > Calotriton > Calotriton arnoldi. The sequence goes on along the minus strand of CAWUFW010014672.1, from coordinate 402,887 downwards.
GGTCAAGAAGAAGGAGGGCAAAAACAGAGAGCTGGCTGCCGTCACTGGCGGAGGGAATCCCGCGCTCTTTAAGACCTTCAAAGCGTGGGAGGAGAAGGTGCGAGTCGTAATACATCCGGAGATCCTCGCCGGATTAGCAGGGGGAGTGGAGGCTGGTAAGTACAAACCAACGTATACCAGCACACCGCTATGTACTCACATGCGCAACTACCATGCCACAGCTCCCAGGGACAAACACCCCCATGTCCAGCACACAATACACAACACATCACACACACATGCAACAGACACCACCACACACAGCCCAAACCGAACAACTGTAAGATGCGTGGGGACATGTGTACACTCAGCCAGCCACGTAACCACCAACAGGTCCCCAAATATGCCAGAAGCGCCACAACGAGCACCCACCACACCCATGTGTCCGCCACAGCTGCACTAACCGACAAGTAACAGGTAAGTGGCAGGAACACAAAGTGCAGTGGGTGGGAGGGTGGACAGCCCAAGTACAACACACACCAGGCCCCAGTCCCACAGCACAGCAAGGAGGAGCATCCCCCACACCCCACAGCCATGTGTCAGCCACCGCAGTGCACAACGACAGCCGAAAGGCAGACATCACGGTCCACAGCAATCGGTGTCAGTGGGTGTCCAGCCACCCCCACGACCCACAACACCCCCACCCCCCCACCCCCACAGACCTGCAACATGGAGCACCCCCCGCTTAGAGCCATGTGGCATCCAGTACAGTGCACGCACGAACAACTTGCAGGTGGGAAACTGGACAGGGCTGGATTACTGGAGGCATGAGGACCATAACACGACCAACACATGGGACATGTCACGTAGCAGACGAACACGCAGCACCGCCCACCGTCACGAACAAGTGAACAATGTGCACACGGACATGAACAACAGACTCACACCCCACATGACCCATCACAGACATAGCAACACCCAAGGAGCCACGTCTGCATGCACAAGCCACACTGAATATAGTCCCACACGGCAGCCACTGTGCAACTCATCACACACAACCGAAACACCATTGAAGTCCTGTCCATGTAGCCCCTACTGCCTGTCAACCACACACCCCACAACTACGCCTATGTAAGACAAACAACACTAGACGCAACAGAGCGGAACAACATAAATGCACACGAACACCACTGAACCCATCAAACTCACAGACACACCATGCACATACAACATACCATCCATCCCATCCGTCAGCCCCAGTCTCATGAAAGGCATGTCATCCGCACAGCTGCCACACATACAGCAGTCATGCTAAGATACATGCCCATGACCAACCATGTGCCAGAAGTCAATGAAGCGCACAACACACTGTGAGCAACAACACACAACATGGGCCACCCCCCCGAGCACTGCAGTGATGCACATGGCACAGGGCAGCACGCACACCAAGGAGATGGGACAACTGCAATACGTTGGCTGGCACACAACTATCACTCACTCATAACGATGCGTCCAATGCCATGTCCAGTAATCACAACAGACAGCAAATATGCAGGCCATGTCAAGCATGCACACACCTCAAACCATGCACTGTCATGCTGCCACAACACATGTCACGTTCGGCACCCATGGCTCACAGCATGTACCCCAAAAGCATATTCCCTCCCAAATGCGAATCTGGGGCATGGCCCCCATGTTGCCATATGCGTTCCTAAGCGTTCCATTTGAACCCCAAAAGCATATTCCCTCCCAAATGCGAATCTGGGGCATGGCCCCCATGTTGCCATATGCGTTCCTAAGCGTTCCATTTGAACCCCAAAAGCATATTCCCTCCCAAATGCGAATCTGGGGCATGGCCCCCATGTTGCCATATGCGTTCCTAAGCGTTCCATTTGAACCCCAAAAGCATATTCCCTCCCAAATGCGAATCTGGGGCATGGCCCCCATGTTGCCATATGCGTTCCTAAGCGTTCCATTTGAACCCCAAAAGCATATTCCCTCCCAAATGCGAATCTGGGGCATGGCCCCCATGTTGCCATATGCGTTCCTAAGCGTTCCATTTGAACCCCAAAAGCATATTCCCTCCCAAATGCGAATCTGGGGCATGGCCCCCATGTTGCCATATGCGTTCCTAAGCGTTCCATTTGAACCCCAAAAGCAAAGTACAAACCAGACCCAGGATGGGCCAGGAGCCCGCATACACCAGAGTCACAATAAGTAGGGGCACAGCAACACACCCATCGGCATGGCCAATCCGTCCCATGCCACATGTGCACAGCACACAGTCCCATTGCCAAGCACACACAACTACAGATGCTACAGCCACACACACGCCTCCGGGAAACCCATGTACGAGATTGCACGAACTGTCAATGTCAGACGACAAATACATACTTCGCCAGGTGCAACACAATAACAAATCTCATTCTCTCCACAGGTGACGAACTGCTGGATGCTGGGGATGGAGCCAGCAGCCAGCACAGCCAGCCTACAAGCCCCCAACGAGGACACACGGATCTGGAGGATCTGTCCTCCTCTTCGGACACGGACCACCAAGCAGGCCCATCTGGTGTGGCAGGGCCCAGCCGCTCCCCAGGACCCCTCCTACCCACCAACCCATCATCCAGGGCTGCTGAACATTCCCAGCCCCCTGCTGCCACTGTCGTTGCGGCCACACCCACGGTCATTGTGGCCACTACCACTGCCGCAACCGCCACCATCGCCGCACCGACCACCACCGCCGCCACCACCGCCACGTCTTCGCTGGCACCAGCCCCAGCCCCAGCGCAGGTGGTGGCCCGGCCGACTGGATCCACCCTGGGAGCCACAGCGAGGACCGTGGTGAGCAATGTGGCTAGTGGGCAGGCCGGTGGCAGCAGGACTGGTAGGAGGAGCAGGGTCAGGGAAACGCCAGCCTCCCCTGGGAGCCATGCCCTGCCTCATATGGCCAGAGTCCTTGGGGCCTATGAAGAGGCCCAAGGACAATGGGTCCGTTCTGCTTCAGACACGCGTGAGGTGCTGGGGGTGCTGAGGTCCATGGACGCCCGTATGGGCCAAATCGTGGACCTCATGGGACAGCTGGTGGTGGCGGTGAGGTCACAGCCAGGGACAGCAGCTCCCCCTCCGCCACCACCTGCTGGGGCGCAGGGTGGAGCAGCAGTGTCCAGTTCCCCTGCATCCACAGCCAGTGAGCACACCTCAACCACCAGCATGTCGCAAGCAGGCACCCCCCCTCGCAAACGTGGAAGGGGCCGTCCGAAGTGGAAACAGATCTCCCGGGAGGACTTCGCACGCTCCAAACGCAAGTGAGGCAGCCAGCCAGCCTTCCGCCAGCCTTCCTTGACCAGCCACTGCATTGACTTGGACTACGATCCCACTCCACACAGCCATCTGGATGGCATGTGTGTGTTGGACTATGGACATAGAACCAGTGGGTACACCCTGATCATCACGCAGCCATGACCGACAGCTCATTGTCACTGCACGCACCACTTTTGTCATCACCTTACACACAATCACATGTCACAGTTTGTAATAAATGCACCTTTTTCACTAACTGCTGTTTGTGCCCTGTGTTTTATTTGTACGGAATACAACGGCCACCTTGGGCGGAAAGGCACCTGATGCGTGGCATGGCAATTGAATCCGGAGGGCCTGTAGGGACCTAGGGGTGGGAGACAGAACAGGAGCACATTCAATGAGTGTGTCACACACCCATCACACAGTACATGTCAACAACTACAAGCAATGTACACACATCGCACAGAGCAATAGGGCACAATGCCACAGCCACCAACAGTGGCATACTACCCTGGCCATGGAGCGTTGACACACAGCACGCAGTGAACAAACGGCCACCCTGACACAGCACACACACACCTGCACAGATACAGCCACATCAGCCGTCGTACATGGACACTCACCGTCAAGTGAAGTAGCGGGCGATGAGCTGCTGCCGCACATTACCAGCTTCCTCCTCTCCGCTGTCCTCCTCACTCGAGCTGTCCTGGTCTGCGGGCTGGGGCCCTGGTTGATCTCCGTCATCCACGATGAGGGGGATCTGCTTCCGAATGGCCAGATTGTGCAGCATGCAGCACGCCACCACTATCTGGCACACCTTCTGTGGGGAGTACGCCAGCGCACCCCCGGTGCGGTCCAGGCACCTGAACCTGGACTTGAGGAGGCCAAAGGTACGCTCGACCACACGTCTGGTCCTCCCATGTGCCTCATTGTAGCGATCGTCTGCTGGGGTGCGAGGATTCCTCAATGGACTGAGCAGCCATGCCCCATTCGGGTACGCAGAGTCACCTGGGTGTGAGGGACACAGAGAACCGTTGCAATTCCAACTGGACAGGGGACAGCATCGCACAACCAGCACGCTACACCACTCCACATACTCACCGACAATACAGGCACGATCCTGTTGCATATTGGACATCAGTCGTGGCAAGATGCTGTTGCGCATTATGTGTGCGTCATGGGCCGAGCCTGGGAACTTTGCACACACGTGGGTGATCACCATGTCCGCAAGGCACACCACTTGCACATTCAGGGAGTGCGTGTGCTTCCTGTTGCGGTACAGGTGCTCAGTGGCCTGTGGTGGAACAAGGCCGACATGTGTGCAGTCAATGGCTCCAACGACGTGTGGGATTCTGCCAAGGGCATAGAATGCACCCTTCACTGCCGCCAATTCACGAGCCCTGGGGTAGCGGATGTACCTGTTTCGGTACAGCATCATGGCTGCCAGTACATCCCTCAGCACCTTGCTGAACATGGGCTGGGACATCCCTCCTCCAATGCCCACTGTGTGCTGGAATGACCCAGTGGCGAAGAAATGCATGGCGGCCATCACCTTAGCCGTGGGGGTGACAGCAGTCGGATACACCCTGCGGGGACGGAGATGGGGTTCTAACATGGCACACAGTCGATGCAGGGTTGGCCTGTCCAGCCGAAACTTCCTAATAACCTCTGTATCGTCCATGTCCGCCAGCAATTGGTATGGGCGGTCAATGTTCGGTCTCCGCCTAGGGACAATGGCAGAGGACACATGTCAAAGCAACACGACACATAGCAATTTCGCATACACATCACTGACATGACTGAGCAAGCACATGAGCCACAGCCCAGCTGTCAAGCTGGGACGGCACGGCCACAATACACTTACACAGGTCTCCCAACAATGGCAATGGCTAGTGATACAAACCACTGCCATGTGCATGCACATGGGGATCTAGGCCCCAATGACTTGCGGGGCGTGCTGATGGGGACTGACTGCATATCCGTCAAGCGGCAACGCCACGGCAACATGAATGTCTGCTGAGCATGGAACTGCTTCTGCGGCTGGATGAGTATGGCACACGACGACGACGATGTGGGCACAGGCTGAGCGGCCAAAACAAGTGGGACCTGTGGCACGAGGGGATATGAGACAGTAGTAGGTGTCAGCACTGCACCCTATGTACAGCACTGTACGGATCACACCTCCCGAAACATTGACAGGTGTCCACATTGACAGCCCCATGTCAAGACGGCTGTGTGCTTGCAGTCACACGTCACAGGTGAGAGGTTACATTGCACGTGCCAGGTGGCAGACGTACATAGTGGGAGCTGGCATGTGTGTGCATGTGTCTCCTGTTCAGGATCCACCAGATGGGCGCTGACTCTGTACTGACCATTGGACACAGCATGTTCCGTGGAAGGCTTGTGTGTGTGGGATGGTGGCACTGGATGTGCCTCCGTTGGGTGGGGGGCCATGCACAGGGCGGGTACGTCGATGATTGCGCATTGTTGGTCACGGTGGGTGCACCAACTGAAGATGTGTTGCCCTGTGTTCAATTCCTATGTCCGCATGATGATGGACTGTAGATGTGGGCAGACTACACATTGGTCGATGTGCTGTCTATATGCATGTGCCTTCACACCAGGCACAGCTGCCCCTGCACATGTGACCCCTGCTGGACTCGCTGCTGGGTCTGTGGAGCTGATGCACCTTCTGCGCGTGGGGCGGACAGCTCTCCTCACTTCCCTCATTGCGCATGTCATGACTTTGCCGCAGGTGACATGGATCATGGAGGGCCCACATGTACGCGTGGGTAGGCTACACATGATTGTACACTGGTCGCCACCCCCAGTCAGTGTTTCGAATGGGAAGGTTGTCGTGCTGGTGGTATGTTCGATGTGGCGGATGGGCGGGCCTAGGTGCGGGCTTACATTCCGGACATGGGGGGGTAGTTGGATTGGCGACTAGTTGCAGTACACACGGGACACGTCTCTTCCTTTCCACATCTGGGTCATCCCTTGTACTTACTGACAGTGATACAGTCATCTTCGCCCCAGCCCTCATGTCCTCCCCTCGCTCCCCCAATATGCATGCTCACCTGCGAGGCTAGCGCCTGCACAGGCAGCCCCAAGCTCGCACCAGAGAGGGCAAGGAGTGTATGTGTGGGTCCAGTTGCACGAGTGGGCTGTCTCAGGGTATGATGTGTGGCGGGACGCCGTCCACCTGCGTGGTGCCCCAAATGGAGACCCGGCCTGCATGGACTATGCATCACAGTCTTCGCCTTCCGGATCCGCCACCTGCGACACCCAGTGACTGTGGCTGCCCTTGCGGCCAGGCCGCGTCCGTCTGCGGCTGATGGCCCACACATTCACTCTTTGGCCTCTCTGGGGAGGGCTCGGGGGTGGTGGCGCACGCGCTTGCACTTAGTCGCAATGGCATGTGGCGTGTTTGGTATGATGGGCAATGGATGGGATGGTGCGAGCCACCTCCCGTGACGTCAGTGCTGCTCGTGCTGTGGTGCGTCCCCCCTACACTTCCATCTGACTTGTGCCATGCTAGACGTTGAGGTTCTATTGCCTGCGTGATATGACCAGGAGGAGCGCGAGGAGACCTCTCACACACCATGCTCCACTGCCATCCCGTGCCCTGTATCGCCTGTGCGGATTGACTATGTTGGGGTTACACCTGGTCGACTGGGGCTGTGTGTGCCTTGTCAAGGGGCATGGCGGGCGCACAACAGGATCCAGCTTGTCCACAGAGGGTGGGCTGAGGTGCGCCTGGTACCGCTTTGTACGTGTGCCCGGCTGCTGTGCACACACGTGTTCACTCCCCCCGACAGGTGTCCTCTCACAATGCCCAGGGAAGCGGTGGTGTACTGTTCATGACCCCTCCCAACACGGCGTGCTCCAACTTGGCATGTGCGCATCTACCCGTCGCACCCACCCACCTGAGCACTGCGTCCATACGACTTCACACGACACATGTGTGTCTTCCACAGTAGTGCTACTCATTTGCGTTGACATCCAATACCAGTGGACTGCATGGTCATGTCACGACTGCCGTGTACTTCACATACTCTCATCCTCTCTCATTCGTACTTGTGAAATGAGTCAGCGGAGACAGTTTTGGTTTCAAACATTATATTGAGTCTTCTGTCCTCTGTGATGCAGTATAGTGGACACTACTGGCAGCGGAATACATGTTGAGGATATACTGAGCATGATTGCAAATGGGATAGGGTGTGGGGTTACATGTGATTGGCTGTTGCATGTGGGATGTGGGCTTCAGAGTGACATCTGCTTGGCCAAGGCTGTGCTAATGTACATTTACGTATAGCTGCGGAGCTGCGGACTTTGACACAGACGGTATACATGTAGCCTACCAGACCGCTTGGCATCATGGGCACAGTCCATCTCAGTTCCATGTGACAGGTTTGCTGCGGTTGTTCCTCATGCACGCGTGCATGTGAGATGACATCAGGGCATGTGCTTGCGTGCATGCAGCGGCGTGCCACTTGTTGTTGCACTGTGGTGGTTACTGGACATGTCACAGTCACTGGGGTCGTGTTGTTGTTGTATGCACTTGTCGTCCATGCAAAGGTCCTGGTATGGGATTCCCGGGGCGGGGGTGGGAGGGGTGCAGCACCCACAGACTCCAGGCGACCTATTCATGTCCACTGAGCGGTGTGTGTGTCCATGGGCGCTGGATCCATGTCGTGTCCTGGTTGTCCGTGCAGTTCCGTCCATGTGGGTGCGATACACAGAGCCCATGCCACTGCCTCCCACGATGCATGCGGTGTTCCTGGATGTGATGGGGAACAGTGTGCATGTCCCGGTCATATCCGATGTCATGGCGATGTCGTTGATGGTGTGGTTACAGTTGCCGGTCGTTTGGTATGGCTGTTGTGGTGGTGACTGGCCAGTCCGTGCGGAAGCTAAGCATGGGTGCGGGGTTGGACATCATAGGTCACTCGGGGAACCTGCGTTGTGGTCCGACGAATTGACAGGTTGTCAGGTATGCGATGCCGTCCAGCAGGGCTTCCATGTCATTGGTGGTGTACATGTTTGCCAGCCAATGTAGCGGATGGTGGCTGTCAAGGTGTTGTTCGTAAGTTGTCCCTTGGAGGACCATGATGGGGCATGCTGGGTGACATTCGATGTAGCTGTTCTCGATGATCCGTCGTGTGGAGGCACAGTGGTCCCATTTCAGTGCGGGTGCGATGTTGGCCACATACGCCATGCCCCCATAGGCAGAGCAGGCCCTGTCGTGTGCGTCCAGAGGGAGGAGTAGTGGTAGCAGGTCCGCCTTCAGACATGCCGGGTTGGAGAGGCATATCTCGACGGGATGCTGGTAGGGACACCTCCGACAGTAGAAGACGGGCATGACGCAGCTGAACAATGTGATGCGGTAAGTCAGTCGGTAACTTACGTTCAGCAGGGACAGGAGATCGCATCCCAATGTATGGAACAGGTTGGTTTTGTACAGCTTGAGCTATTCGGCGTAGTTGGGTAGGTGTGTTGCGGTTGCCATTTTGCAGCGGTTCGTTGAGGTGGCGTGCTCCGGCTGTGTGTGCAGTCTGCAATGTGCACGCTCCGAGGTTGCTGTGAGCTCTGTGTAGTCGTAGGGAGACAGGATTTGTGTTCTGTTGGCTTGTTTGGAGGACACGGGCCCTCTTCCCACATGCTTCTCAGACAGTTCAAGGTCAGTGCTGTGTGACTCCTTCCAATTAACTTGCATGTGGCCGACATGGGGGAGTGTTTTCTTCTTTCTTCCCCGTCCGTTGTGTGCTTCTGTGATATGCGCTATCTGCCCTGTGGTCGGTCTCCTCGGCATGCCTGTGTTGGTCTATTCTTGGACAATGGCTGTATTCACCGGCTTCTGTCGTAGGGCTGTGGTTTCGGAGTTGGAATGGAAGGTCATTCAGTGCTGTCTGCTCTCCCTTGTGTGGGCGGCAGGCTGCCTTTCCGCTCTGCGTTGGGCCTTGTGTGTGAATGTTATTCTTGGGCCACCTGTTGTCGGTCCCCGGGCTCTTTGGTGTTCCGTTTTATATGTCTTGTTCATATGTGCAGGGTGGTATGGGTGTTTCTGTGTGGTACTGGCGTTCCTCTTCCCGAAGGAGCCCTGCTTCTCCTAGTTGGTGTTGCCGCCGCTGTGTGCTTCGCCATGTTTGTTACACTGGGGTGTGTCCTGCTGTTGCGTGTCTTCACTGACATGTGTGCGTCGGTTATGTGGCGTTGGGTGTTGTCCGTGAATTGGGCGTTGGGGACATGTCTGTGGCAGGCCTGTCACGTGTCATGTGCGTTCGGGGTGGGGCTGATGTGTGTGCTGCTTGGTTGTGTCCCTGTGTCTGTGTGCGACGCATGCATGGCGCTGCGGTTGGCCTCTGCGTTGTGCGCATGTGTGGCGGCGTCATCGGCGCTTTGGGGCCGTGACGGGGTGGTTGGTTCCTAGTCCCAGGTGGTGTGTACACATGTGTTCCGCGATGTTACGATTTGGCCTGTGTGTCATATGTGGATGCAATGGTGGATGTGTAGTGTACACGCGCTGGTGGGGGTTGTCCGCTTTTTCCGCCCTTGCACTGTGTGCGCTGTTTGCGTGCACTTGTTGTGTGTGTGCCTACCTGCGTCTCCGCGGTACGTTGCGTCCTTGGTGGTGCATCAGCATAAGCATGGGGAGGGCCTGCAGTGCTGGATTCATGCTCGGGGTGCCGCTTCTTCGTTGTCCGTGCTCGGCATCCGTGTTACCGCTTCGGTTTGTCGTACGGTATCTCTTGGCCATGGGAGCCGTTTGTTTGCGGCATCGTAATTTATGCGCCGGGCGGGACGTGTTTCGTCGGACGGTGTGTGTCAGTTGGGCTGCGCCGCTACGTGTACGGGCGCACTTTGATGGCGGACGGTGTTGCTGGCTTGCCGGCGGTGTTTGGCCTACTTTTCGCATCGTAATTGGACGGGCGTGTGGACTGCTGCGTGCCGGCGGTAACTGGTGCTTTTTGCATCCGCCAGCACGGCGGTGGTGCTTCCGCCCGCCATCGTAATGGGCGCCCTAGTGTCTATACATAAGAGGCATCGACGTGTTTCGGTGGGTAGCAATCTATGAAAACCACCTTCTTCAGGATTGTTGGTATCTCCCGGCTATCAGTTGTATAATCTACAATACACATACACAAAGAGACAAGAAAAAGGAATGCAAAGACAAAAATCGGGCATAAGGATTTTTCTTAAATTTACAATTCTTTAAAAAACATTTATATCCTGATGATACAGATTATCACAAACAGGCTACATCAAGCTACCACAGAAGTCAGGCATCAGAATTTTTTATAAATTTACCATTCTCTTAAAGATCATTTGTATCCTGATGATACAGTTATCACCCCAAACAGGCTCTCTCCCGTTTTTGTGTATTAAGGCTGTGGAATTTGTATATGTGTTTGACTTTATGTTCTTCTTTTATATATGTATGTAACTGAGTACTTATAAGATATGCAAAGATTTTCTTAAATGTTTTTAACACAATTATGTTTTAATTAAATTGTTTTTATCATTTGAAATAAATATCTACTATATGAATTTTGAGATTTGATACATTTATGCTCTGATGATGCGGTATGAACAAATTGTATGCTTGTGATTGAGTGGTTTTGATTATGCCAAAGAGGATATTTGTTTTTTGACTCAAGCCTTCTACAGTGACTACAATCCATGCACTAATGTGAGGGAGATGGTGAGCCTGCAGCACAATGCCTGACATCCGCGGCTATTGACTGGAGGGGAGACTGAGCTACATTGCCCGGATATGGTTCAGAGAAGACGGGCAGTATGGTCATTGGATTGGTTGGGATTGAGTTGTTGGAATGTCTGCGTGGGAGGAGAGGCGCTCGGCCAGATCAGGTGAGGCACCCATGCTGCCCTTCCCGTATTTGAGCAGTCATCGTGTCCTGCAAGCCCCGGTGCTGTGTGGCGACTGTGTTGTTGGGGGCTGTGGAGCCCCGGACCGAGGTCTGTTCGGGCCTGCACCAATGTTGTGCAGCCAACCAGTTTGCTACCTGCCCATGCTTGGGTGGCTATCTGAGGGGGTCTGGTGGCCTCGATGGGGGCGCAGTGCCCAGAGCACTGCTGGGCCCTGATGCCGGGGCCTGTCGCAGCCTTCACTGCTTTTGTGCAGCAGCCATAATGCTACCTGCCTGCCCCTGCATGCATTCACTGGGCACTGCACTTGCCAGGACTTGGGACCGGGGCCTATTGGGACCTTTCACCCCTGTTGCGTGGCCTGCCACCATATCTGCTGACTGATCTGCTGAGGGCTGCTACTTGAGGGCTGGGGCCCTTCAGGCCACTACTCAATCAATCAATCAATCAGGGAATTGTAAGCGCGCTACTCATTCGTGAGGGTCTCAAGGTGCTGAGGGGTGGGGTCCGCAGATCTGTTTAGCCGAAGAGCCAGGTCTTGAGGGTCTTCCTGAAGGTGTTCAGGGAGGGGGCGCGTCTGATGTCTGCCGGTAGCTCGTTCCAGGTCTTGGCTGCAATGTGAGAGAAGGATCTTCCACCTGCTCTGGCTCTGTGGATGCACAGGGTTTCGGCCAGTGCGAGGTTGGAAGATAGGAGGTTTCTTTTGGGTACGTGGAAGTTGATTCTGTCGTTGAGGTATTTGGGTCCGTTGTTGTATAGGCATTTGTAGGCGTGAGTGAGGATTTTGAAAGTGACTCTTTTCTCCTCGGGGAGCCAGTGGAGACTTCGTAGGTGTTGGCTGATGTGTTCGTGTCGGGGGATGCCGAGGACGAGTCTGGCGGCGGTGTTCTGTATTGTTTGGAGTTTGCGGAGTAGGGACTTGTTGATGCCGGCGTAGAGTGTGTTTCCATAGTCCAGTCTGCTGGTGATGAGTGCGTGGGTGACTGTCTTCCTTGACTCAGGGGGGATCCACTTGAAGGTCTTGCGGAGGATGCGGAGGGTGTTGAAGCAGCTGGAGGTGACGGCGTTGACCTGTCGGTTCATGGTGAGTGATGAGTCGAGTACGATGCCGAGGTTCTTGGTGTGGTTTGAGGGGGTAGGTGGGTGTCCAAGGGTGGTCGGCCACCAGGTGCTGTCCCATGCAGAAGGGGTGGTACCGAGGATGAGGACTTCTGTCTTCTCGGCATTGAGCTTCAGGCAGCTGTTGGTCATCCAGACTGCAACGTTTTGCATTCCTTTCTGGAAGTTGAGTGTGGCAGTGGTGGGGTCTTTGGTGAGGGAGAGGATGAGCTGGGTGTCGTCGGCGTAGGATATGATGTTGAGGCCGTGTTGTCGGACGATGGCTGCGAGGGGGGCCATGTAGATGTTGAAGAGGGTGGGGCTCAGTGATGAACCTTGTGGGACTCCGCAGGTGATTTTCGTGGGGTCGGAGAGGAAGGGTGGGAGTCTGATCCTTTGGCTTCTTCCGGTGAGGAATGATCGGATCCAGTCCAGGGCTGTTCCTTGTATGCCTGCGTTGTGTAGTCTGGCGACTAGTGTGCGGTGGGAGACGGTGTCGAAGGCCGCTGATAGGTCGAGTAGGATGAGGGCTGCGGAGTGCCTTGGTCCAGGAGGGTGCGGATGTCGTCTGTGGCGGCGAGTAGGGCGGTCTCTGTGCTGTGGTTGCTTCGGAATCCGGATTGGGACGGGTCGAGGACGGCGTTCTCTTCAATGAATCGTGCCAGTTTCCTGTTGACTGTTTTCTCTGCAACTTTGGCTGCGAAGGGGAGGAGCGAGATGGGCTGATAGTTCTTGAGGTTGGTGGGGTCAGCTGTGGGCTTCTTGAGCAGGGGTCTGACTTCTGCGCGCTTCCAGTCATCTGGGAAGGTGCCTGTTTTGAAGGTGGTGTTGATGGTGCATTGTAGTTCGGGTGCGATGGCAGCCGCAGCTCTGTGGTAGATGTGAGGGGGGCAGGGGTCGGTGGGGGGCCCTGAGTGGATGCTTTTCATGGTCGAGGTGGTGTCTTCGGCCGTGATCGGTGTCCAGTTGGAGATGGTGGGCTGGCTGGTGTCTCTGGGGGGCGGGGGGCCGTCTGTGGCACCTGGTGGATGGTCAATGAAGTTGTCATAGAGGTTTTTGATCTTGAGGTGGAAATAGGTTCCAAGCTTGTCGCAGAGGTCTTGGGATGGTGTGATGTCTCAATCAATCAATCACAGAATTTGTAAAGCGCACTACTTACCCGCGAGGGTCTCAAGGCGCTGGGGAAAAAAGGGGGGGGGTGCTGCTACTGGTCGAACAACCAGGTCTTGAGTAGCCTCCTGAAGGTCAGCAGGTCTTGGGTCTGTCGTAGGCTTAGTGGAAGGGTGTTCCAGGTCTTGGCGGCGAGGTGGGAGAAGGATCTGCTGCCGGTGGTGGTTCTTCGAATGCGAGGGACGGTGGCGAGGGAGAGGTCAGCGGAGCGGAGTTGGCGGTTGGGGACGTAGAAGAGGAGTCGTCTGTTGAGGTAGGCTGGGCCAGTCTTGTGGAGTGGATGAGGAGTTTGAAGGAGATTCTCCTGTCGATGGGGAGCCAGTGCAGGTTCCTCAGGTGGGGGGTGATGTGGCTGTGTTGTGGTACATCGAGGATCAGGCGTGCGGAGGCGTTTTGTATGCGTTGCAGTCGCTTGATGAGCTTGGCCGGGGCTCCCGCGTAGAGGGCGTTCCCATAGTCAAGTCTGCTGCTGACGAGGGCCTGGGTGACTGTTCTTCTCGTGTCTGTCGGGATCCACCTGTAGATCTTGCGAAGCATGCGGAGGGTGTTGAAGCAGGAGGATGAGACTGCGTTGACTTGCTTGGCCATGGAGAGCGTTGAGTCGAGGATGACTCCCAGGTTGCGTGCGTGGTCGGTGGGTGTCGGGGCTGCTCCCAGCGTCGTTGGCCACCAGGAGTCATCCCAGGCTGAGGGGTTGGAGCCGAGGATGAGGACCTCTGTCTTCTCCGTGTTCAGTTTTAGTCGGCTGATCTTCTGAGGCTTCGCTGCGTGGGTTAGTGAATTCCTGAATGACACTGAAAAGTTCCTTGAAGTTGGTGGAGTTGGCCAGGATTTTGTTGTGGATGAAGTTCCTCTTGGTTGCTCTGATCTGGTTATGGTAGTCCGTCAAGGCGTTCTTGTAGGTGGTGTAGTTTTCGGTTGTCTTGGTGTTTCTCCAGTTCTTCTCCAGGCATCTGCAGGTGCGTCTGGCTTCTTGGAGAGCGGTGGTGAACCAGGCGGCTTTCCTGGGGCGTTGTCTGTCGGGGTTGCGTAGCAGGGCGAGCTCGTCTGCGCAGTTGCCATGCTGCTGACTGCGCACATCAGGGATGACCCGCAGACTCCCAGAGTGGCTGTGTCGGGAGTTGCCTGGGACCGGGATCCAGAACCTGCTAGGGCCTCCTGATAGGCCATCTGCTTGTCATTCTGGTACTCCCATGGGTTGGGGCTGCGACATACTGCCTGTTGTGGGACACAGTGGGGCCCCCTCTGCTCTGAGCCTGGTGCACGAGGATGGTCTTTGCTGCAGCCCTGGCTCCCTTACATACAGATCACTGAGAGGCTCAGGTCTACTACACCAACTGCCCTATCTGCTGTAATTGTTCCCTTTTGCTGTCTGCCACTTCTGCACTGGCCACTTGAGACACTTTACTGTTGATTCATCTGACTTCATATGATCTTTGACTCCCCGACCTCTTCCCGCTGTGCGCTTCTGTCTGGGTACCTTGACTGGGAGCACCTGGTGGGGGGTTTTGGATCCAATCAGGGGCTATTGTTTTGAGCCGTAAAACTTGTAGTGGTATTCTTGGACCTGTATTCTCTGAATTCCCTCTGCCATGGGCAAGTCGGACCAACAGCAAGCCAAATTGCAATTTGGAAAATGCAAATCCCCACTATGCCACTAGAATAGAAGGCCCCCAGAGGTCAGGATCCGAAGGGGTCAAATGTGGAGACAATGTTTAAGGTACTCAAAGAGAATTTAAAATCTATTGATAGCAATATGGCACGTTATCTGACCACCTTGACAGTTTTCAACAATGAGTGGACCACCAAGACACTAGAGCAACCCAGGCTGAGACTTGTATTTCTGATTTGGAGACACACAGCAAGAGATGGAATGTGGACTGACATCAGCCTTGTGAGAGCTGAACACCATTAAAGTAAAGAATGTAGATCTGGAGGGCAGATCTCGGCGGAATAAAGTACAAATAATAGGGGTCCCTGAGCCGGCCTCTGGCACCAATATAGCGGCCTTTGTAGAGGAACTGCTAGACATCCGTTTTGGTCATGGCAGGTTTTCCAACACATTAATTGTTGAGAGGGCACATCGCACGCTGGATCCCACACCTAAATCCGGTCAAAACCCACATCCCATCATTGCACAGCTGTTAAACTACAGGGACAGCCTGAGTTGCTGTATGAAGGTTCCAGACTTTCTTTCTACCCAGATTTTACACCAGCATTGCAGAAGGCTTGGTGCTCCTTCATGGAAGTCAAAAAGATCTTGTGCGCAGGGTCCATTAAGTACTCCATGCTGTTCCCAGCTAAATTGCACCTGGAATACATAGGGAAAACCCACTTCTTCATTCACCCTAGAACCGCTCTAGAATTTATTGAACAATACATCGCACATTGAGGAGAGTCTCCATCTGCCTCGTCTAGCCTGACTGCTACTGGGGTAGGGGTGGCGGCGAGTCTTCAGTGACAATGACTGACTTATAAAGCATGCTCAAAGGAGGCTGCATGGTTCTGTACAATCTCTAGCTATGCAAAAGCTTTGTACTCAAATTTGTTTTGTGATTGGTCGATTCCTGTGCTGCTGCCTCGCAAAGTATAGATGTGGCTCTGTAGACATTTCATTTGAGCAAGACCGGTGGTCTTAGCTGGTAGCCTTAACTGTGGTGAGCCCTATATTTGGCACCGCCTTCACTTCCTTCTTCTTCCAGGCGTATGGTATCTTATCTCCTAATGCCAGACATGCCATAGCACACTCTCGGGTCTCTGCTGTGCTCTCCAGTTTCCCCCCATGCGTGAAGTGCACCACTTGCAGATGGGATGTTTGATCCTACAGATTAGCTTGTTCATGTTTGTGTTGATCTACATGAAGACTGGGAGGTTCACCAATGATTAGGGTTAGCTGGTGTGGGAGAGAGATTTACTTTTTTGAATTCTGTTTGCCTCAGATGTTACATGTCACATATAGGCACATGGGCACAATATCACTCCACACTGATCACTAGGGCCACATGGTGGTGCAATACTGCTCCCAGAATGATATCACTGTTCTAACCCCTGTTCTGATTGTCAATTTCCTAACATTGAAAACAATAGGGGGGTGAACAATGCTTGCAAAACCGTAAGGGTGCTAGCGTACCTGGACCATCATAAAATTGACATTGCTCTACTCCAAGAAACGCACTGCTCTCCATTGACTCACCCAGGTTTTGCCTCTTCATGGGGCAACCACTGCTATTTTGCCTCTTACTTCAGTTACTCCCATGGGTTGGTCTCTCTCATTCGCAAGACGGTCAAGCTCATCCTCTGCCAACCTAGTCAACTGAAAAGTTCCACCATTGGCATTTGAAAGGCACTGAATTACAGGATCAAGTTAACGAAATTAGGGATGCCAGTGTGCCCATGGTCTGGAAGCCCTTTAAAGTCTATATCCACGCCATTTGCAGATCTAAATGCTCAGGCGTGCTGAAATCAATACATAGCCATTTGACAATGCTAGAAAAACAACTTAAGCGTCTAGAAAATATTCCGCCATAGATAACGATGAGTCTCATTTAGCGCAGCTGCAGCAAACACTGCATGAATTCAGGTATGAGGCAGAATGCAAAGTGCTATTCTTGGTCCGAGGTGCCTGGGTGAGGGTGTGTAGTGAGGTATAGTGAGGGCGATCCCTGTTGTCCCTGTCCCTATTGTGCCTCCTTGGGAGGATCTCCTTAACAAAAATGGTGATATTACCTAAATGCTTATACGTGTTCATAAATATTACCTTATACCTCCACTTCACTTTGTTCAACGATTAGCCAGGTCCTCTCTCACCTGCTATGGCGAGGCAGCCAACTTTGGATAAGCTGGGAGATGGTGGTGCAACCCATGCAGCTCGGAGGTCTTGAGCTTCCTGATTTTTACACATATTATCTGGATGCACAGGCCCACTATCTGAAATACTGGGCACCTACACAGCACACACCCATGCGCGTCAGCGCAGGGTGAGCACTAGCCCACACACAATCACTGTTGGGTAGGATATTTGGACCACCTCGAGTGGCTCGGTGGGACGTAGCTGTGCTTGCCTTTTGGTTTGATGCATGGTGGGAGCTGGCCCAGAAACTGTACTACGATATCCCACACTCACTGATATTGCCAGTTCCTGGAAATCCAAAGAGCTGCTGTGACAGGCAGATATACTCAACGTGGGGATCTATATAAAGACAACTTATTTATCTCACATAGCAGTTTCCGTGTCCATGCTGCAGTGACCACGCTTGCAAGCTACTGCTATCTCCAATCTACAGCTAATACTACCCTCTTCATGTAACCTGCAGAATATGAAGCTCCTTATGACATACATAGGCAGGGACAACTCAAGACATTGCATATCGTAACTATACGATGAGAGACATCTCTAGGACACCAGTTGACTGATAAAGTATAAACATACTGCAGTGAACAAGTTAAGAATACCACACTCACCTACAAGTATAAACTCATACATTTTAAATATTTGCATAAATACTATTACACTCCTGAGAGAACAGCTAAATTCAGCAGGAACACTGACACCAAATCTGCTAGATGTGACCTACCTAATAATATTTTTCTTCATATCTCGTGGGACTGCTCTGGGTTCACTTCTTACTGGACGAGCGTATTCTCAATGGCCTCTGAGATTGTGGGGATACCTATTGACCTCAGACAGCTATGTTGGGAGATACTTCAACTTTACCTCCCGCAAATTGCCTTCTTACCTCTGTACTACTGGTGTTGGCCAAGAGATGTGCAGCCGTAAGGTGGACGTAGAAAAGGGTACCAACTGTGAGGGGGTGGCTATGGGACGCTGCTTACAGTTACGACATTTCAGAACAATATGCTGAAATGGTATGTCCCACTGCTCCATTACAGGGATATATCTGATCCATTCTGTCCCTATTTGCAGCGTAACACAGGGTCACTGCCTCCCTCCTCGCATATCTCTGGAGCCCATGCATTATCCCTCTGCAGTCGGTGCCCCTTACCACTGTGAAATGGCCATAAGTATATACTAAGCTTTTTGTGATGCTTATTACTGTTTAGTGATGTCTGTACAATGGATGCCATACTAGAGACTTAGGGCCTGATTCTGATGCGGTTAGGAAAGCATTCCCACCTAGGGCCTGATTCTGATGCGGTTAGGAAGGCCTCCTAATGGCATTTGCTCCTTCCAAATCGGATCGGTAACGTGTCTTCCCGACCCAGGGCCCAATTATGATGCGGTTAGGAACATATGCTCCCATTGAAGTCAATGGGAGTCCAACCAAATCGTATCTGGAAGCATCCGGATGCATCGTACTCCGTCGGTCGGACTCTCCCGATCCGAGTGGGTCGGAAACCATTTCCAAACCGATTCGGTCGGGAAGCTTTCCAACCCGCATCAGAATCAGGCCCAAAGTGTTTGTATTGGGTCTATGTTTTTCCTTTATGCAAAATTGCAATAAATAAAAATTTTAAAAAACATATCCTTACAGTGACAAGCATCTAAAAGCTATTTTCACTGAAGCAAGGCTGGCTGTTCTATAGACAAACACTGAGTTGCAATATTGAATATATTAATGCTACCTTTAGCTAAAAAACTACTAGAAATTTCATTCTTGGACTTTTTGTAATATTTATTACATGGCAAAGTCAGATTGTTTGATAAATATTACTGAAAAGCTACTTAAAGAAAGTTATCTATTCTCTGCCTAAAACCTTGTGGGGCTATTTTACATTAACCCCAGCTGCAGCCCTCTGCATCCTCCAGCCCTGAATGAGGAGTGAAAACTGGTCCCAGAACACACACAAAGACCTAGGTGTCGAGAGGTGTTTACTGTTCTTCTGGCGGTTCACTGATAGAATATCGATGTCACAAACATCGATGTTCTAAATATCGACTGCAAAAATATCGACTGCAAAAATATCGACTCCCATACCTTAACAGGTAAGTACAAAAATATCGACTCAAAAATATCGAGGTAAAAAATATAGATGCAAAAAATATCGATTTAAAAAAATATATAAAATAAAATAATATATATGAAATATATTAAATAATAATATAATTTTTAACAGAATAAATTAAATGTAATATACATTTTAACTAAATATAACAAATAAACTTCATTTAAAAAAATATAAACACATAAACATAATAATTTATACATATACATATATTTACTTAAAAATATTTTATTAACTATTATCTTTATTTCATTTTTAAACTTTAAAATTATATAAAAATAATATATATATATATATATCAATAATTTTAAATAAAAAAAACATTCTATAATAAATTAAAACATTAAACTATTTAAAAAAATGAAACTAACATTTCCGAATACAATAAGTGCAACAGTAGGAAAAGTGTTGGATAGCGGAAGGGTAAAAATTACCATTCCCACTTCAGTGATAGCAACAGTAGGGAAAGTGTTGGATAGCGGAGGGGTAAAAATTACTATTCCCACTCCAGTGAGTGAAAAAGTAGAATAAGTGTTGGATAGCGGAGGAATTAAATTTACTCTTCCAACTCCAGTGAGTGCAACAGTAGGGAAAATGTTGGATAGCAGAGGGGTAAAAATTACTATTCCCACTCCAGTAAGTGCAACAGTAGGGAAAGTGTTGGATAGCGGAGGGGTAAAAATAACTATTCCCACTCCAAAGTGTGCTACAGTAGGGAAAGTGTTGGATAGCGGAGGAATTAAATCTACTATTCCAACTCCAGTGAGTGCAACAGTAGGGAAAATGTTGGATAGCGGAGGGGTAAAAATTACTATTTCCACTTCAGTGAATGCAACAGTAGGGAAAGTGCTGGATGGCGAAGTGGTAAAAATTACTATTCCTACTCCAGTGAGTGCAATATTAGGGAAAGTGCCGGATAGCAGAGAAACAAAAATTAATAATAACACTTAAACAGTTGGAAAAAAAACAAAAATATTACAAAATTTAAAAAATCATACAAATAAAAAAAAATAAAAAAATATACATTGAAATATATTAAACATATAAAAAGAACACATATTATAATGTTAATTACATATAACAAAAACCTGCAAATAATATATAAAATAAATTAATAAATACATTTATAAACAATAATTTTTTAAAAGTAGCAAATATTAATAAACAAAAAAATTATTTAAAACATAAATGTATTGATTTTATTTCATAACCTATAACACCACACCAATAACAAAACACTTCAACATTTTTAATTACATTTATTTCCATAATTAACAAAATTAATAATAAATTAAGAAACATCTTATTAATAAAAAAACTGAAAATAAACATTAATTGACTACACAAGCTTTAACACTCTAATATCCACAACACACACCTAAATTAAACTTAATTACACATTTGACACTATAACATCTCAATTAAACAAATATTAATAAATAAAAATTAATCAATAAATTAAATATAATTAAATTACTTCCCACCCTATTCCCCTATAAACCTGCAACCTGCTACGGAACTGAAAACGCAAAATTCAAATTTAAAAAAAGTAATACATTTAATATAATTAAATTACTTCCCACCCTATTCCCCCATAAACCCACAACCCGCTACGAGACTAAAACCGCAAAATTCAAATAAAAAGAAATTAATAACTACTAAAAATTTAACACATATCTTAAAAATACAAGCAAATATTATACAAAATACATACATCACATACATATAAAATATATACTAAAATACATAACAATAATAAAAAAACGATATTTAACAACTATATTTTTGCAAACGATATTAAACACTTCGATATTTTTAAAAACGATGGGGCATATTAGCAAGACCCACGTTAAAATTATCGCCGTTTTAGCGGCAGGAAACTGCCGCTAAAACGGCGATAATGGGCTTGCTAATATGCGTTATAGAATTCCAATAGAAGCCCAGGTTAGATGTCCTGCACATCTAACCTGGTCTTCTATTGGAATTCCATAACGCATATTAGCAAGCCCATTATCGCCGTTTTAGCGGCAGTTTCCTGCCGCTAAAACGGCGATAATTTTAACGTGGGTCTTGCTAATATGCCCCGATATTTCTTATCTTAAGTCGATATTCTTGACCACGATATTCTTGCTGTTCGTATTCCTGACCCACAATATTAATGACTCGATATTTGTGCAAATCATTATTTTTTACTCGATATTCTGTCTCTGCATCTCTTCTGGCAAGATGGGTAGTGCCCATGAACTTAACTTACTTCACAGGTTAAAGGCAGATGTCAGATGACACATGGACAGGCCCCTTCTTTAGTTCCCCTAGTCAGGCATGTAACAATCCAAGTAGGAAAGTAGCTGCCAGATAACTGGTTTGAAGTGACCAGAGAGGAGGGGTTACATATTTCCCTGGGCTCAGCACAACGGGAGAAGGGTTTCACCATTTTGGATTTGGGCAGAGAGGGGCACTATGGGATTGTTTGCCGTATGGAACGCATGAAATGGAGTAGGTAAAACATGGAAACCTTTAAACCGTTGGTCAGGGAGGTGTCAACCGCACTAACAATATGGTGTTAGACAACAATGTGGCATCTCCAGTATCCTACTCAGAACACTGTTGGGCCTGAGGAAGATCAGAAGAGAACTGAACCTGATGCCTGACACCTGGGAGGAGCCCTGAAGGCTTGGACCTGCTCTCTCTCTTGTACCAAGGACAAAGTCATCCTGGGTACAAGAGAGGGCAGTAGATTTCCATACTTCTTGCTTTCAGTCACCTTATGAAATGTAGACTCAATCAAGCAGTAGACTGGAGGAACAAAGGAAGGTGCCGGTCCAGGTTTCTTCTGACATCTTGATGGAAACTCCTAATGACCTGAACTTTTCTGGCCTTTTGTTCATTAATTACAATACTGCCAGTGACTTTATAGTATAGTTGTTTAAGACTTTGGTACAATATTACTGGTGCATGAATCTTCTGTGTGTGAGTGAGACAGAAATAAAAAAAATGACTGTGCTGAAAGATGGCTGCAAACATAGGGGGTGATTAGGATGGCAGGCGGATCGCCATCGCCGGCCAGGCGGTGGCGATCTGCCCGCCATCTCCACCCGATTTACCCCCGCCATATTATAATGGCGGGGGTACCGCGGCGGACGCAAAGTGCGTCCGCCGCTTTTCTGCCGGTCGGCAATCGTTCCGATTGCCGGCCGGGCGGAGCTGGGGCCTAATATGGTGGCGGTGCCTACCAGGCACCGCCATCCATATTAGGATGTGTGCTTTTGAAAGCCTTTCCATGGCGGCGATGCCGCCATGGAAAGACCGGCGGGGTATTGCTTTGGGGGGCAGTTGTGGGCCCCCGGAGGGGTGGGGGGGTTGGGGGCTGCACTTTGGGGGTACCTATGGTACCCCCCCTACATTGCCATGCACAAGGTGGCAGGCACTGCGCGGTGCCTGCCACGTTCTGTATGGCAATGCACAACATGCCAATTTGGCATTGCGGTGGGTGCTGCTTACAGCAGCACCCGCCACAATGTCAAAATTGCGGGGTCGCATCCTAATCAGCGGTGCGGGACCACCGCACGTCTGGCGGCCGGTCCCAGCAACGCTAGGGTGGCGGGCGGATTAAAGTTCGCCCGCCATCCTAATAACCCCCATAGTTGCCATTTTTCATTCAAGGCCTATATTGACCAATGTCAGCTCATTTCCTTTGGCATAATTAATTACTTTAAACTACAAGTTAATTTTCTTTTATCGTGTTAATGCTGCTGTACATTTACATCAGCAGACACATTACTGAGGGGCCGATTCCGATTCGGGCCGGAAATCTCTCCGACAGAGCCGGACCCGGAGAGAATTCCGACCGAATCGGACCCTAGCAGTCCGACCGAACGAGTACGATGCGCACGCATGCTATCGGACTCGAGTCGGTCGGACTCCCATTGAAGTCATAGGGAGCCTGTCGTACAACGCGTACGCGGGCTCCCATTGACTCAATGGGTGCGAGGCGGACAAGGGCGCCCCCTACAGCGTGTACGCGTCCATGCGCATCGCGGCATACATGCACAGGTAGGGGGGACCCATGGGTCCCCCCTGTGTGCGACTCGCACGCCTACACGTACAGGGGGGTCTGACGCGGACCCCCAAAGTCCGGCTCCGACAGCTTTTTCGAGCCGGACGGCGCGAGTCGATTGGACTGCTCGCGGCGCGCATCGTACTTACCCGGCCGGGAAACGTCTCCATTGCGCGGTGCGAGTCGTGTCCATGCGAGTCGGTCGGAGCGTGTTGAAGCCGCGTTCGAGTCGGTCGGCGATTTCGCGGGTGCTTGCATCGTACTCGCTCGGCCGGACCCGCGTACGATTCGGTCGGGAAACAGGGCTCCGAATCGGATCCGGTGATTCCGAATCCGATTCGGAGCACTACCGGCCGAGATCGGAATCGGCCCCTGAGTTGGAATAAGCATTCAGTTTATTCAGTTCAACTATAAAACTTTTTAAATTAGTGACAATATTCTCTTAACAATAATACAAATCTTAAATCTTTTTCCTAAAATCTTAACACTGTTTGGGCATTATGTTTATTGCAGGTGATAAATCAACTGTCTGGACTAGATATTATGTCCCAGACAGCTTTGACTGTTCTATTTTACTAGCTCTGAAAGCCTAAATAGTAGGTACTTGCCTATTGTGTGGGCTTATTGTAGTACCTGGTTACTGTTTTTCAAAGGACCATGAAAATACTTGTCAGAAATACTGGATAACTGTCTAAGTCTAACAGGTCTTGGATGATTAGTCTGATTCAAAATTAAAAGTAAAGTTCAGGGGCTTTATTGCATAAAGTGCCACAGGTGCACAACAAGCATGTGCATCCAGTGTCTACACCTGAGAGCACTTTGGTATGGCAGACGGGGCTACAGATGCTTGCGTAGACCCTTCTGTAATACAGATCATGCTGGCACATATATTGCACCAGCAAATTTTTAAAGGGGAGGTCCCTCATTAGCATGGGAGTATGACCCCATTTTTATTTTTTGTTACCTTTTTGGACAATCAGTTTTCATTTTCCCACATTTTTCCACTTGGGCAATGATGTGACAGCTTGGGCTATCCTATTGTTTAAGCAGAATACTACTAAGTCCTACACATGGGTGGAATTTAAAAAAGGATATGAATAGACATTTGATCACTGACACCCACTAGATGAGCATTCATTGGTTATTGAATTTGAAATGTTGGAGTTGCAAGTTATTTATCAGACAGATTTGAAAGAACTCATAGCAGAGACTGTCCCCCCCTCCTCCTTGGGAAATACAAGACTGTCTCTGTTCCACTAGAGTGTCAAGTCAAACTGAAAGTTGTAGTAGCTAAGATGGAGCAAACCTCTCAGACTTGATTGACCTGGCCGTACAAATTGGTTCATCATTTAACTAACCAAAACGAGAATGGCATGAGACATGGCATATGGGTACCCACTAGAGAAGATTGACCAAAAGATACATCCCATTCATTAGAGCCAATTTCAAGCCGTAGGGAAATAAAGGATCTTAAGAGACCTTTCCCCAAATCCAAATGGAGACACAGTCAGGTAAAAGGTAATGTCTGTATTATGGGTATTAAGGTCTCTTTGTAGAAGTTTGACAATCAAATCCTGACCAAAAGACACATCTCACCCATTAGAATGATTTCAGGGTGCCGGGAAATAGAGGATTTTAGAAGTCCCTTGACCAAACCCAAACTGAGACATGATCAGGCAACAGGTAATGGCTGTATTGTAGACATAAAGGCCTCTTTGTAGAAGGTTCACAATCAAATCCTGAGCCCATATCTAACTCACATGAAAAGTAGGAAGCTCAACAAGGAAAGAGATGTTATGTTTAAGCATCTGTATAGTCTTGATACTCTCCTCATTATTTCTGGTCAATGCCTTCAAAACATATGAGCAAATTACACAATAAATGTTACCTTTACTGTACTAGATTAGCTATTCTACCAGAATCGTGTGGCCATAATTTTGCCTGACAAACATTTTGGGGTCGATTCCGATTCGGGCCGGAAAAAGCACCGACCGACTCGGAGCCGGAATTTATTCCGACCGACACGTACCTGTGGCGCCCGACACGCCAAGTACAATGCAAGGCGTGCAAAATCCGACCGACTGTACTGAACCCAAGCCAAACGACCGAGCCGCACTGAAAACAGCAATCCGGCCGGAAAAACACGCGAATCGAACCGACCGACACGCACCCGGAACAAATCCAACCGAAACGTACACGCGACAGTTTGGGCTGGACTGTTCCTTTTGGAGCAGGACCAAGGCTGCTTGAATATGGTTGGTTCCTACTTGGCCTTCCACCTTGTCAGCTGTGCCCCATGTGTCCAGCTTGTATATAAACTCCAATGGAGGGTGCACTTCACAAACCTAGATGTCTCCGGGGATGGGGGGGACTTGGGGTACACAACATCAGAGAATCCTGCACTTATTTGGGCCACAGAGGACAGAGGTTCACAATCCCCACTCCACTGGCAGGCCAGGCCAAGGAGGGCATGATTGCATTGCTCCCACAGCCACCCCAACACAATAGCTGTTGGGTCAGGATGGTCAGCAAACAAGGCCAGCCACATGTAAACATTGCAGTCGGAATGTCTTGCCTTTTGACAAGAGAGCTGCAGATCATCCCTCCTCTGTACCTCCAGTGCAAGGTCTCCCTAATACATTTCCTGGATTTCTTTGCAAAGCATGACCCGTAAATGGGTTCTTAGACCCTATGGTACCAAGGACTAAGGGCCTGATTTTGACGTTGGTGAAAGGTGTTAGTACCATTACCATGGGGAGTATTTGACTCCTGCAATGCCGAGGGCACTTCACCCATCAAATGTAGAGATATTTGCATGACTAATGGACATCTCTTGCATTTATAGGAACTGCTGTTACGGCGGTTCCTGTTAATGCAATGAAAGTGTGCCATGCAGTTCCGTCAATATGACTGCACTGCACCGCACACTTTCATCTCCAAAGCAGGATTTTGTTTTTGAAAATAGAAAAAGAAACAACCACCTCACCATGGGAGTTTTCTCTTATGGCAAGGTGGTCACTGATTTTTTTTTACTTTTACATAGAGCCATGTTTTGGGTTTACAAAAGTAAAAACTGACCATGTGTCCTCCCACTCTAAATAGGGCACGCAGATACACAGCCAAACCTCAGAGGGCCCTCACTCTGTCAGGCCGACAAAGGGGTATGTAAGCAATGGAGATGGAGTAGTCTCCACCATCTACATACCGAAGGTCTACCCATTTGTAAATCAGATAGGCGGACCTTCAGTTTGGCAGAGAGCGTACTCTGATGCTTTTGCAACGGAGTGCCCTCTCTGCCACACTCTAAATTGTGCCCTAAGTCAATGTACTAATTTGAGCCACCAAACCCGGTGGACTGCAGCAACCCTTCAACCCACTGAGCAGCACTTGAGTGAGATGCGTGGTAAGTAACAAGGAGTCCTGTGACATTTCTGAGGGATAACTGGTGGCGCCCAAATCCTCTTTCATCATTGAAAGGCCCACTCAAGAATACTAGGAAAGCAGGAATATATTTACAAATGTTATTTAAATTAAAAAAATATCATAGTGCACACAATATGAATGGTAACTACTATAAATCAATCAAGATTGTGGATATGAAATTTATCAGGAGGTCAGTGAAAAATATTGTAACATTATGACAATATCTTAAAGCTTCTTTACATCAATATCTGCAACTCGACTCTACCTTTCTCTTGGATACCTAAGCTAAACAAAACACTAAAAGAGAGTTTAATAAATGGTTCATACCTGCATACCTTTTTTAAACACGGCGTTCTGAAAAATTCTGCTCCGCGTACCGGGGCAGAGTTTTTTCCCTCGCTCGCGTTCATCAACTTCAAGGTGGCGATCGAGGAAAATCCACCGCCCGGCGAGATTTTTCCTCATTCACAATTGTCAACATCTAGTTGGCGAGCACGAGCGTGGAAAATCAACCTTCCGGCAAGATTTCTGAACGCGGGCGGTCAGATTTCTCATTGCGAGTGGGCGTATATGCTTACAACCGCTCGCCTTGAGAAACCATCCGTTCGCATTGAGAAAGCTGCCACTTGAGTAAAAATCTACTCGAGTGGCAGAAAGGAAGCAGCGCCCGCTTGCGCTGTGCGTGGTGCCGTTTGAGGTGATTGCACAGTGCTGACAAGCACCTGGCACTGAAAATCGCCTTTAACGGCATTTATCTACAGCACTCCGCCGCTTGCGGAGCTCTGCTTAGCATGGCGGAGTTTTTTTTGCACTTCGCTGAGTTCCGCGTAAACTCCGTGAACTCCACCCAGGCTTACTATGAATCAGTGTGTGATTGTGTAAGTACTGGTATGGGTCTGTGAATGGGTTTGTGAATGGTTGTGTTGGATTGGTGTATGAAAGGTTCTATGGGGGTGTGAGTGGGTGCGTTAGTGATTTTGTGGATGATGTCATCAGTGATGTCATCAGTGATGAGATTTGAGATGTCATCAGTGATGTCATCAGTGATGTCACTGACCATATTATGAGTGATGTAATTTGTGAGGTCATAAGCAGTGCATTGTGGGGGCGCGAGTTATAGTTATCTGAGCTAACCATAACTGCTGAATTTTACTGCTTTTGTACGAATGAAACATGAGCCTAACTATAACGTCCCTGTAACCTTTGGATTTTCAGGGAATTTCTACGTTTTTTAATTCCATTTCCAAACTATAATGTCCCTGTAACCTTTGTTTTCGTCATGGACTTCTAAGGTTTTTAAAATGTGAAATCCTAACTATAACGTCCTTATAACCTTTGCTTTTTCAGTAATTTTCAATGGCTCTTTAAGTAGTAGTGGCGTTTGCAGAGTGGTGGAGAAAGGAGGCAGGTCCTCTGACCAGCTCTCAGGAAACCCGCTGTTTAGGAGTTACATAAAGTACCAGGAGGGCTTCTTGGCCAGGGGCAGCTCCTCCACGTGGGCGGAGGAGCGTCGCTCCACTGCTTTCTCGCAGTGCGAGAAGCAGAAACATAAAATGGTATATTAAATACCATTTTATGTTTCTGCTACTCGTGCTGCGAGAAAGCAGAATGTTATGCCTGGTTGGGGGCAAGCGGGTGGGCGGGTCAGGGAGGAGTGGCTTGCCCAATGCTGTGGGCCCTGACTGTTTGGTCGGCCCTCTGGGGCCGACCAAACCAGTCCTGCGCACTCTCCATTTTCCCTATGTAGGCTGCATGCAGAAAATGGCCTCCCTACAGGCGCCCGGCTGGGCGCCGTCCGCACCACTCAGAAAGCTGCCATTGCAGCGTTGTGATTGGCTTAGGGGAGGGGAGGGAGGATGCCTGCTTCCTGTTCTCCTGAAGCAGCAGGAAAATGCGGGACCCGGCCAGGAGCGGAGGCGGCGTGGGACCCGGTGAGGTAAGTTTATATTTTTTCAATGAATCCCCCCCACCCGTGAGTCATGCGAGCCGCGACTGTTCTTGCCCCCAAGGTCACTCAGCATCCAAGAGGACTTCATTCCCCAACCAGTAGCGTGCCAGGAGATGTGTTTTCAGAGTTGTGGAGAAAGGGGGTGTGGCCTCCGAAGACCTCTTAGCAAACCCGCCTTGTGGGACTTACTGGAGAAAACATGAGGGGTTGTTCCCTCCCCTAGGACCCTCATCATCCAAGGGGACTTCTTCCCCCAACTAGTACTGTGCCAGGAGGCATTTTTGCAGAGTGGTAATTAAAGGGTGTGTGGCCTCCAAAGATTTTTCAGCAATCCCACTGTGAGGGCCTTACAGGAGGGTTGTTGGCCCCCAAAAACCATCTGGAGCCAAGGGCACTTCATCCCCCAACCATCAATGCGACCAGGAGGGGCGTCTGCAGAGTGGTGTGGGGCCCCCGGCGAGTTGCCGGGCTTTTTTGTTTAATTTTTTGTTTTGTTTTCTAAGGGAAGAGGGGATACATAGCCTTCCTTCCCTTGACCGATTCCCCGTGGCCAGGCATTTTAAGAATGGGAAGGTAGGGTCGTTTTGAGCCCCTCATCTGGCCAATTTTAGCCCCTGGGACCCCATCCCCCAGGATGAACCCTTTAATTATTAATTTCTTTAAATGGGAGGGGGGCCACGTGGCCCCTCTCCTGGACCGATTTTGGCCCCGGGGACCCCATCTTCCGGGACCTGCCCTTTTTAAAATGTATTTATTTTTAAATATGGGAGGGGGCTAATTTGGGCCCCGCGCACCCCATCATCCGGGGCCAGCCCCTTTTTGTAAAAACAATTTATAAAATGGGAGGTGCTCCCCCTCCTGGGCCAATTTCGGCCCCGGGGATCCCATCTCCTGGGGCCTGCCCACAATACTGGGTGCATGGTCCCATCCAGGGCACCCAGTTTCTGATGTTGCAGACCGACATTGCGGGAACCGACATTGCTTTAGAACAGAGGAAGCTGCTAACATGCAGCTCCCTCTGTCCAAAAGCAATTCTGCTCTGCTTCGAGTAAGCAACCGCATTTTCTGTTCTCGCTTACTTGAAGCAGAGCAGTGCTTGCCATGGCTTGGCGGGAACGGTGCTCCCGCCAAGCCATAGCAAAATACAATGTGCTGATGATGGGTACACCAGGACATTGCAGGAGCTAGACCTGGGGGTGGGTGGTCCCCAGTGCCATCTTGGGCCCCAGGAGGTTGCCTGTGTGGCCCTTCTACTTTCTTTGAATTTGCCCCAGGAAGAGGTGGTCCCCAGGGCCGGACGCCCTTCATTGTTTTATTGCAGCCCCCAGGAGGTGGCTGTCCCTGGGGCTGCGGGGGGACAGCGCGACCCCCACATTAATGACATTCATAGCCCCGGGGCGGTTGCAGTCCATGGGGCTGCGGAGGCAGGTGTGCGTGGTCCCCGCACTCTTTAAAAATATTCCCAGGAGGTGGCAGTCCCTGGGGCTAGGGTTCCGTGTTGCCCCCCACTGATAAAAGTTAAAGCCCCGGGGAGGTGGTGGCCCCAGGGGCTGTGGGAGGGTCCATGTGGCCCCCCACATTATTACCTGGAAAGCCCCAGTGAAGTGGAGTTCCCTGGGGCTAGGAGGCAGTCAAAGAGGCCCACTCCATTAATTTAATAAACAAGCCTCAGGGAGGTGATGGTCCCCAGGGCATGGGGGTGCCATGCAGGCACCACCACATACATACATCATAACAAAAACCCCAGGGAGGTGGTGGTCCTCAGCGTTTAATTAACCCCTACGAGGGGGGACCCATGCACCCCACTCCATAATTGTTACCATGCCCCTGGAATTTGGCCCACCTGGGGGCTTTTTAAAAAACATTTTTAATTTTGCTGTGGATTCGTGAATCCACCTTTGAATTTGTGGCAAAATTGTATCAAATGACAGTTACTCCCTGCAGTGTCCCTTTGGGACCCCCCACCTTATTTGGGGGGTCAGGGTATTCCTACCCTGCCCCCTTTTCTTTATTTTTTACTTTGTTTGTGGGACTCAGCTTCATGCCGAGTCCCAAGCTGGCTGCCAATACTTCCTGGTTGAAGTGTTGGCAGCCAATCAAATTTTAGTAGGATCTGCTTGTCCACTGCAAGGACTCGCGACCCCAGATATCTACCTTTTTAAAACTTTAATATCTCTGAAACTACTGAACGGCTTTACACCAAATCACAAAAGCACGCTTTCTAGACCAACACCTAGCTTTCTGCCAAATTTGGTGCAATTCCGTTCAGAAGTTCAGGCGGTAGTCGTGTCCGAAAAATGAAAAAACCCTATAGACATAACATGATGGAAACGTGTTTTGGGACCCTCCATTTTTCTTGGCCCCTGCTTGACGATTCACCCCAAAACTATCAACACAGCAGCTGAACCAAAAAGGGTAATTTTTGTGAAAATTTAGTGAAGATTCGTCAAGCGGCGCGAAAGTTATTGGCAAAACAAAAAACTCTTTTCCTGACTGCCAGTTGCCAGTAGGTAGTTATAATTAGGACATATTTTCTATAGTTAAAGTGTTTTTGTTTTTCTAATAACTTTGGCGTGGTTTGCCGAATGTTCATGACATTTTCAAAACTAGCTTGCCACTCAATTCAGCTGCCGTCTGGAAAGTGTCAGGGTGATTTGTCAAGCGGGTGCCGAGAAAAAAGGGGGGTCTCAAAACATGTTCTATTTTACTTTGTTGTGGCTGGCTTTATTCTCAGCAGCTATCCTTCCCCCCCCTTTCTCTATTCCCCTGGCAGTTGAGGCATCCAGCCCACGGGCATTCTCATATGCTGAGACTACGGCAAAGACTGCCCCGTTTCATCTATAAAATAAGATTTGAATGATCCTGTTTCCTTATGGTGTTTATACCACGACGCCACACACAGGCACACTTTAAAGGTACTTTTCGCCATACTTGCTTCCTTATATCATACAATTTTCCCTTCATCACTGGCTGCAGTTTGCTAATTACAACACACTTCTTCGAGCCCGTAGATCATGTTCAAATGTTTGTGGCCAACCCAGTGGGCCAGATATCAATAAACACCCATTCTGTGGGACCATTTGTCTCATCTAGAAGGTATTTACTATCATTACAGTTATTTGCCCTCCTTTTTTCCTTGAGCCTTTTGGTTTATTTTCACTTTCAACCATCCAACTTTAGGCTCATGATGTCTGTATTATTTTAAGACGATCGCTTTTGCAGCACGGCAGTATCCCTTCAAGCTATCTATCTTTAAACATTTTCTCTCCAACTTCTAAGATATGGTCCTGGTGACCAACCCCGCATTTCTGACTATAATTCTGTTTTACCTAACCCTGTATACATTTCTGGGTCCTAATCTTGGGACTTTTTTTTCATTTTTTATTACATTTTTTTATCTTTCTTCTTTCTTCATTTTTGTTTTGGTGCACTTTACTGCATGTAAGATTCAGCATCACTGGTGGTGTTAGAGGCACGTTAAACAATCTCCAGTGATTGGGTGATTTTGTGCCTCAATGTACCAATTACTTTTTAGGTATTTAGCTTTCAATGTGGTTTTCCTGATGAAGTCCAAAAGCTCGCCGAATGAAAAGTTGAGGTTTTGGTGTGTTTCTGGAATCACAGTGGATCTGCTGTGGCATCGTGGCAGATCTGTGGATTCGTCAAAATCCTAAAATAAATAAGTATGTTGTGAAACACAGATAGGTTTCCAAATATTAATGTATGCATATGGTTTCTTTTATGTAAATGTTAACATTTGTGGGGCCTGTATATAATATTTACATATTTGTTTTTAACATTTTATCCAATCAGTGCATCCATTGCGATTACATCACAGGAGCTAGTAACCAAAGAATACTCGTATGGCCTCCCTTCTCTAATTTGCGGTGGCTCTGCTGATCCATAAAATGAATTAATAAAAGAGAGGAACTTGGTGTATTGCAGTTGTAGAAAGACTAAACTTACCTTGATTTGTTAATTGTAATTATTAAAATGTATAATAAGAATAAATGTGTGACTAAAATGTATTTATAAACTTGCAAAAATGTATAATACTAAATTGAATTTATAGGTGAAATTGTATATAAAAAAAAGCTGAAATTCACTAAAATACCAAAGGTTACATGGATTTTATAATTAGAAAACAATATTAAAAAATGTAGAAATCTCCTGAAAAAACTAAAGGTTACATGGATGTTATTGTTAGGCTCAGATGTTACATACACATAACAATAGAAAGTAAGCAGTTATAGTTACCTGAGCTAACTATAACTTACACCACTGCAATGCACTGCTTATGACCTTACATATTACCTCATAATTCACAAAGAGGAGGGACTGGGAGCAAAAGGAAAAGAGAGGTCCAGTACCCGTGCTCCCTAGACTAACGTTATAATCACTGGAGGGTAGTTGTTCCTGAAAGGTAGAGAAAGCAGGCCTAATTGGTCGCTAGAAGGACTAGTGAAAGAGACTCTCCTCTGAGAGACGGTTGGATGGGAAGTTCTTAGGAGGGGGAATTCCTCCTTTTGGAAAAAGTGCCCTCACACACCATTGCAGGTGTCATGCTTCATCATCGGGCATTGCTCCTCATGGGGGTGGCGCTTCAGTCCCCCATGGGCCCCGCGAGAGGGCTCTTTATCGGAGATCTTTTTGGAGAAACGCCGCAGTGGGGAGTGACGTGAGTGATTTAAAAATACCGCACTGGTACCCTAAAAAACATTATTCAGGGGTCCGTGTGGTATGAATAAAAAGACGACAAGAGAAGACCTCTTGCTCTGATAATCAGAGGAGTGAGTATTTTCCTTCTGCTTAGTCAAAGTGATAGTGGTAGTGGAAGGTGAATCAATTTAGGTTGACATGTTTCACGCCTCTGGAGGTCCCTAATGGATCCTGTGGCGTTTCTTCAGGACCGTGCAATATGTGAAAAGAGTGAAGGATAGGGATCTGAGACGGCGACACTCAGTACACCCTATGGTACGTATATTTAGGTGTGGTTCAGGGCGACACTGCACCCACAGAGGAACGACCACTTTAAGTTCCTAAGTCCAACCTAAAAAGAAAAGAGAAAGAAGGAGAAAGCAACACTAATCCTTTAACAAGAAGGTCATCTCACTCACTGGTATCGGACACATCAAGCCTGTTGATTCATACACTACATTTGTGTCAGAATTAGTATTGTATCAAGATGCTGGTAATAAATCTCAGCAAAAGGAAAGAGATGTATCTTAAAAAGTAGAGGCATGCTAGCACATTCATACCCCACTCGCCCGGAACTGGTTGATGCTGTGATCACATTCACTGCGCATCTGTGCCCGTAGTTGCATCATTTGCAGTTATTACTGGTGGCACCTCAACACACCTAAAATGTGTGGAAGAGATAGCCATGGTCAGCATGCTGGCGTGCACATGCTGGACACCTGTGTCCGCAATCATAAGTAAGGGGAACATGGTCAGGGCACAACGACACACGTGGGGGTTATGAAAGTGACATCTAAAAATGGCGTGGGAGCAGTGATCGGTGGTGCGGTTCACTGAAAACAAACTTGCTGTGCATGTTCCAATCAAAAAATTACACTGATGTGAGTAACAACACCAACCAAGATAGTGTGACATACAAACACATAGATATACGACATGAACATCCTACCCCAACGAGTAGTATAGGGTGGCCTCATCGGCGTGGAGCACGGTTTGAAGAGGAGTACCTGTGAGTGATACGATTTGAAATGAACACTCAGCGGTTGTGGTAAAAACATACCTCTTTCGTGGTGAATGCAGGATGGAAAATACTCACATAAGCCTCTCCGGAATCGCAGCGTATTACCTGCCCTCCGCTGCTCGAATGCCGGTGGGAGGCGGTAACCCTGCTTCCGCATTTAACATGCCCGCACGTCCTCTCGGAAGATCCGAGTGACGTGAGGGCACAGAGCGTAACCCAGCGTATGCGTCAGGACGTAATGGCGGCCATATTGAGTATACAAAACACCTCCAAGCCAGGTACGAGGTGTCAAGCAAAGGATGCCATAGTTTTGGTATTCGTGAAGCGTAACCCTATCTAAGCATGAGGCTGCACTGATGGCCATCTTAGAGGTATGCAGACCTGAAGGGCTGGTGGTATTGGTGCCATAGTATTGGCAATAGTGGAGCGTAACCTTTTGTATTCGTGTGGTTTTGCTGGTGGCCTTATTGGAGGTATGAAGGCCTGCAAGGCAGGTCGTATTGGTATCAGATTCAGCTGCCCTGTTATGGTGGTGTGTATACCTGTTTCAGCAAAACCTGCCGAAACAACTAGTATGTTTTATAAAGTGTGGCTCAGCACCCCGGGCCATGGCATATGGGCTATTGGGTGATATGCCCAACCCCGGGATCATGTGTGATTTTGAGAGCAATGCTCCGAAGAGGGTGGTGATAAACCTCTAAAAGGGGGCTGAGAGGGGGGCGTGTCCAAGATGGCGGTGCAGTAGGACGCAAGTTAGTGTCCCTCCGGCACCGCCGACAATAAGCTTCTAAAATCGCCTGATTGCCGGGACCATCGTGCTGCCACGACAACGGGATTGCTTCGCCCCCACCGCGGAGCTTCCAGATACCGAGCAGTACCCCCGCGGGCGAGCGGCTGCCGCCCGATGGGGCTCGAGACGCTGTGGGCCTCCGCGCCCGGGTGAGCGGCTGCACCTGAGTGCTGGTGCGGGCCTGGGGGCACATCGCGGCAGGCCCGTCCACTGGGCCCCTGAGGTGTCTGGATCGAAGGGAGGCCCAGACACGGTATTGGTCGCGGCGCGACACTGCTGAAACCCACAGTCACGGGGACGACGGAGCTGCACGGCCCGTGAGACGTGCAGCACTGACCAACGGAGGCGGGCCTACTGGGGATCTCCTGCTGCCTCCCGACGGCCGGCCTCTAAGGTACTGTGGAGCGCGGAAGGCCGGACTGGGGGAGCCGCACGGGGGTGCAGTGCGGGTAACCCCCGCTCCCCGTCCCTGGCAGACAGAAGTAGGCACCGCGGGCAGATGCGGTGATTTACCGGCCTGACTACTGCGACGCGAGCACTGGCCTGCGGAGAGGAGGTGGGGGGCCGCGGATGGGCCTTGCGGTCCGCAGCTCAGCGGACGGTGCATATGACCTAGGGGACCTGGGGACCCCCCTGCTTTGCCTGGAACCCTGTAGCGGCGGATCCCTGTGTACTTGGCCTACCTCCCCCCTCCCCGCTACTACAGCGCCACCCGGCCCCGTGGACGACCGGGCCGGTCCGGGCCTTTACAGTCGTGGTGGGCCACAGGAGCGGTTTCACGGTTTCGCGGTCCGCGGATCGGCGGACGGCGGCTGTCACCAGCGGGGTCCGCTTGCCCCAGTGCGGGCCCCGGTGCTGTTGAAGACCGGAACGATCCCAGAAGGAGAGGGCCCCGCATAGGCCCGATTGGAGGTTGCCGCTCTGTTGGGTGTGAGGCCTGGGCCCGCCCGTGAAGCGTCCTGAGCCATTCGGGTGACCAAGGCTAGCTGGAGTGGCGATCCTTCGGCCCGTGGTGGCGTGCCTGGGGCCCATTTCAGCAGGCGTCCTTCCGAGTGGCACATGAGAAAGGGGGGCTGTGACGCGCCCGGGCCCTGAGACTTGGGGGAGGCGACGAGGGAGACTCCAGGCGGCCCGCAGTTCGGCAGACAGAGACCCTTATCGCTGTGCAGGGGGCCCCCCGGTTGGCAGTAGTTCGCGGACCTCTCGGACTTGGCACGACCTGACCGGCGGTGCAACCGACGGAGGACGGCGACGTCGGTGGGAACAGCGGGGGCTGCAGAAGCCCTCCTGCACACACATTCACCACCCTGCCCCTCCTAGGACGGCGGTGGAGCTCGAGGCCTGAACCGTCTGCAGGCGCCGATAGCTGAAGAACCACATCATGGCGTCCGGCCGCTCCCGGAAAGAGAAACCGCTGAAGGAGCTTCTTATGAAACAAGCAGGGCAGGCTGTATCATCGGGAGAGATAAGCCCGATAGCAATGGAGGGGGATGACTCGCCGGCCACCAAAGCGTTCATGGTGGAGCTGTTTAAGGCCATGAAGGAAGACATCCTGGAACTACGGAACCAGCTTACCGCAGACCTAAAAGAAGTACGTCGCGACGTAGATGAGGTCGGGGAGAGGGTGGCAACCCTCGAAGAGCATGATGTGAGCAGGGATGAGGAGATTCATCACTTACAACAGGATATGATACGCCTCCAAGAACAGAACTTAGACCTACAGGCCCGCGTTGAGGACCAGGAAAATAGGTCATGGAGGAATAAGATACGGATCAGAGGCATTCCGTGGAAGGGGGAAGGAGACGACCTCCGAGCCTATGTTGAAGCCCTCTTCCAGCAACTCCTGGGCGAAGATGGAGAGTCTAACATACAGATGGACAGAGCCCATAGAGTGGGTCTCCCGTGCGGACACAAAGCGCCTCCGCCTGATATCCTTGTGTGCATTCATGATTTTCAGGTGAAGGCGCGCATCATGCGGAAAGCAAGGAGGCCCAACCCATACAGTTTCGCGGGCACTGCCCTGCCCTCTTTCAAGACCTGGCTGCCTCCACACTCTTCAAACGTCGGGAGTTTAAAGCTGTGACCTCTCATCTCCGCGAGCAGAACATTTCCTACTCCTGGGATCACCCCTTTCGCCTCATCTTTCCCACAATGGCAAGCTGCTGCAGATTAGATCGCTCACCGAAGCAGTGGAGACCCTTGGTCTCGAACGCCCTAGCCTGGGGTCGGATGTTGGGCAGTCTGCGGGGTCTCGCCCACGTCGCCGGGATGGCTGGCAGCGAGTTGGGAGAGCGACTCCCGTCAAGAAGCCGGACCAAGCCACGAGAGACAAAGAACGTGAAGCGGTCATTGCCACTCTTTCGCAGTCGTCTGAGCGTCCAGCCACCCCGTGAAAGGGGCTAATAGAGGTCCCGGATTAGATTGCCAGCATGGTGCCGGAGGGGCAGCACAGGCTGCCTTTGGACTGAATGGACACCCTCCCTGCAGGTATGCGGCAGCGTCTAAGTCCTGTCCCGGGCTGGGACGGTGTGTCGGTCATGCCCTGCTGGGTTTTCCTTCACTTGACGGACCTTTGTCATTTTTCTCTCTTGTTACTTATTCTGTTTCTTGGGTTAGGGTGGGTTCTCTCCTCAGTGGGTTACCTACTGCTGCTTCATGCCCCGGCTGCACACA
The DNA here is from genome assembly GCA_963921515.1 of Calotriton arnoldi. Lineage (NCBI taxonomy): Eukaryota > Metazoa > Chordata > Amphibia > Caudata > Salamandridae > Calotriton > Calotriton arnoldi. The sequence goes on along the minus strand of CAWUFW010014672.1, from coordinate 364,879 downwards.
CAAGTCCCCTTTCTACACCCTATTCACGGTTAGTCAGCGCGTGCTATGGTAGAGCTCTTTACTCTCCCCATCGTCCCACTGGATCTTAAAATAGTCAGTCTCAATGTCCGAGGCCTTAATAACCCGGTCAAGCGGAAGGCAATTCTGTCCCTACTGGAAGGCTCTGGAGGGGGCGTTTGCCTTATCCAAGAAACCCACCTGTTACAGGCAGACACCCACCGTATGCGGCATGGGCACTTCCCTCTTCAGTTTTGGTCTTCTTTCAATAGCAAGAAGGGTGGAGTAGCGATCCTGGTTGCTAAACACTTTAAGGGCACCGTAGTGGGGACGGTTTCCGAAATCAAAGGGCGCCTCTTAGCGCTACAACTCCGCGTGGGACCCTCTACCTGCACAGTTGCTTCCATTTATTCCCCCAATGACCACCCTGAGAAATTTTTACTAGAGGCTTGCGCTGAGGTAATGCATTCCCCCGACCCTGCAATCATTATAGGTGGGGACCTTAACCTAGTTTTTAATGGGGAACGAGATCGCTCGGGCGCACGTACAGGCGGGACCGGCTCTGTCTCGGCAAAGGGTGGGGATTGGTTACGAGATGCGGGAATGCGGGACGCGTGGCGCTGTTTACACCCCACCGAAATCGATTACTCCTATTACTCCGCTGCACATAAAACCTATGCCCGTCTTGACTATTTCCTTGTTTCTTCAGCTGCCTGGCCCCTAGTCACAGACTCCTCCATTGAGGCCAGGGCCCTCTCTGACCATGCACACATTACCCTTGATTTGCGCTTCCCTTCTTCTGGCACGACTTTCACCCCGCGCTGGCGCCTGCGTGACTCCTTGCTCCGATCCCCCGGGGTGGATACTGACATCCGGCGCTGCATTGTGGACTATATACAGACTAACGAGAGGGCTGGCACCTCTCTTTCCTCAGTATGGGAGGCACTGAAGTTGGTAGTATGGGGCGCCCTTATCGCTAAAGCAGCACATGAGAATAAGTCCAGGCGAGCAAAGCGAACAGATCTCGAGGCCTCTGTCAAAGAATTAGAGGCAATACACAAACGCACAGGCGCACATCGCATTTGGCGTCGGTTGGAACAGGAACGTCTCCAACTCCGCCGATTGGATCTTGATCGAGCTGAACACGCTGTGATCCGCCTGAAACATAAATATTTTACCGGTTCTAATAAAGGGGGTCGTATGTTGGCACACTGCTTGCGTAGCCAGCAAGAAGCACACTCGGTTAAGGCTCTGCGGGACGCATCCGGCAATCTCCTCACAGATAATGCCCAGATAGTCTCGTCTTTCAACTCCTTTTATCACTCACTCTATAAGGCGGACTCCTCCCTCCAACCAGAACCGGCTGAGTACCTGAGAGATGTGATGGTCACTCCTTTACCGGAGGGAGAGGCGACTGCCCTGGAAGCGCCTATTCGCATTGAGGAAGTCATATCAGCAATAGCCCGGCTGAAGTTACAAAAGGCACCAGGCCTGGATGGCTTTAGTGCCCTTTTCTATAAAACCTTCTGCGCAGACCTTGCCCCGCTTCTCACCCGCTTATTTAACTCTTTTTCCGATACGGGTTCGCTTGCCCCTTCTATGCTACAGGCGTCCATCTCAGTTATTCTTAAACCGGGGAAAGACCCGGAATATTGCAGCTCTTACAGGCCAATTTCCTTGTTGAACATTGACGCTAAACTGTTTTCCAGTATCTTGGCACATAGGCTGAATCCCCACATGCCGGGCCTTGTAGACCCCGACCAATCAGGTTTTATCCCGCGGCGCCAGTGTGGTGACAACACCAAGCGCCTTTGCCATCTCATTGACAAGGTCCAGAGGTCCAAGGAGGAGGCGCTCCTCCTGGCGATCGACGCGGAGAAAGCGTTCGACCGGGTGCACTGGCCGTACCTCTTCGCCACTCTGGAGCGATTCGGTTTGGGCCCCCGGTTTCGCAGTTGGGTTGCAAGCATCTACAGTGCCCCCAGGGCAGCAGTCCGAGTTAATGGCCTATTGTCCGAGCACTTTGAGGTGGGACGAGGTACGAGGCAGGGATGTCCCTTCTCTCCCCTGCTTTTCGCTCTATATATGGATCTCCTGGCGCAGCGACTCCGGGATAACCCCCTTGCACTGGGCATCCCTTTTGGTCTGGACCACCACCTCATTAACCTCTACGCAGACGACATCATATTTTCCATGGCTCACCCCGCATCCTCTCTTCCAGCAATCATGCGGGACCTCCAAACCTTTAGTCAGTTCTCTGGGTTTAAAATTAATATACAGAAATCCCAGATTCTCAATCTCACCTCTAGTCCACACACAGAAGCGGCCCTTAGGCTCCAATTTCCCTTTGAGTGGGTGGCGGAGGGACTCGGTTACCTAGGCCTTTCCCTACACAAGGACTTGGCAAAAACGGCGGAAGCCAACTATGCCGCTCTACTGGCTTGGATCCGCACGGACATTTTGCGATGGCGCCGTCTCCCCCTCTCGTGGTTCGGGAGGCTCTCAGCTATTAAAATGAATGTTTTACCACGAGCTCTATACTTGTTCCAAACCTTACCGCTGGAACCCCCGCCTCGTGTCCTTCATCAGATCCAAACAGCGATTGAGGGCTTTATTTGGGGCCCGATTTCCCCGCGCATTTCCAGGACTCAATTGCAGCGCCCCAAAAAAGATGGAGGGATAGCGCTCCCAAACATCACTCAGTATTTTCTTGCTTCCCTCATACGGTATATTGTGGAGTGGAACCGGCCTATGACGGAGAAACAATGGGTCTTTATGGACCAGACGGTCGCGGGCCACCGTATCTGGTGAGACGCCTGGTTGCCTAGACCCGCTCGCGCCTGGGGGCTCTACTCCTCCCCGGTTACGCGGCCCACGATGCTTGCTTGGGATAGAGTCTCACGGAGGGCGGACCTGACCTCATTCCCTTCGCCGCTTACCCCGCTGTTTGCAAATCCGGCCTTCCCCCCGGGGATGACTGTCAAGGCATCGGCTCACTGGACTGTGGAGGGATGCAAACGTATAGGACACCTTTTTGATATCCAGGGACTACTCCCTTTTAAGGAGTTGCAATCGGATTATAACCTCCCTGACTCTGATATCTACTTACACTCTCAGTTAATACATTGGGTCTCATCGCCAGGGATGCGTCCCCTAGCCTGCAGACCAATGAAACCATTTGAGAAGTGGTTACTCAATAAAAAAGATGACAAGGGCCTTATTTCCGAGATTTATACTTTCCTTAACTTAACACCCACGAGGCCACGCACGGCCGGGCAGAAGCGCTGGGAAGTAGAACTGGGGCGCGTGCTGTCCGATAAAGAGTGGGAGGACATATACTTTCGTGTGCATCACACTGCGTTCTCCTCGAGCCACACTGAGACTGCCTTCAAAATTGCCACTTACTGGTACTACACCCCAGAGAGGCTTTCTAAATGGCAAACCCAATGCAATGGTCTTTGCTGGAGGGGGTGCGGGAATCCCGGAACACTCTTACACTTACTTTGGCACTGCCCCACACTCACTCGCTACTGGGAACAGATCCTGGACAACATAGATATGGCCTTTAATACTAACATTCCCCGCCTATCGGCTTACACACTCCTGGGGCTACCTAACGCTCTGACATTTCCTTTGCACTCCACTAAGGGCCGACAGATGGCACTCGCGCTGAACGCTGCCCACCACTTTGCCACTGGATTCAAGCAAGCCTGGCTGATGACGGCTGAAATGCCAGAAACCGGTCCTAGGATGCTTGTTTCCGGTCCAGGGAAGACATGGCTTGGCAGTTCGTGCTGGACTGTTCCCATGAGGCACAGGGTCAGACTGATTTGCATATGGCCATGTCTGAACTGGGGTGGTGGAGTGAGCTAAAGAATGATGATGGATTAAACCCAGATCAGTTGACTGGGGGTGAGTGTTTGATTGGCTCAAACGTTCCGTCCATCATCCCCTTTTGTATCGCTTTGGTCGCCCCAAGTTGGCGGGGGTATGCCCAGACATGGGTCCCTTGCTCACTTTGCCACTGGATTCAAGCAAGCCTGGCTGATGACGGCTGAAATGCCAGAAACCGGTCCTAGGATGCTTGTTTCCGGTCCAGGGAAGACATGGCTTGGCAGTTCGTGCTGGACTGTTCCCATGAGGCACAGGGTCAGACTGATTTGCATATGGCCATGTCTGAACTGGGGTGGTGGAGTGAGCTAAAGAATGATGATGGATTAAACCCAGATCAGTTGACTGGGGGTGAGTGTTTGATTGGCTCAAGCGTTCCGTCCATCATCCCCTTTTGTATCGCTTTGGTCGCCCTAAGTTGGCGGGGGTATGCCCAGACGTGGGTCCCTTGCTCACTTTGCCACTGGATTCAAGCAAGCCTGGCTGATGACGGCTGAAATGCCAGAAACCGGTCCTAGGATGCTTGTTTCCGGTCCAGGGAAGACATGGCTTGGCAGTTCGTGCTGGACTGTTCCCATGAGGCACAGGGTCAGACTGATTTGCATATGGCCATGTCTGAACTGGGGTGGTGGAGTGAGCTAAAGAATGATGATGGATTAAACCCAGATCAGTTGACTGGGGGTGAGTGTTTGATTGGCTCAAGCGTTCCGTCCATCATCCCCTTTTGTATCGCTTTGGTCGCCCTAAGTTGGCGGGGGTATGCCCAGACGTGGGTCCCTTGCTCACTTTGCCACTGGATTCAAGCAAGCCTGGCTGATGACGGCTGAAATGCCAGAAACCGGTCCTAGGATGCTTGTTTCCGGTCCAGGGAAGACATGGCTTGGCAGTTCGTGCTGGACTGTTCCCATGAGGCACAGGGTCAGACTGATTTGCATATGGCCATGTCTGAACTGGGGTGGTGGAGTGAGCTAAAGAATGATGATGGATTAAACCCAGATCAGTTGACTGGGGGTGAGTGTTTGATTGGCTCAAACGTTCCGTCCATCATCCCCTTTTGTATCACCGGGTAATATTGTCACGGTGGAAATCTGATAAGATTCCCGATCACTCACATTGGCTACACCAACTATGGAGTCTACTGGCGATGGAGCGGATCTCCATGGTGGCAGCGGGGAAAGACAAGGACTACGCTAAAATCTGGGCCCCTTTCTTGTCCATTCTTTCCATTGAATTCCGCGAATTGACATGCCCACAATATCTCCGGATCCTGAGACTAGTCCAGGATTCCACGGATACCACTATTTAATGCGTGTCCTGTCACCCCTGGCGCTTAACTAGCCCCATGACTCCCGTGGTCACAGCGCGACCCTCTAGGCTTTACCCGGATACACAATTGCTCACAAACTCACTGAGGAGAAGGGGTGGGGGTGGGTTGGGGTTTGGGGGCTGGGGTTCTTCTTTGTTATACATTATTCCACAGTTTTGTTTTTAGTTCAAACTCTGGAACGTCGTCTGGAACCAACGGGCCATAGCGGGTCCCTTCTGTATGAGCAAGCCTTCTGGTCTCCCCAAGGGGTCTTGCATGCTGGCTTATACCACCGCTGGATGGCTTACTCCCTCACTTCACTTTTCTTGAACGTGGCCGGCCCTGTTGGGTTGTAGGCGACATGTTGTGTTAATAGGGGGATATCTGCCTCACCCATGCTCTGTGGCTCTAAACGTTTGTTAATCAGCCGGCCCGCTGGGTTGTAGGCAACTTGCTATTGTACTTTTGGCGGCGTTCCTTCAATAAAACAGATTTAATACTAAAAGGGGGCTGAAGAAGGGGTAGATGTTGAATCAGACAGACGGCGGTGGGGCCCCACCAATAAGTAGTGGTGAAGAGTGGGGTCACCTGTCAGCTATTCTGTCATAAGTGTTTAAGGTTCCTGATGTGAGGGTCGAAGCCCGGGCTAAACAGTGTGATCAGTTGATGAATCAGGGATATCATCATTTAGGCCTCTGTTGTTGGACCGTAAACTGAACACCCAGGGTTGTTCTTGTGTGAAAAGGGTTCTGGCTGACCAGTTGGGATTCGAATCAATAATGGTCCAACGCAGGCTGTCTGGTGTGTGGTGGGTCATGTTCGTCTTTTTGCATCAGATAGTGCTCCTATGTTCACTGATCCGTACCTTAACAGGTCTGGTGGTCATGCCCACGTAATGAAGGTTGCAAGGGCACGTGATCAGGTACACACAATTTTTGGTGTTGCAATTGGTATGTCTCTTTTGATGCCATGGCCTCTGCAGTCCCAGGTCTAAATGTTTAGTTGCTGTAGTCAAGTGGCACATGGCACAGGACCCGCAGGGGAAATGTCCGTCAACCGGAGGGAGTGCCCAGAGAGTTGGTTGTTTTGTCTGTTGGGGTCGTGGGTGAGTGTGTACCAGCAAGTCCATCATATTCTGGGTGCTTTTAAACGCAAACATGGGAGTGGGTCCAGGTGAGAAGTTGCCTGTCTGTGGTATACCCCAATGTTTTTTTATCACCTTTTGTACTCTGTTTGAACTAGGTTTTCTGTAGTTGGTGGTAAATATAGCCCCATTTTGGATAGAGATGGCTATATCGAGAAAGGGGATGCTGCTGTCTGATTTAGTGCTTGTAAATTTCAGGAATGGGTCAATAGTGTTGGCCCAATCGCAAAGAGCTGCACACCTTTCTGTGTCACCACTCCAAAAGACCAGTATGTCGTCGATGTAGCGACGCCACACTAGCAAATTTTCTTAGAAAGGGTTGCTGTCATGTAAGAGGAATTTGCTCTTGAAAGCAGCCATGTAAAGGCAAGCCAGACTGGGAGCGAAGGTGCTTCCCATGCTGGTACCTTGTACCTGGTGGTAGAGTTGGGTCTGGAAGGCAAAGAAGTTCTCTTTAAGGGCTATGGCTGCACATTCTATGATGAAAGAGATCGGGGTCTGGAAAGGCCAGGGGCCAGTTTCATGCAGATTCTTCTCCAGGACCTCCAGGGTGGTATCCTGGGGGATGTTCGTATATAATGCTTCCACATCCAGGGTAACAAGGAGACTAATACTGTCAGGATTGGGAAAGGTCTCTATCAGATTCAAGACATCGGTAGTGTCTCTGAGGTAAGTAGGGGTTTTCATCACAATTGGTCTGAGAAAAAAGTCGCAGAATTTGCTCAGTGGTTTGAGGAGGGATTTGATACCTGAAACTATAGGCCGTTCTGGCGGAGGGTTGATTCCTTTGTGAATTTTTGGGAGGGTGTAGACGTATGGGATCCGTGGTTGGTCATTAATCAGGAACTCCGCTTCATGTGTAGTCATCCACCCTTCTGTCTCTGCTTCAGATACCAATCTCCTGATCTTCGTTGTGAGGCGTCCAGTAGGGTCGTCCTCAATGGGGAGATAGTAGTGAGTATTGGTAAGTTGTCGTCGGCATTCTTCATTGTATGTGCTCACGTCCTGGATGACGATAGCACTGCCTTTATCGGCTGGTTTTATCATGATGGTGGCGTCTCCAGTGAGCCCTTTGAGCTGATCCCTTTCCTGTGTGGACTGGTTGTTGAATGGTCGTTCGTTGGTAATGGTGGAGACATCTTTCAGAATGGCCTGTTCAAAAGTGAGAATCTCGTGGGGAGTCATCGCTGCGGGGGGCATAAACCGTGACTTCTTCTGTAAGCCAGTGCCCTCTTCAGGATTCTCGGGTTTATTCTGGAAAAATGCCCGTAGCTTAATCTTGCAAAAGAATTGATGAATTTCTTGATGTAGATGCAAGGAGTCTTCTTGTGGTGTCGGGAGGAATCCTAAACCCTTCTCCAAGAGTTTGATTTCCCCTTCGTCAAGTGATCGCAAGGACAAGTACACCACTAGTGTTTTTGACCCGTCATCTTGCTCCTCAGCGTCATCTGGGCGTCTGGTTCCTGCCAGTGCACGTTCTTGTGCCCTCCTCTTCTTTTGCCTCTTCCTCTGCCCCTCCATCTGTTGAAAAAAGGGGGATTCAGAAATTGTTGATATTGTTGGGCTTGTAGAGGGTGACCTGGTGGTACGTTCCACATAGGTGGTGGTCCCATCCATTGCCCCGGGAACATGTGGGGCTGGTAGGGGTGTGTGGGAAAGTTCTGGAAGAGGGGGGTTGTTGATTATTCTGGTTGCCCCAGGGTCTGGCTGAGTAGTTCCTGCCCTCGTAACTCGAATCACTGCTTACTGACCCTGACCTTCTTGAGAGATTACTGGTACTCTCATCTGAGGAAGTATTGTTACATATTACCTCTCACATGTCACGGTCAGTGACATCACTGATGACATCACTGATAACACCTCAAATGACATCAATGATGACATCATCCCACAAAGTAAATTTCAATATCCTTCCTAAAATACCATTTAATTTTTTTTAAATAAGAAGACACAGGTGAGAGACATACAATGCAGTGCTCACTGAACCCCTACTCTTAACACTAATGACAAAAAGCAAAATGTCTAACCATATAGGCTAGTCTATTGCAAACCACAGCAACACCATTCATGAACCTGGAAAAATGTTCTAGTGCAATTGTCAGATTTACACAAACCACAACAACATACAACCAGTAGAGAGGTCTTAGCAGACAGCCACTGTGCCACAAGCCACTAGTAACCTTTTTCTTCATCCTGGGTAAAGGTGTGAGCAGAGAGGTCAGTCTGTTGTAAATATCTACTACACTAAGCCATCACCCTAGAGAATGGGCATAATAACCCCCTTGCCAAGCTTTAAACTCCCCTTTTATTACGCATAAGTTATCCCTATGGTAGGCCCTAGGTAGCTCACAGTGCAGGGTGCATTGTAATTTAAAGGTTGGACATGTACTTTTACGTTTTAATATCCCGGTAGTAAAAAAAACTCCTAAACTCCTTTTTCACTACTGTGAGGCTTACCTCTCCAATAGGATAACATTAAGTTGCCTTATTATATTTTAATAAGTGTCAACTTTTGATTGGGAACAGGTACAAATTTCATGTTTGATGTCTGACAAATTGCAATTTAAAACCCTCTTAAATAATAAAGTCGGATTTTCAGTTACAACTTAGAAAATGTCACTTTTAGAAAGTTAGCATTTTCCAGCCCTAATTATTTGTTGCCTGCAGTCTGTTCCTGGGTCATACGACTGGATGTATTTGACAGTTGGTCCTTGTTTAGTCCTCCCAAACAGCCACTCTGTGAGGATCTGGGTGTATCATATGGTATGGTTGTGCAACCTTACTATGTAATATACTTGCCAAAATTGTCTTGGGTCCAGTCAGGCTCATTTGTAAAACATTAAGCTCAACACTGGGCAGCTATTGCTTCAAGCAGCAAGGGCTAAACATAGGAAATAGTGTAAAGCATTTAACAGTACAAAACAATGAAATAAGAAAGCTCCACGACACAAAAGAAATCCAACACCAATTTATAATAATAGATTATATTTGTATTCATTTTAAGAGTCCAAGATGAGCTAAATCCAACAGAAGGTTCCTGAGATACAGATTTTTGAATAAAACTCAAGTATCAGTTTAACTGCAAACAATCACTAGTAACCGTAAAGTTTGTAAACTTTTGAAAAGTTTGTAAGAGTTGGATTTGACTACTCTGGCCGAGCTTGGGTGAACAAATCTGTCAGGGAGAAAGTCTAGGGGGCCAATATGGAGTATTTCAACAGACACCTGGCCACTAAAGCATTTTCCAGTCCAGTTCCAAACTTTACAGCACGACTGTCATAGACTTCTACGAGTGGTCCTGATGCTACAGAAGCAGGAGATGGAAGATGTTCAAGGATGCTCTGGGTGCTGTGCAGTCGATGGGGGTGCCTTTGTGGTTATTCCTCAGTCCACGGTTCAAGTGGGGCGACTTTGGCCACAGAGGTCCGGGTCCCTCAAAGGCCTATTTGAGACAGCAGGAGGCCAGCTGGGCTACCGGTATCCGTCCACAGCAATCCCAGCGATATCCTTTAGTGGAGGCTGGTGTCACTCTTAAGTGACCAATCTGGACTCAGATGACACTCCCAGGACTGGCAGGCTCGGGTGTAACTTTTGGCCATCGAGAATCAGTCTCTTCGGGTGCCCAGTTGCAGTCAGCGGTGATTATCCAGAAGTGGCTACTAGTTTGCTGAGTTGGGTTACTTCAGCACTGATGGCCGTAGTGCTGAGTCCATGGGGTCAGCCAACTGGCCCTTGGAGTCACTTCTTTGGTTTCGGGCTTGGGAATTACTTTTCCCCAAGCCTGGAGCGACAGGCACAGTCCTCTCTTCGCTAGCCCAATGTGAGTCAAGTGCAGTCCAGAAGATGCTGCAGCCTCTCTTTGCTAAGTCCAGGGGTCAGCAGAGCAGTTCTTCTTTTGTCCTTTCTCCAGTTGCAGTGTGAATTAAGTTTCAGGGTGCCAGGAGTGCCAAATGTATGCACAGAAAGTGACCTTGGAGATGATGCGGTAACTAGCTAATGGGCTACTGGGTACCCTCCATCTTGGACCGCTCTCAAGAGGTCTGAACCCTTCCTTGGATGTTAAGAGCTTGGTAGCACACCCTAGAGGTGTGGCTACCAGTGGGGTACACAACCTGGGGAAATCCGGATTGACCACTGGTCTCCCCTCTCTGTTCCCACTGCCAGCCTGTCTACCTGAACAAAGGGCAGCCCCTCAAAAGTGTGATCGTCATTTGCCCACCAAGGGTGGCTTCACCTTTAAAGCTCGCATTTTGGGCTAACACCATGAGTGGCTTCCTGTGAAGGGGAGGTAACACGTCAACCTGTAGCAGGCTACTATTGTCCCTAAGCATGGGAGTCATTCATGGCGAAGGAGATTGGCTTTGAACAATTATACTGGGTGATGAAGAACATCTGCAAGATGGCTCCCAAAGTTAACTCTCATCTCTGACATCTGCAGTGATATAAAGATCACAAGTTCGAGTTTTGGAAAACAAACTGATATTTCTGCAGTCAAAAGAGCACTGTTAAAGTGGGTAAAAGTTAGAGATGTATATACTGTGCTAACAAACAACAGAAGCATAGTTGCCAACATTCGAAGCAAAACAAAGTACAAAACATATCCATGTGAGGAGAACCCGGGCGTTAGTGAACACTTCTTGAAATTGAATAAAATGACCTTATTATTAAACTTCTTTATCAGGAAAGAGGCAACCTTACAAACTATTATTTTAATGCTTCAATAAGAACAATATATATTGCTAGAATGCTTCACCCACAATTGACCCCTTTAAACTACACGATCAACGGAAAGACTGGAGCAACATCTACTAGACAGAAATGGAAATGAGGAATTAAAATAGTACACTGCGTAGTATTTCCTCATCATTAGTCAGGAACTTCAAACTGATTATATCAGTGAGCATGCACTGCTGCGTGGCTTCAAATGTGAATCCGGCACCGGAGCTGCATATGAGCAAAGCCTTTCACATGTATCCTTTACGTGCACGGCTCTGGAGCTGCACGTGTGCAAAGGGAGCCTTTCACTCACATATATGTCTCTGGGCCAGCGTGTTCAGAGGGCCAAATTCAAGAAATAATTGCACTCACAGACATCAGGATGACCAGAAAATAAATAAATAACTAAAACACTCACCGTCTGACGTGACTTTGCCTCCAGGTGTGCCGCGTGCATTGTGACCACGGGGCCTCCAGTCCCTGTTCAACACCCCGACTTCTGAGCCAATCCTCACACTGCTCCCTTGCTGTTTATGTTGGTAAGCAGCATGAGGATTGGCTCGGGCAGGCGCTGCCAGCGCTCCCTAGGAGCCTTGTGGGCTGTGGCAGCAATCCCCCGGGCTCCTACAATACAGAGGTAGGCTAGGGTTCAAGTGCGCATGTCGGGATGGTCGAAGCAAGGCACCCGTCCAACCCGACATGTTCACTTCACCCAAGGAGGCCCGGCAGCTGACCTATGCCACTCACATTGTCAATCATATAAGGAGGCTCCACCCCCCACCCACATCGGCTTACCCTCAGTCACTGACTCATTTTGCCTTACAGCAATACGGCAAAAAAAATGGAATCGCCAGGGGGCAATAAAACAAACAGGGGTGCAATGCCCCGATGCCCTAATGAAGGCACTGCTGCTGATTGTGCCCTGTATTAACTTTATGATGCTGCTTATGGGACCATTTTTACAAAAAAATTAAAGTTGAACATTTTAAAATAAAGTCTAATCTTTGTTCTGGCCATAGTTTTGAATTTCTGGACTCCACTTTTTGCATCAAAGCAAGCATAAAGGAGTTCAATGATTTTAAGACAGGTTGTGCAAAAGGTTCTGTGATTGAACTCAACCTCAAATGGCTGCCTGATACAAATTAAACAAAAAAACATGGAATGAAAGGGAGTGAGATATAAGTAATTCAATAAACAATGCAGTCAGATGCACACAGCTTACATAGCACTCACAGTGAGGGGGAGCCTAATTTAAGAAAGTCCCAAAGCTACTTTAGAGCACTTCTAGTCTATATTATGTTGTGAAAGATTTTTTTAGCCAGTCAAGGGTATTTGCTAAGGTTACGTGTACCTGGTTTTAGAAACCTGAATAGGAACAATAATTAATGTGCCTTCAAAAAATGATGTTCAACAGTGTGAGATCCAGACCACAAAACATTTTTGCCTGGCGCTATTACATGTCCTTGGTGGTAAGTTAAGGCTTTGCTTGCTTCAGACCTTTTTCTCCACCCTGTTATAAAAACAAGATTCTGGAGGTGATAATATGTGACAAGAAAATTTTGCACATTTGCTGTGTGGAATTTTGTTGTGGTGATGATGTGCACTGCAGTGTTTTTTAGGCTGCATTATAACAATGTTATTTTGTTGTGTTGTACTATTGTTGTTGCAATTTTTGAGTTGTGCCTATTATGGTTTACTGTGTTGCTGTGTTGTTTTGCATTGTGTATATTATTGTTTAATGTTCTGTTGCTTGCTTTAGATATAAAAACTGCTACTTTTCCACATTGGTACTCATGGTGGTGGTCCGACCACCAACATCCTGGTGGGTTAGCCCACTGTATTATGAGTGTGGTGGTGGTTTCGCCACGAGACCGCCGCCTCCACTGGGATCAAGGACCCAACTGCGGAGGCGCTCTTCAAACGGCCTGAATATGTTTGTGGTGCCGATGTTGGCACCGCCGAGCATATTACGAACTGCATATCCACTGCCCTTTTCAATAGGGGACTCTGCCATGTAAAGGGTGGCAGACATGTAGGTTAGGAGGCCCTAAAACTGCTGCCTCACATCCCACCCACCTTGGATTAAATTGATATTTTGGCGGGCGGGATCACCATGGCCTTGGTGGTCTTCCTGGGACTGCCCCTTTGACGGTCCCATTGGAAGACTAACAAAGTCGTAACAAGGCCCATTCGAATCTCCTCTCCCTCACTCTCTCCACAGATGCCCATGGCTGTCCATATCTCTGCTCTGAATAACCCCACCTCAGCAAATTATCTAGACCCCCACTTACTCCGCAATGGCATACTAGGAACTATTCACACCTTTCCTTCCTCCCCATCAACTTCTACCTTTCCTTCTCATCATCAAGAACAGACTAGATACCTTAGTAAATGAGTGGAAAACTAAATATTTCAACTACCCTAAGATCCACTAGCCTCTCAACCTAAACAACTTAGGACATCGACTCACTTTTAACATCCTATAATCTGATCTGAAATACCTCAGCCACACCTGTACTGAGAGGGGCGCTCTGGTGCTGGTACTGCCAATATCCACAGAGATTCTTTATAAATCAACTGCTTCAGTGTCACGTATCACTCCAGCATTGAATGTCTGGGAGTTGAACTCAGAACTGTGGATTTGAAGTCAACCAAGTTCCACAACATCAACCACTCCCCAGGCAAAAACTAACTCTTCATCAAAAAAGTGTTGCATCTCATGATTCTCATCACTAAATAAGCAATCAATGCCTCCTGCCTACTAACAACATCTCCCTAGAAGAGTTCAACCTACACCGGAATGACCACAGAAACTCTTAGATAGCTCAAGTAAGAGATTTACTTAGCAACAACAATTCCACTCAAATCTGTGCTGTCCGACCAACTCAAAAGTCTCTACACTAGACCTTGTGACAGTAACAGAAGGGTCACTTTCCATGGACACAATACTACTGGTGGACTGGTCTCAGCACTATATCATTCTTTTCCAACTCACCACTGAATGACGTAACCAAAGGCCATATTACCCAACCTAAACAATGGATCAGAAACACAAAACAAATCAATACCAAAGAGCCAGCAACTAAAAACCATGTCCCGCCTCCAACCCTCGATTGAACTCTACATTGTGTCTGATTTCACTTCACACTACATTTGAACCATGGCCACTACCATGAATGATATTGCACCCTCAAAACTCAGAAGGTAGAAAAAGAAACTCTCGTGCTCATGTACAACAGGGATCTAAATGAAGAAAGGAGATGCTAGGACTGGCAGAGATAAGATTAAGACATGGCCACTCAGCCATGCATCTGACACAACTTTGGCAGAAACGAAACAGATACAAGAAGCAAATTCTTGAAGTGAAATCCTCCATGGTTTGATATCAACTAGACAGGGAATGAAAATGCACAGGTAAGCTCTTCAACGTCATCCGATAATAAACAACCCCTAACGTGAAAATAGATTCTGACTCCTCTGAAGAGAGATGGAAGGTGTACTTTAAATTCTTCACTAAAAAGATTAAGAAGATACAGAAGCCATTGGCGACTGAACAATCCCATCAAACATGCCTCCCTGTACAACCCAAAGATCTGTGCTCCCTGCAACAAACACAGGGAATCACTGACGAACAGCCCCTGTTGCTTAACCCAAATAATAATGCCTCTTGGAATGACATCAGGGTAGTGGGTGAAGATGAACTCTTCAAGACAATAGCCATTAAGAAACAAGCCACACACATCGCCAATCCAATCCCCTTATCCTTTATCAAGGAGATCAGTGTAAGAATATGTGTTTTTATTCATAGCATAGGATGTGGGTCCTTTACAAGCAATACGTCTGCAAATCCCTCTTTACTGGGGACTAAGTATCCAGCTGTTGCATTTATGAATGAATGATTGAGGTTTATTAGTCAATTAAAACCATAAACATTGCAAGAATCATACATTGTTGGATGTTTAGCTAAAAATGTCTAAAAACAAAAAGTATTATACCTCAATGCAACTGTCACACATCTTAATTAAAAGACAATTTCATTATTTGCTGCCCTTCATGGTTATACAAATAAAAAAGACCTTAAATCGCACCTGCTCAACAAATATTGGGGTCCATAATCATTTTATGCCCATACTTGCTGTTCAGTCTCTTCCTTCTTGAATCCCCAACCTTCCCCCCTCTCTCCCACCTCTCCTGCACTCCACCAACGCCAAATAGCCCCCCACCTTACCCATCCACACCGCGTGCATCCCCTCGGTTCACCCCTCTCCTTAAATCTAACCACCCCTCCCTCCTCTCTCGTCTAACCCTTCCGTTACATTCAAAATATGAGTTTAGTTCCTTTTTACTACTTAATAATTTGTAACTATGTTATCCATATACGGCCTAGTAAATAACTCCATCCTTTCACTTTGCATCGACAATAACGAGACTAGTTCCTTTTACTGTTTAATAATTTGTAATCCTTTATTTCAATGTTGTTTAGTATATAGCTTCATCCTTTCACTGTCTATCATAATCAAGATTTGTCAATTACTTTGTTGCTTAGGCCTACCATACCTCTGTTTCTTTTCGTTTGCCATTTGTTTTTGTAACCCATGTGCTATCGTCTTCCCAATGTAAAGCGCTCTGATACCTAAGGGTTAAGCCAGCGCTATATAAAACCTCTTAAATAAAAATAAATAAATAAAAATAGTTAGGACCTAGTTTCCATAGGAAACTCGTTTTTTGTTTTCTCAATATCTTTGGCGCCGGTTGACGAATCTTCGCGAAATTTTCAAAACTCGTAGCCCGCTCCGGTCAGCTCCTGTCTTGAAAGTTTCGGGGTGATTCGGCAAGCGGGGGCCGAGAAAAAAGGGGGGTCCCAAAACGTGTTTTCTCCATGTTAATTTCCATAGGAAACTTTAGACACGGCTACAGCCCGAACTGCTGAACGGAATTACACCAAATTTGGCAAAAAGGTAGCCCTTGTTTCAGAAAGAGACCTTTTTGTTAAATGGTGTAAATCCGTTCAGTAGTTCCTGAGACATTCAAAAAAATGAGGTCGAAAAATGCATTTCCCATAGAAAACTTTAGACACGGCTACAGCTCAAACTGCTGAACGGAATTACACCAAATTTGGCAAAAAGGTAGTGCTTGGTTCAGTAAGCACCCTTTTTTTTAAATGGTGTAAATCCGTTCAGTAGTTGCTGAGGAAATCAAAAAATAAAAGTTTCGATATATAGAGGCACAGAGAATCTGCGCACCCACCCGACCACGAGCTTTATTCTAATTGGCTGTCAACATACCAAACCAGGAAGTGTTGGCAGCCATCTTGTGCCTCGGTAACCGAGGCACAAGAAAACAGAAAAACAATCGCGAAAAACAAGAAAAGGGGGCAGGGTAGAAACACCCTGACCCCCTAGGCCTGCCCAGGGGGTCCCACAAGGACCCCCAGGGCCAAAAAAAGCATTTAAAAAAAAAAAAAAAATCTGCAAGATTCGCGCACCCAGCGCGAATTTCGGCCGAAAATTAAAATAAAACCGAAGCGCAGGCTCCCACGCTTCGTTATTATTTAGCCCCCGGGTGGGCCAAGTCCCGGGGGCATTCAATAATGTAATTGTGGGGGCCCAGGGCGGCCCCCGCAGCCCCGGGGACCGCCACCCCCCCGGGGCTTTCCATAAACATTTGCGGGGACACACGACCCCCCCGCAGCCCCGGGGGCTTCTTATTTTTTATGTGTGGGGGGCCTCCAAGGCCCCCCAAGCCCCGGGGACCGCCACCCCGGGGCTTTTATTAATTATAATCACGGGGCACACGGCCCCGCGCTGCCCCGGGGACCGCCACCCCCGGGGCTTTTAAAAAAAAATACATAGATCTATGTGGGGGGGCTTGAGCCCCCCCCACATGCCCCGGGGACCGCCACCTCCCCGGGGCACTAATATTCAAATTCGGGGGTCTGTAACGGACCCCCGAGCCACGGGGACCACCACCTCCCCAGGGCTGTGCAATAGGTGGGAGGGGGGCCGCGCGGCCCCCCTCCTGGAGCCCTTGATGGCCCTGGGGACCGCCACCCCCCAGGGCCGGCTCCTGCAGTGTCCCGGGGTGCCCACCCCCGGGACACTGCTGTTTGCAATGACAGGGCGGGAGCCTCGCGGCTCCCGCCCTGTCATTGCAAACTGCTTTGCTTCATTGGAGCGAGAGCAGGAAACCTGCTCTCGCTTCAATGAAGCAAAGAAGATTGCTTTTCCACAAGTGGAGCTGCATGTCAGCAGCTCCCAATGTGGAAAAGCAATGCCGGCTCCCGCGGGACGCGGGGAACCGGCAGGGACCGTGGGGGCATTGGGGCTCCCCCACGGTCCCCAACGGATAGGGCCTGCCCCGGGGGATGGGGTCCCCGGGGCTAGAAGTGGCCTGGGAGGGGGGCCACGCGGCCCCCCTTCCCAAAAATAAATAAAGGCCGGCCCCGGGAGATGGGGTCCCCGGGGCCAATAGAGGCCTCAGGAAGGGGGCCACGCAGCCCCCCTCCATAAAAAAAAATATATATGTGGCCATGCCCCGGGGGATGGGGTCCCCGGGGCTGGAATTGGCCACGGGAGGGGGGCCCACGCGGCCCCCTTCCCGTTGATATATATATATTTTTTTAAATGGGGGTCAGGCCCTGGGAGATGGGGTCCCCAGGGCCCAAAAAAAGTAAAAAGAAGGGGGGCCACACAGCCCCCCTTCTAAAAAACAAATTAAAAAAAACACTGCGATCGTGCCGGAGGCCCCGCCCCCTCCCAGCAACACTCTGCAAACTCGCCCTGTGGCGCGTTTTAAATTGGGGAATTAATTCCCCTTCAATACTGGGGGTCCCTGGGGGCCAACTAGCCCACCAGGTACCTCCAGTAAGCGCCACAGGGCTGCGTTGCAGAAAGGTGGTCTGGGCCATGCCCCTTTTTACACCTCTCTGCAACGCAGCTCTGTGGCGCTTACTGGAGGTACCTGGTGGGCTAGTTGGACTCCAGGGACCCTCAGGATTCAAGGGGACTTTATCCCCCAACTTAAAATGCGCCACGGGGCGCGTTTGCACAGTGGTGAAGGGAGGGGGTGGGGCCTGAGGTGATATGTGTGCAAACACGCCCTGTGGCACATTTTAAGTTGGGGAATTAATTCCCCTTCAATCCTGAGGGCCCCTGGGGGCCAACTAGCCCACCAGGTACCTCCAGTAAGCGCCACAGGCCTGCGTTGCAGAGAGGTGGTCCAGGCCACGCCCCTTTTTACACCTCTCTGCAACGCAGCTCTGTGGCGCTTACTGGAGGTACCTCGTGGGCTAGTTGGAACCCAGGGACCCTCAGGATTCAAGGGGACTTTATCCCCCAACTTAAAACGTGCCACAGGGAGCGTTTGCACAGTGGTGAAGGGAGGGGGCGGGACCTGAGGTGACATGTGTGCAAACACACCCTGTGGCGCGTTTTAAGTTGGGGAATTAATTCCCCTTCAATCCTGAGGGTCCCTGGGGGCCAACTAGCCCACCAGGTACCTTCAGTAAGCGCCACAGGGCTGTGTTGCAGAGAGGTGGTCCAGGCCACGCCCCTTTTTACACCTCTCTGCAATGCAGCTCTGTGGCGCTTACTGGGGGTACCGGGTGGGCTAGTTGGACCCCAGGGACCCTCAGGATTCAAGGGGACTTTATCCCGCAACTTAAAACGTGCCCGGGGCGTGTTTGCACAGTATTGAAGGGAGGGGGCGGGGCCTGAGGTGACATGTGTGGAAACACGCCCTGTGGCGCCTTTTAAGTTGGGGAATTCATTCCCTTTCAATCCTGAGGGCCCCTGGGGGCCAACTAGCCCACCAGGTGCTTCCAGTAAGCGCCACTGCACTGCGTTGCAGAGAGGTGGTCCAGGTCACGCCCCTTTTTACACCTCTCTGCAATGCAGGTCTGTGGCGCTTACTGGAGGTACCTGGTGGGCTAGTTGGACCCCAGGGACCCTCAGGATTCAAGGGGACTTAATCCCCCAACTTACAACGCGCCAGGGGGCGCGTTTGCAGAGTGGTGGAGAAAGGGGGCATGGCCTTTGTCTACCTCTCACCAATCCCACTGCGTGGGGCTTACTGAAGGTAAAAGGTAGGCTAGTTGGCCCCTAAAGGACCCCCAGCAGTGAAGGGGACTTCAATCCCCATCCAAGAGCACGCCAGGGAGCGCGTTTGTAGAGTGGTGGGCAAAGTGGGAGTGGCCTGGTATGAGTACTTACCAGTGCTGCTGTGTGGGACTGACTGGAGGTAATAGTTTGGGAAGTTGGCCCCCAAGGATGTCCTTGGGGGCCAACTACCCCTCTTGTTACCTCCAGTAAGTCCCACACAGTGGGATTGCTAAGATGTCTTCGGAGGCCATGGCCCCCTTTCTCTACCACTCTGCAAACATGCCTCGTGGCAGACTACGGATGGGGGATGAAGTCCAATTTTGTCCTGAGGGAGTTTGGGGGCCAAGAATCCCTCCTGGTACCTCCTGTAAGTCCTACGCAGCGGAATTCCTGAGCGTTGGTTGGACGCCCAGCACCCTTTCTCCACCACTCTGCAAATGCGACTACTAGTTAAAGTAGCATATTTCTGCACCTCTGACTTAGAGGTAGTTTTAATCCCCCTGCCCTATTATGTACTAGGGCCTTACAGAGGAGGTCATGCTAATCACAGGGGTACCCCAACGCATAGTGTTCCCTAGTGTATGTAGGTGTTTTCACTGTATTCTAAGTGTCTTTTAGCATAGCACTGGCTCTACCCGTCTGAAAAAGTTGTGGGCACAGGATGATTTTGCAACAAGGCCTCTTTCTGCTCCTCTGTTGGTTCTTTCTGCACATGTCTTGCTTCTTCCTGCACTTTTCTTCGTCTTTGTGGACTTCTGTTGCTTCTTTCTGCATTTCTTTTGCTTCTTTCTGTGCGTTTTTTCTTCTTTCTTCACATGTCCTACCTCTGTAGGCATAGTTAGAAACTAGCATTTAAAAAACCTTTGTAATTCACTTAAAAACCCATAGGTTTCAGGCATGTTATAGTTAGAAATTAGCATTTAAAAAACCTTTGAGATACACTGAAAAAACCATAGGTTTCAGGCACGTTATAGTTAGAAATTAGCATTTAAAAAACCTTAGAAATTCACTGAAAAAACCATAGGTTTCAGGGGCGTTATAGTTAGTTGGACATTTCACTCGTACAAAACCAGAGAAATTCCCCCGTTATAGTTAGTTCAGCTAACTATAACTCGCGCCCCCGCAATGCACTGCTGATGACGTCACATATTACATCACTCATGACATTGTCAGTGACATCACTGATGACATCTCAAATGACATCACTGATGACATCATCCATGTGATAATTTCATGCATCTTCTCACACCCTAATATAACTTTTGATACACCCACTCTAAATTACAGACTGCCATTCTCAAAACCAAAGACACTCCAACACCAATAACTACATACCCACTCACTGATTCTTAGGTCTACACACACATCCACTCACTCACCTGTACAGTCACTCATACTTACGGTCACTCAGTACAGGACTATCATATGCACTCATACACCTATATAGACACTCACACACCGCCACTCATCCATAGAGGTACTCACACACCTAGTCAGTCATGCAAATAATTAATCACACTGCCATTTACTCACCTATACAGTTATACACACACCAGCTCACTTACTCATACAAATACAAGCACATTCTTACGCTCTTATACAATCACTGATACAAGTACACACTCATCCATACAGCCACTCTCACAATCACACACTCTCACTTATAGCCATTTATATACTCCAACACACATATATACTGCCTTTCACATATGTAGTTACTCATACATGTACCACTGAGATATACCTTCACTCACTAACACACCCATACACACACTCACCCACCCATACAGTCCATCACAGATGCACTCTTGAAACCATGCACCCAGTGAATCACCCACTCACACATCTATGCACAGAGTTACACACACCCCACCCACACAAACACTCAGGCACACATACAGATAGTCAGACAACCAATCAATAACCCATGTAGACACTCATGTAGCTATTCACAAACCCATGCAGCCGCTTACACACCAACAGACAGATGGATACAGACATTCACACAGTTTAGTCACTAACCCATGCATTCAGTAAGATACGTTTAATCACTCACTTATAGAGTCAGTCACGCACCTACTAAATCATCCATTCAGACACTTATACACCCACTCATTCTTCAATACGCCTTTCCCTATATATATTAAACATATTTAAACTTTACAGAAACACACAGTCACTGGATGATGTCATCAGTGATGTCATCAGTGATGTAATTTGAGATGTCATCAGTGATATCATCAGTGATGTCACTGACCATGTCATGAGTGATGTAATATGTGACGTCATCAGCAGTGCATTGCGGGCGCGAGTTATAGTTAGCTGAACTAACTATAACGGGGAATTTCCCTGGTTTTGTACGAGTGAAATGTCCAACTAACTATAACGCCCCTGAAACCTATGGTTTTTTCAGTGAATTTCTAAGGTTTTTAAAAGCTAATTTCTAACTATAACGTGCCTGAAACCTATGGTTTTTTCAGTGAATATATATATATATAAAATAATATAAAAAATAAAGTAGATTTAATATAAATTAAAAAAATATAATAAATAAACTTAATGAAAAAAGTTAAATACACATACATAATAATTCATATATATTTACTTTAAAACAATTAATAAACTATTAGTTTTAATATATTCTATAATTTTAAAATTATACAAACATTTCCAAATATATATATATTCACAATTAAAGCAATACGATATCTGCTTGTGTATAACGCATTATCTGGAGAAACGAACTATAAATACACGGAATTAGTTCTCTCAATATGGCAGACAGATGGAGTAAACGAGAATCTGCGCTAAAAGATCTGTTCAATGAGAGTGGGGATCTTGTTGAAGGACTAAGACTTAGTCAAACACCAAGCACACTAAGCACACCACGACTGCAAATGAAAGAATTAGAACAAGCAAGAGTAATGGAGGTGAACAAATGGTGGGAAAGCGTAACCCTCAAAAAATATATTGATTGTAAGCGCATACCGAGAGGACTAAGAATCTTTGTGCTACCCACCCTCAGTGACCTAGACTCTGATCTTCTACTTAAATGGCAGAATGACACCACAGATTGCTCCATGAAACTACTAGAGACCTTGATAATACATGCGGAAAGGCGACTCAAAGAGGCCATGGAGAAAATTGCCATGTTGGAGAAATCACTTGAGAAATTTTGGGAAACACCAGAAGGAAAAAAGTCTTTGGATGAACTGGAAAAAAGACTTGAAAAACATGAAAATGAAATCCAACTGAAAAAAGTAAAGAAATTCAACAGAGATAGGATTGATTATGCCTCTGGCAGAGTCTATACATTTGCACGTCGGTATGACATCAATTACAAAAAACAAACTATGGAACAAATTCAGAGACAGGATCAAACAAGCATGTCCAGTGTGGAAAGCTCTGAAGCAAGCTCGGGGGACGAAGGAGCGACGTTGACAAGGCCAAGGATGGATTTTTCCGGGGAGATGCGATTGGTGCGCATGACGACAAGGGGAAAGGGAAGAGGAGCCCCACCTCCATCACCACCGGGACTGGGAGAACGAAAAGAACAAGGCGCAGTAGGAAGAGGCAGGGGAAGAGGAAAGGAAAAGAAAGGGAAATAATAATAAACAAAGAACCTACGATGGAGGACAATTTGGTGATTAATCTTTCTAGTAAAAATCTTAACGTTAAACACATGAATCTGCTGAATAAAGGCTTGACTTTTTGCCCCAACTCTGGCATGGACTTGGCTTCTACACGTGTGGATCTATATAAATTTTGTAGAAAATTAAAATTGAAAAAATACTTTGCAAATAGACCCACACGTATCGTAAGATCAGAAACATCACTCACGAATCTGACGAGTGAAGATATTGAGTCCTTGAGAATTATGCAGAGCCTGTCGAATGAGGAATTACAACAAGAATCCCAGCCAGACTTGGTAACAGCAATGAACGTATGTGCCGTTGTAGGTATTGAGACTAACTTGACCGCCAGGAGTGGTTGTAAAGGAAGATCCAAATTTTGCCCGCAGTTACCACCAGGAAACAGGGTGGATGTCTTTCAGGAATTAGTGGCAGAAGACCTGAGGGACATCTATGTTAAGACATCAGAACACAGTAACCCAATAAACACCAACATGTCGAGGGATGACTGGTGGGCATTATCAGACCTGCGGAAAGATGTGAACATAATCATCAAACAATCCGACAAGGGTGGGAATGTCGTTGTGATGGACCGGAGTAAATATCTTCAAGAGGTCAGAAGACAATTGGGGGATGCCACCAAGTACGAAAAACTGAAATCTAACCCCACCAACGACATGAAATCAATCTTCCACGAAAAATTGAAACAATGGCAGGGAATAGGCGTTATTGATGACAACGAATTGCGTTACTTGAAGACAGATTACCCCATTTTGCCGACACTGTATGTACTGCCTAAAGTACATAAGAGTTTAGAAAATCCTCCTGGGCGGCCAATTGTTAGTTCTTGTGGTTCTTTGCTGGAAAACACCTCCAGGTTCATTGATATTTTCCTCTTCCCCTATGTTGCTGATCTTCCATCATATTTACGGGACTCAATGGAATTCCTTAATAGAATCAACAACATACACTGGAAACCTAACTACATCATGGCCACAATTGATGTGGTCTCATTATATACCTCCATCATCCATACAGATGGTTTGAAGGCATGTGAATATTTTTTAAGATCGAGATCTCTGAGTTTATTGAGCCATACTAACATGCTCCTCGAAATGATGTCCTTTTGCCTTAACAACAATGTGTTTGTATTTGATGGAAAATTCTACAGGCAGAATCAAGGCACTGCTATGGGGACATCATTTGCGCCCACATATGCCAATCTCACCATGGGCTTTTGGGAGGCAGAGTGCTTATGGTCAGAGAACAACAACGTCGACTTGGAGAGGGTGGTGCTATGGGTCCGTTATATAGATGATTTGTTTCTTATCTGGGAAGGGGAGGAAGAGGAGCTGAAATGTTTTCTGTCATCTTTGAATACAAATTCCCTCAACCTTCAATTCACCTATCTATATAGCAGAACCTCTGTGGATTACTTAGACATCAGGGTCTATATTGAAAATGAGAAAATATGCACCACCCTCTTCCGCAAGACCACATCTTGTAACAGTATTTTACAAGCTAACAGCGCACACCCAAAAGCCCTAAAATGGAGCATCCCCTACGGAGAGTTTCTACGGGTGCGCAGGAACTGCTCGGTGGAGGTGGAGTTCAATAAACAGGTCTCTATAATGTTTGAGCGTTTCCAGAGAAGGGGATATCCCTTGATGGTCCTAGAGGATGCGCGAATAAGAGCATCCAATGCCAAAAGAGAGGATCTACTATTACCGAAAAACATCATAACAGAATCTGTATTAAATGAGGAACCTGTGAGATTCATCACGGATTTTAACAACTCGAATCAGAGGATCAGGCAGGTGATCAACAAACATTGGAGTGTGCTTAAAAAAGATCAGGAGTTAAATTCCTTCATCAAAGAAAAAGCAAATATCACCTACAGAAAAGTACCCTCATTGGGAGGCCTTTTGACACAAAGCTACTTCTCAAGTAAAACTGTATATCAGCAAAAAACAACTTGGATATCACAGAAGGGCTTTGTGAAATGCACAAAATGTAAAGCTTGCAATTATGGCCGCAACAGGACAGAAATTACAACAATTCAAGGCCTGAAAAAAGTTATTAAAGATAAGATCACGTGTGAATCTACTTATGTGGTCTACCTTTTGGAGTGTATATGCGGCCAGAAATATATTGGCAGTACTGTGAATAAATTAAAATTGCGTATCCTCCAACATTTGCGAGCCATATCAAATAAGGACTTCACTTATGCAATGGCCAAACATATCTGGAGAGAACATGAAGGAATTTTAAACAAGAATAAACTCTCATACTCTGGTATTGAACAAATAACATCTCATATCAGAGGGGGAGATAGAGAGTTGACATTGAGACGTGCAGAATCGAGATGGATTGTCAACTTAGGAACAGAGCTACCATGGGGACTAAATGCTGATGCGGAATTATACACCTTTCTGTAAAAACATTCCTGGTTCTCCTCGTCTTAATGGAATGTCCTGATTTTATCTGCATTTTTATGCCAGGCATGTGATAGGCATAGGATCACAAACAATGGGCCTGTTGTTGATTAATTAACTCCGTTTGATCCATATGAATTGCATTGATGTATCCCGTTTAAGACTTCTAATTATTGTGTTCATGTGTAACTTTTGCATTGCCCATTTTTAGAATCGTGGTAAACAAACTGATTAGTTATGTGGGCTTTTTAACAGAAATATTGATGCGGGGTAGCCATGAATAGATGAATTTCTATCGGTAGTAATCTTAGATTATGAAGGATTGCTTTCCATATAGATTAGGAATTTACGTTAACATTAAACAGGACAGTATTCATCTAATTGGGAAGCAATTTGGCCATCTTTTTGGGGATTAAGGGAGGTGGCTGGTTTTAGACCATGATATACAATATGGTTTTTAACATATAGGCACCTGGCACTTTATTATGGAGTGCGCAATACACAGGAATAAATGTATAGCACTTCAGTATAAGTTGGAGAGTAACTGGGAGGGGATTAGTGATAGTTGGTCAGGATAACTAACATCATTCTCTTCTATATCCAGTAATTTCGTCCTTATGCACCCATTTCCCATCTTTTAGAACAAATGGTAGCCGCACTTTTGCACTTTAATATGTATATGCATTTTGAGGTTCTTTCTGCTATTTTGCACATATTTATCTCCGGACTTTGTACATACATGTTGGAGAAACAACACAATGCATTTTTTTGGAAGCATGAGTCACTTTAATTGTCTGTTCCTGAAGGGATATAAGATGAATAATTGTATCAGAAACAGACGAGTAGATATGACCAAAGAATTGGCCATATGGGACCAAGAGGCTTGGGAGGATTCATCATACAGTAATGACTGAATGTCAGATTATGACTCCAGGGCCGTCTAGTTGTGAATTAGTTGGGATAATAACAAAGAGTTGAACTTGGCAAATTATTTATTTAAATTTTAAAATTTTGGAATAAGAATGTGACAATTTTTGTTTTGCCATGTAATCCACCTAGTATAAATGTAATGAGTTGATATTTGTACTTCACAAGTGAATATTATGAAAAGAGACATGCAGATTTTAAAAAATGATAATAGAGATTGAAAAAGAATTTTCGTTTAAATGTCATAATGTAATTGAACACAATGCATGTATATGTCCCCTTTAAGAAACTGACCTTGTTTTTAATTGGTGGTGGGGGGAAATGAGCCATGCTTCCCCTTTAAATAGCACATTTTGTTCTGCACATGTTGACCCAGTAGAAGGCGCAAGCCGAAACGCGTAGGTCATTTCTGGTTTTGTATGCACCTCCTGCACTTTGCTTTGAGAGGCTTCTTATGCTAGGGGCCACCGGAAACAACGAAAAATAATAAAGCCCTTCGGAAGCCAGTTCCTGGTAGTGCCGTGCTTCATTTCGCCCTGGAAATTATGTCAAGAGTGAAGGGCATTTGTGTGGAGTAAGTGAAGGAATATATATATATATATATATATATATATATATATATATATATATATATATATATATATATATATATATATATATAAATATCCACGCTCCAAGAACAAACAACGGGCACTCACAGGTGTAATCCTGGTATGGATGTATTGGCACAGCTAACAAAACAAACGCGTTTCAGCGGGACGTCTTCCTCAGTGTTGGTGACCGCTGCGTTGAAGCCTCAATAAATACATCATCATGCACACATCGTCATGACCAGTAATTAGAAGTCAGGCAAAACTTATTACATCAAAGGTCAGGCATGTAAACGTATGTGAGCTACCATTATTAAGTGGTGTTTACCTACGTCCTTGTGAGCATGCAATCTGTGCTCTCTCGCTGCGCGCTGGCTGAGAGTCGTTCCACTTTTATGCGTTGAATTAACAGAGCGCATTTTATTGTTTTATTTCTATTGAGAATGACGGGTGGAGCTTAGTGAAAAAATACTTTTAATGTTTTTCTAAGTTTCGATTTTCTATATGTGGATTGTAATGATTTAATTAATAAAACAATAAAAAATATATATATAACAGAGCGCATTCAAGCGGAACACTTGGCCGACGCCAAGGTGCAGAGATACAACATCAATCAAACCTGCATGGTTATCTAATGCATATTAGAAATACATTAATCATCACATTGGTGCTGCGTATAACGTAAGCATTTTAAACATTTTCATCTGGAGCGCAATACAAGTTTATAACCGCTCATGCACCATAATAATCATGCCCTGAATGGGCTGTGTCAATTCATTAACCCGATAGGGATATTTGTTATATGTATATGATGATAACAAAGGTACCTTTTAATCACGCCCTGAATGGGCAGCACTCCCACATGGACCCTCACTCAGCTTGCTGCGCGTACTTGATGATAATGACCTTACGTGTTAGAGCCCTGGATGGGCTGAATCTATATCACGACTGCTCAAAGTACCCCCATCGATAAGTCTTCCTGATTCCCTTTCTTACTGCTATTACAAGTGCACCCCAAGCTCTTCCCCCATGTTTACGCCCATCGGTGATCTCGTCACCTTGTCAAGGGTATAGCGCAAATCTAATCTGCGCAATTTCTTTTCCCTGTCCCTGCCTCTTATGTGTGTCACGTGGTATATGGTCTATGCAGAAATATTTTAACAGTTTTCTGTTGCTGTTATGGTGTGACTGGAAATGCCTCGCCACCGGGTAACTTTGGTCTCTATTCTGGATAGCCCACTGGTGTTCTAGGATGCGAACTTTAACTGGGTGGATGGTACTCCCCACATAGTTTAAGTCACACGGGCATACTAGGCAATATACCGTATAAGGTGTATTGCAGTTCATGAATTTGGTGATACGTACAGGGTTTATCATGCCAGCTACTTTATACCTGTCAACCTTGGCACTATTGCTGCAGGCCTTGCACTTGCCGCAAGGGAAGAAGCCAATCAGACCTGTGATGCCTGTTTGTACTTTCTGCATTACCAAGTGGCTGTCCACCAGCTGATCTCTAATGGAGTGTGTTTTCCTGAATGTAAGTGATGGGTGAGAAGGCAGGTCCTGTCCTATAACTGTATCCGACTTCAGAATCCGCCAGTTAGCTTGCATAATCTTCCTCACAGTGCTAGCTGCTCTGGTGAAGCCTGTTATAAGCCTGAAGTCATTCTTTGCATGTGGCTGGGCTTTATGGCCCTCTTTCAATAAGTCGGCTCTTGGCTTTTCTGCCACTCGCTGCCTCGTTTTCTTCAAGACGCCTCTCCTATATCCCCTTACTTCAAATCTTCTGATGCTCTCAGAGCCCTCTCTCTCAATGTCTTCTTCTTTGGTACTGTTCCTCTTAATATGTAGCAATTCCCCATATGGAATGCTATTGATAAGATTACTCGGATGACTACTCCTGGCATGCAACACCGAGTTGCCTGCTGTGAATTTCCTAAAGAGTGCTGTCTGGATTTTGCCCTCTGCTACAAAAACTCTCAAGTCTAGGAAAGAGACCTCTGTCGAGCTAATTTTGCTTGTGAATTTCAGGTTAGGGTCATTCGAGTTCAAAAACTCAATGTAACGTAAGGCAGACTCTTTGGTGCCTTGCCATATCAGGAAGAGATCGTCAATGTAGCATCTCCAGCTGACTGTACTCTCTACCCAGCTGCTGTCACAAGTGTCCGACCATGCCACCTGCTTCTCCCACCAGCCTACGAACAAGTTTGCATAGCTGGGGGCGAAGCAGGCTCCCATGGCCGTACCCTTCTGTTGTTTATAGATCTGATCTTGAAAGATGAATATGTTATTCTGTAGGAAGAATTGTAGGAACTCTAGCAGCATCTCGCTATGTTGTGCATATTTCAGCGGCCGATTCCTCAATAAGTATTTTGTGGCATTGATACCATCTTGGTGTGCTATGCTTGTGTACAAGCTAGACACATCCAATGTTACCATTAGGAAATTGGATTCCCACATCACCCCCTCAATATGTTTAAGGAAATCCTTAGTGTCCTTCGTGTATGATGGTAAATCCAGCACATAGGGGAATAAGAAGAAGTCAATGAATCTCAACATGTTCTCCAATGGACGATATTATTGGTCGCCCTGGTGGATTCAACTTGTTTTTGTGGACTTTCGGAAGATGGTAAAATGTCGGTATACGAGGATGAGAGATCGATAGGAAGGCAAATTCTTCTCTTGATGCTGTTCATGTATTCATTGGACGTGATTCGTGAGTAGTTCTCTGGGTTGTTTAGTTAATGGTACGCCTCCTTACAATAGTTCTCACGGGTCTGTAACACTACAGTGCCCCCTTTGTCCGAGGGCTTGATCACAATTTCCTCATCCAGTTGCTCGTCTTTTCCATATCTTGCCTTAGCTTCAGGAGAACTCAATTCACGCTCTCTGAAAAAATGTCTATCGCATCCCCCATCGTTTGGGGAAAGAATTTTGAGGTCAGTCGAAAAGGACTAGATGGTCTCGACTGTGCGATCCCCCAGTGGACAATCCGATCCATGTCGTCTAGACTGGTCACATCTGATGATATATCACTGTTACCCAACTATTCCAAGACAGCTAGAGTGTCCAAATCGTTTCCACTCAAAATGTCCGTGCTTGAGGGTGAAGATTCCACTCTTCCTGCACTAGTGTACAAGCCTCTCAGTTTGAAAAATGTGAACAATTTCAGCCTTCTCACAAATTTATAAACATCTATGTGGGTTTGAGCATATTTGAAGTTACTAGTGGGACAGAAGGATAGTCCCAGTTTCAGGACTGTTTCTTCCACGGATGTAAGCTGCTTAGGTGTTAGATTGATTATTGTGAGATTCTCTGATTCCCCTGGGGTGGTTACTACCTGAATTTCGCACTCCGTTTCGGGCGAGTGTTTTTGCCTCTGTTTGCCCCTCTTCGGTTGCCACCCTCCCCTTCTCGTGGATCGGCAGGTGGTTGTTCCGGTGGCCTGCCTTTTCCTCCCTGGAGCCACGTTTGGTGGATCAGGCTGAACGCCACGTGAAAATGGTGGGGCGCTGGGGCACTTGCTCCTGCTCCACTCCCCTCATCCTCTGACTGTCCCTCGTCTGTGATTTCGGATTCAGAAATTTCTCTTCTTTCAACCTCCTTGCGATTCCTATTATTTCTTAGGTCGCGACGAGGTGCATCGTACTTCTTAGTGAACATGAGTATCCTCCCCAGTTCATAATCTCTTGCATCGCGGTCAAATTTTTGCTGTTTGCACTGTTTGATTTTCAGCTCATAGTTCTCAAGGCGCTTTTTCATTGAAGCCCTTCATTCATCATGTCGTGCCTTTTCACCCTCACTGGTGATGTTCTTTTCGATTTTCCCTGATTTCTTTCAGTGTTTTCTCCCTTTCACTCCAAGCAAACTTCACAAGAATCACCAGCATTCCCTTCGAGGAGTCTGATGTGTACTCTGCCCATTCCTCGAGCAGCTT
This sequence comes from Calotriton arnoldi, assembly GCA_963921515.1. Lineage (NCBI taxonomy): Eukaryota > Metazoa > Chordata > Amphibia > Caudata > Salamandridae > Calotriton > Calotriton arnoldi. The sequence goes on along the minus strand of CAWUFW010014672.1, from coordinate 334,205 downwards.
GGGGTCTGGGTTTTTGTATGCAGGGACAGTGTAGATGCGCAGTCCTCTAGGTACCCTGTTTACATCAATGTAATGTTGTAGAGAAGTGGCCTCCGACCACTTCCTGATTTTACGTTCATACAGCCGTTCCAGCTGTAGATACTTCTGTTTCAATTCCTGTTGGGGTTGGCCTGGGATGTCCCCGGTGTCGACAGAACGCGTGCCTGGTCGTGTTCTGAAAATATCTGAGGCCGATTCGCGGCGCGCCGCTTCGCTGAACATCAGTTAATGTGTAGCGGAAATCCGCGGAGTGCACTCCCCACTCGCTATACCCCGCTGTAGGCTCAAAGGGAAACTGCTCACGATCATAACAAAATGTCAATATCCTTACCACTGCTTGACGCGATCGCAGTGTGGCATTCGGAAATCCCTGGCCAGCCTTTCTTCCCTTCAGCGGGGCGGTGCGGGAGCTTTTTTTTCAATATCCTCAGCTCCAGAACCTGCCAATACTCCTGCACTCGCTGGCGGGTGCACCGTGTACGAGGGCAGACTCGTAGAAAATCTCCATGCTCCAAGAACAAATCACGGGCACTCACGGGGGTAATCCTGGTATGGATTTATTGGCACAGATAACAAAACAAACGCGTTTCAGCGGGACGCCTTCCTCAGTGTTGGTGACTGCCACGTTGAAGCCTCAATAAATACATTGTCATGCACACATCGTCATGGCCAGTAATTGGAAGTCAGGTAAAACTTATACATCAAAGGTCAGGCATGTAAACGTATGTGAGCCACCATTATTAAGTGGTGTTTACTTACATCCTTGTGAGCATGCAATCTGCGCTCTCACGCTGCACGCTGGCTGCGAGTCGTTCCACTTTTACGCGTTGAATTAACAAAGCGCATTCAAACGGAACACTTGGCCGACGCCAAGGCGCAGAGATAAACCATTAATCAAACCTGCATGGTTATCTAATGCATATTAGAAATACATTAATCATCACATCGGTGCTGCATATAACTTAAGCATTTTAAACATTTTCATTTGGAGTGCAATACAAGTTTATAACCGCTCATGCACCATAATAATCATGCCCTGAATGGACTGTGTCAATTCATTAACCCAATAGGGATATTTGTTATATCTATATGATGAAAACAAAGGTACCTTTTAATCGCGCCCTGAATGGGCAGCACTCCCACATGGACCCTCACTCAGCTTCCTGCGCGTGCTTGATGAAAACGGCCTTACGTGTTAGAGCCCTGGATGGGCTGAATCTATATCACGACTGCTCAAAGTACCCCCATCGATAAGTCTGCCTGCTTCCCTTTCTTACTGCTATTACAAGTGCACCCCAAGCTCTTCCCCCATGTTTAGGCCCATCAGTGATCTCGTCACCTTGTCAAGGATATAGCGCAATTCTAATCTGCGCAATTTCTTTTCCCTGTCCCCATCTCTTATGTCACGTGGTACATGGTCTATGCAGAAATATTTTAACAGTTTTCTGTTGCTGTTATGGTGTGACTGGAAATGCCTCGCCACTGGGTAACTTTGGTCTCTATTCTGGTGTTCTAGGATGCAAACTTTAACTGGGTGGATGGTACTCCCCACGTAGTTTAAGTCGCACTGGCATACTAGGCAATATACCGTATAAGGTGTATTGCAGTTCATGACTTTGGTGATACGTACAGGGTTTATCAGGCCAGCTACTTTATACCTGGCCACCTTGGCACTATTGCTGCAGGCCTTGCACTTGCTGCAAGGGAAGAAGCCAGTCAGACCTGTGATGCCTGTTTGTACTTTCTGCGTTACCAGCGAGTGCAGGAGTATTGGCAGGGTCTGGAGCTGAGGATATTGAAAAAAAAGCTCCCGCACCACCCCGCTGAAGGGGAGAAAGGCTGGCCAGGGATTTCTCAATGCCACACTGCGACCACGTCAAGTAGCGGTAAGGATATTGACATTTTGTTATGATCGTGAGCAGTTTCCCTTTGAGCCTACAGTGGGGTATAGCGAGGGGGGAGTGCACACCGCGGATTTCTGCTACACATTAACTGATGTTCAGCGAAGCGGCGCGCAGTGAAGCGGCCTCAGATATTTTCAGAACACGACCAGGCACGCATTCTGTCGACACCGGGGGCATCCCAGGCCAACCTCAACAGGAATTAAAACAGAAGTATCTACAGCTGGAACGGCTGTATGAACGTGAAATCAGGAAGTGGTCGGAGGCCACTTCTCTACAACATTACATTGATGTAAACAGGGTACCTAGAGGACTGCGCATCTACACTGTCCCTGCATACGAAAACCCAGACCCCAAGCTGCTCGAGGAATGGGCAGAGTACACATCAGACTCCTCAAAGGGGATGCAGGTGATTCTTGTGAAGTTTGCTTAGAGTGACAGGGAGAAAACACTGAAAGAAATCGGAGAAATCGAAAAGAACATCACCAGTGAGGGTGAAAAGGCACGACATGATGAATTAAGGGCTTCAATGAAAAAGCGCCTTGAGAACTATGAGCTGAAAATCAAACAGCGCAAACAGCAAAAATTTGACCACGATGCGAGATTATGAACTGGGGAGGATACTCATGTTCACTAAGAAGTACGATGCACCTCGTCGCGACCTAATAAATAATAGGAATCGCAAGGAGGTTGAAAGAAGAGAAACTTCTGAATCCGAAGTAACAGACTCAGAACTGTCTGAGGAAGAGGGGAGTGGAGCAGGAGCAAGTGCCCCAGCCCCCCACCATTTTCACGAGGAATTCAGCCTGATCCTCCAAACGTGGCTCCGGGCAGGAAAAGGCAGGCCACTGGAACAACCACCTGCCGATCCACGAGAAGGGGAGGGTGGCAACCGAGGAGGGGCAAACAGAGGCAAAAACACTCGCCCGAAACGGAATGCGAAATTCAGGTAGTAACCACCCCAGGGGAATCAGAGAATCTCACAATAATCAATCTAACACCTAAGCAGCTTACATCCGTGGAAGAAACAGTCCTGAAACTGGGACTATCCTTCTGTCCCACTAGTAACTTCGAATATGCTCAAACCCGCATTACTATTCCCGCTCCAGTGAGTGCAACAGTAGGGAAAGTGTTGGATAGCGGAGGGGTAGAAATTACTATTCCCGCTCCAGTGAGTGCAACAGTAGGGAAAGTGTTGGACAGCGGAGGGGTAAAAATTACAAATCCCGCTCCAGTGAGTGCAACAGTAGGGAAAGTGTTGGACAGCGGAGGGGTAAAAATTACTATTCCGGCTCCAGTGAGTGCAACAGTAGGGAAAGTGTTGGACAGGGGAGGGGTAAAAATTACTATTCCGGCTCCAGTGAGTGCAACAGTAGGGAAAGTGTTGGATAGCGGAGGGGTAAAAATTACTATTCCCGCTCCAGAGAGTGCAACAGTAGGGAAAGTGTTGGATAGCGGAGGGGTAGAAATTACTATTCCCGCTCCAGTGAGTGTAACAGTAGGGAAAGTTTTGGATAGCGGAGGGGTAGAAATTACTATTCCCACTCCAGTGAGTGCAACAGTAGGGAAAGTGTTGGACAGCAGAGGGGTAAAAATTAGTATTCCCGCTCCATTGAGTGCAACAGTAGGGAAAGTGTTGGACAGGGGAGGGGTAGAAATTACTATTCCCGCTCCAGTGAGTGCAACAGTAGGGAAAGTGTAGGACAGCAGAGGGGTAGAAGTTACTATTCCCGCTCCAGTGAGTGCAACAGTAGGGAAAGTGTTGGACAGCGGAGGGGTAGAAATTACTATTCCCGCTCCAGTGAGTGCAACAGTTGGGAAAGTGTTGGACAGCGGAGGGGTAGAAATTACTATTCCCGCTCCAGTGAGTGCAACAGTAGGGAAAGTGTTGGACAGCGGAGGGGCAGAAATTACTATTCCCGCTCCAGTGAGTGCAACAGTAGGGAAAGTGTTGGACAGCGGAGGGGCAGAAATTACTATTCCCGCTCCAGTGAGTGCAACAGTAGGGAAAGTGTTGGACAGCGGAGGGGTAGAAACTACTATTCCCGCTCCAATAAGTGCAACAGTAGGGAAAGTGTTGGATAGCGGAGGGGTAAAAATTACTGTTCCCACTTCAGTGAGTGCAACAATAGGGAAAGTGTTGGACAGCGGAGGGGTAAAAGTTACTATTCCCACTCCAGTGAGTGCAACAGTAGGGAAAGTATTGGACAGCGGAGGGGTAAAAATTACTATTCCCACTCCAGTGAATGGAACAGTATTGAAAGTGTTGGATAGTGGCGGGATAAAAATTACTATTCCCACTCTAATAATTGTAAAAGTAGGGAAAGTGTTGGATAGCGGAGGGGTAAAATTTACGATTCCCACTCCAGTGAGTGCAACAGTAGGGAAAGTGTTGGATTGCAGAAGAGTAACAATTAATATTCTCACTCCAGTCAGTTCAAAATTAAAAACAAACAACATTTTAACAACAAAAATAGTTACAAAGCAAAATAAATTTAAAAATATATAAATATGTTAAAAATTAAAATTCAAATATATGTAATATTACATTTTAAAAAACATATTATAATGTTAAATACATATAACAAATACCTACAAATATTATGTTAAATAAAATAAAAAAATAATTTCCAAACAAATAATTATTTTTAATTAAAAATTATTTAGAAACAAAATCATTAATTATTACATAAATTTACTTTTTTATTTCTTACCCTATAACACCACACAATTCACAACCCACATCTAAATTTAAAAAAAAATGTACTTCCTCAACTATCATAATTAATTACCAATTAAAGAAATATTATTAATTAAAAAACAAATTAAAACTCATGAAAATTATTTAACTTCCCACACTTATCCCCTATAATCTCCACAACCCACAGCTAAAATTAAACTGTAAAAAAATTAATTACACAATTAAAACTTATTTTCAATTAAAAAATGAATAGTATTTAACGACTAATTATAAAGTAAGTAAAATAAATGTACTCCCCACACTATACCCCTATAGCAATAAAATCCACACACAAAAAAATATAAATAAATACCCTAATTAAATATAAATTAATTAATTAATATTAATGATCAACTAATGTTTAATTAATTAAACAAAAATTACTTTCCACCCTTTACCCCTAAAAACCCCACAACCCACACCTAAAATTAATTACACAAATTCCATATTCAATTTTCAATTAATGAATATAAATTAACAACTAATTATTAATTAATTAAACATAAATGACTTCCCACCCTTTACCCCTATAATCCTCACAACCCGCATCTAAAATTAATTACACAATTTCTATAACTATTTTTCTATCAATTAATTTATATTAATTAAGATCTAATTATTAAGTAATTAAAAATACATTTCTTCCCACCCTTCACCCCATAAACTTCACAGCCCACACCTAAAATAAATCACACAATTACCATAATTAATTATCAATTAATTACTTAATATAAATTAACAACTAATTATTAATCATTAAACATAAATTACTTCCCACCCTTTACCCCTATAAACCCCACAACCCGCACCTAAAATTAATAACACAATTTCCATAATTAATTGTCCAATCAATTAATTAATATAAATTAACAACTAATTATTAATTAATCAAAAACAAATTATTTCCCACCCTTTACCCCAATAAACCCCACAACCCGCACCTGAAAAAAATTAAACAATTACCATAATTAATTATCAATTAGTTAATTAACATTAATCAACAAACAATTAATAATTAATTACAAATAAATTACTTCCCACAATTAACACTATCAAATCTAAATTAAATAAATAAAAAAATAATCCTTAATTTATTATAATTAAATTACCTCCCACCCTATTCCCCTATAAACGCACAACCCACTACGGAACTAAAAAATGCAAAATTGAATTAAAATAAAATTCATAACTACTAAAAATGTAACACATATATTAAAAAACATAAACAATACTTATACAAAAAAACATACATCACATACATTTAAAATATAAACTAAAATACATAACGCTAATTAAGAAATAGATATTTTAAACATCTATGGGGCCCATTACGATACCCGGCGTAAAAGAATCCGCCAGGCATGGAAGCGGCAAAAATCCGCCCGCACACACCGTCTGAACACCGACCACGCCATTACGATTACACAAACCGAAAACCGCCATCGGCGGAAAAATCACACAAAATACCGCCCGCCAACGTCCGAGTCGGAGTCAAACCGCCCGCCACGGACGGAAACACGCACGACAACACAAAACCGCCCGCCCTCACGGCCGACACACCGCACGTGAAATTACGATCGCATCGCCATGAGCGCGGGAAAACCACAAATATACCGCCCGCCAGCGCAAACAACGCCGATGAGAATCGACACGGCAGAAGCCATGGCGCCCACGTACCTGCACAGAAACCATCCGCTCACAAAACCAATAGCACACAACATGGCCAACAAGTCCACACAGCAAGGCACGCACAAATACACAAGCACAGTACACATCCCGAAAACACCCCCCGGACAAACAAAAAATACAAAGGCCAGAACCCCAGACACAACACACCTGAAAACAACAGACCATGAGGACACACCCACATAGGTAAGTACAAAAGCAGCACTCCCACAGACCACAACCCCTTGCTACATTGCAAACCAGAGAGGAGAGGAGAGGACACAGTGACACAGCAAGGACAGCAGCACACCACAGAAACGCACACATCACAACCACCACCACCACCACCACCAAACACCTGCACCACAAACCCCCTGCACATTACACAACACACACCGCACCAGCACCACAAACACCATGGCACCACAAAGAATGCCCAAGTTCACGCCCATTGAGCTGACGGTCATGGTCAACGAGATCATCAAGGTGTACCCACAAATCTATGGGAACATGGTCCAGCACACACCACTAGCCACCAGAAACAGAATGTGGAACCGGATCGTAGACCAGGTCAATGCAGTCGGGATCCTGCCCAGGAACAGAGGAGAAATAAACAAACGTTGGAATGACGTCAAGAGCCTGGTCAAGAAGAAGGAGGGCAAAAACAGAGAGCTGGCTGCCGTCACTGGCGGAGGGAATCCCGCGCTCTTCAAGACCTTCAAAGCGTGGGAGGAGAAGGTGCGAGTCGTAATACATCCGGAGATCCTCGCCGGATTAGCAGGGGGAGTGGAGGCTGGTAAGTACAAACTAATGTATACCAGCACACCGCTATGTACTCACATGCACTACCACCATGCCACAGCTCCCAGGGACAAACACCCCTATGTCCAGCACACAATACACAACACATCACACACACATGCAACAGACACCACCACACACAGCCCAAACCGAACAACTGTAAGATACGTGGGGACATGTGTACACTCAGCCAGCCACGTAACCACCAACAGGTCCCCAAATATGCCAGAAGCGCCACAACGAGCACCCACCACACCCATGTGTCCGCCACAGCTGCACTAACCGACAAGTAACAGGTAAGTGGCAGGAACACAAAGTGCAGTGGGTGGGACGGTGGACAGCCCAAGTACAACACACACCAGGCCCCTAGTCCCACAGCACAGCAAGGAGGAGCATCCCCCACACCCCACAGCCACGTGTCAGCCACCGCAGTGCACAACGACAGCCGAAAGGCAGACATCACGGTCCACAGCAATCGGTGTCAGTGGGTGTCCAGCCACCCCCACGACCCACAACACCCCCCACCCCCACAGACCTGCAACATGGAGCACCCGCCGCTTAGAGCCATGTGGCATCCAGTACAGTGCACGCACGAACAACTTGCAGGTGGGAAACTGGACAGGGCTGGATTACTGGAGGCATGAGGACCGGAACACGACCAACACATGGGACATGTCACGTAGCAGACGAACACGCAGCACCGCCCACCGTCACGAACAAGTGAACAATGTGCACACGGACATGAACAACAGACTCACACCCCACATGACCCATCACAGACATAGCAACACCCAAGGAGCCACGTCTGCATGCACAAGCCACACTGAATATAGTACCACACGGCAGCCACTGTGCAACTCATCACACACAACCGAAACACCATTGAAGTCCTGTCCATGTAGCCCCTACTGCCTGTCAACCACACACCCCACAACTACGCCTATGTAAGACAAACAACACTAGACGCAACAGAGCGGAACAACATAAATGCACACGAACACCACTGAACCCATCAAACACACAGACACACCATGCACATACAACATACCATCCATCCCATCCGTCAGCCCCAGTCTCATGAAAGGCATGTCATCCGCACAGCTGCCACACATACAGCAGTCACGCTAAGATACATGCCCATGACCAACCATGTGCCAGAAGTCAATGAAGCGCACGACACACTGTGAGCAACAACACACAACATGGGCCACACCCCCCCGAGCACTGCAGTGACGCACATGGCACAGGGCAGCACGCACACCAAGGAGATGGGACAACTGCAATACGTTGGCTGGCACACAACCATCACTCACTCATAACGATGCGTCCAATGCCATGTCCAGTAATCACAACAGACAGCAAATATGCAGGCCATGTCAAGCATGCACACACCTCAAACCATGCACTGTCATGCTGCCACAACACATGTCACGTTCGGCACCCATGGCTCACAGCATGTACCCCAAAAGCATATTCCCTCCCAAATGTGAATCTGGGGCATGGCCCCCATGTTGCCATATGCTTTCCTAAGCGTTCCATTTGAACCCCAAAAGCATATTCCCACCCAAATGCGAATCTGGGGCATGGCCCCCATGTTGCCATATGCGTTCCTAAGCGTTCCATTTGAACCCCAAAAGCATATTCCCACCCAAATGCGAATCTGGGGCATGGCCCCCATGTTGCCATATGCGTTCCTAAGCGTTCCATTTGAACCCCAAAAGCATATTCCCACCCAAATGCGAATCTGGGGCATGGCCCCCATGTTGCCATATGCGTTCCTAAGCGTTCCATTTGAACCCCAAAAGCATATTCCCACCCAAATGCGAATCTGGGGCATGGCCCCCATGTTGCCATATGCGTTCCTAAGCGTTCCATTTGAACCCCAAAAGCATATTCCCACCCAAATGCGAATCTGGGGCATGGCCCCCATGTTGCCATATGCGTTCCTAAGCGTTCCATTTGAACCCCAAAAGCATATTCCCACCCAAATGCGAATCTGGGGCATGGCCCCCATGTTGCCATATGCGTTCCTAAGCGTTCCATTTGAACCCCAAAAGCATATTCCCACCCAAATGCGAATCTGGGGCATGGCCCCCATGTTGCCATATGCGTTCCTAAGCGTTCCATTTGAACCCCAAAAGCATATTCCCACCCAAATGCGAATCTGGGGCATGGCCCCCATGTTGCCATATGCGTTCCTAAGCGTTCCATTTGAACCCCAAAAGCATATTCCCACCCAAATGCGAATCTGGGGCATGGCCCCCATGTTGCCATATGCGTTCCTAAGCGTTCCATTTGAACCCCAAAAGCATATTCCCACCCAAATGCGAATCTGGGGCATGGCCCCCATGTTGCCATATGCGTTCCTAAGCGTCCCATCTGAACACCAAAAGCAAAGTACAAACCAGACCCAGGATGGGCCAGGAGCCCGCATACACCAGAGTCACAATAAGTAGGGGCACAGCAACACACCCATCGGCATGGCCAATCCGTCCCATGCCACATGTGCACAGCACACAGTCCCATTGCCAAGCACACACAACTACAGATGCTACAGCCACACACACGCCTCCGGAAAACCCATGTACGAGATTGCACGAACTGTTAATGTCAGACGACAAATACATACTTCGCCAGGTGCAACACAATAACAAATCTCATTCTCTCCACAGGTGACGAACTGCTGGATGCTGGGGATGGAGCCAGCAGCCAGCACAGCCAGCCTACAAGCCCCCAACGAGGACACACGGATCTGGAGGATCTGTCCTCCTCTTCGGACACGGACCACCAAGCAGGCCCATCTGGTGTGGCAGGGCCCAGCCGCTCCCCAGGACCCCTCCTACCCACCAACCCATCATCCAGGGCTGCTGAACATTCCCAGCCCCCTGCTGCCACTGTCGTTGCGGCCACACCCACGGTCATTGTGGCCACTACCACTGCCGCAACCGCCACCATCGCCGCACCGACCACCACCGCCGCCACCACCACCACGTCTTCGCTGGCACCAGCCCCAGCGCAGGTGGTGGCCCGGCCGACTGGATCCACCCTGGGAGCCACAGCGAGGACCGTGGTGAGCAATGTGGCTAGTGGGCAGGCCGGTGGCAGCAGGACTGGTAGGAGGAGCAGGGTCAGGGAAACGCCAGCCTCCCCTGGGAGCCATGCCCTGCCTCAAATGGCCAGAGTCCTTGGGGCCTATGAAGAGGCCCAAGGACAATGGGTCCGGTCTGCTTCAGACACGCGTGAGGTGCTGGGGGTGCTGAGGTCCATGGACGCCCGTATGGGCCAACTCGTGGACCTCATGGGCCAGCTGGTGGTGGCGGTGAGGTCACAGCCAGGGACAGCAGCTCCCCTCCGCCACCACCTGCCGGGGCGCAGGGTGGAGCAGCAGTGTCCAGTTCCCCTGCGTCCACAGCCAGTGAGCACACCTCAACCACCAGCATGTCGCAAGCAGGCACCCCCTCGCAAACGTGGAAGGGGCCGTCCGAGTGGAAACAGATCTCCCGGGAGGACTTCGCACGCTCCAAACGCAAGTGAGGCAGCCAGCCAGCCTTCCGCCAGCCTTCCTTGACCAGCCACTGCATTGACTTGGACTACGATCCCACTCCACACAGCCATCTGGATGGCATGTGTGTGTTGGACTATGGACATAGAACCAGTGGGTACACCCTGTGCATCACGCAGCCATGACCGACAGCTCATTGTCACTGCACGCACCACTTTTGTCATCACCTTACACACAATCACATGTCACAGTTTGAAATAAATGCACCTTTTACACTAACTGCTGTTTGTGCCCTGTGTTTTATTTGTACGGAATACAACGGCCACCTTGGGCGGAAAGGCACCTGATGCGTGGCATGGCAATTGAATCCGGACTGCCTGTAGGGACCTAGGGGTGGGAGACAGAACAGGAGCACATTCAATGAGTGTGTCACACACCCATCACACAGTACATGTCAACAACTACAAGCAATGTACACACATCGCACAGAGCAATAGGGCACAATGCCACAGCCACCAACAGTGGCATACTACCCTGGCCATGGAGCGTTAACACACAGCACGCAGTGAACAAACGGCCACCCTGACACAGCACACACACACCTGCACAGATACAGCCACATCAGCCGTCGTACATGGACACTCACCGTCAAGTGAAGTAGCGGGCGATGAGCTGCTGCCGCACATTACCAGCTTCCTCCTCTCCGCTGTCCCCCTCACTCGAGCTGTCCTGGTCTGCGGGCTGGGGCCCTGGTTGATCTCCGTCATCCACGATGAGGGGGATCTGCTTCCGAATGGCCAGATTGTGCAGCATGCAGCACGCCACCACTATCCGGCACACCTTCTGTGGGGAGTACGCCAGCGCACCCCCGGTGCGGTCCAGGCACCTGAACCTGGACTTGAGGAGGCCAAAGGTACGCTCGACCACACGTCTGGTCCTCCCATGTGCCTCATTGTAGCGATCGTCTGCTGGGGTGCGAGGATTCCTCAATGGACTGAGCAGCCATGCCCCATTCGGGTACGCAGAGTCACCTGGGTGTGAGGGACACAGAGAACCGTTGCTATTCCAACTGGACAGGGGACAGCATCACACAACCAGCACGCTACACCACTCCACATACTCACCGACAATACAGGCACGATCCTGTTGCATATTGGACATCAGTCGTGGCAAGATGCTGTTGCGCATTATGTGTGCGTCATGGGCCGAGCCTGGGAACTTTGCACACATGTGGGTGATCACCATGTCCGCAAGGCACACCACTTGCACGTTCAGGGAGTGCGTGTGCTTCCTGTTGCGGTACAGGTGCTCAGTGGCCTGTGGTGGAACAAGGCCGACATGTGTGCAGTCAATGGCTCCAACGACGTGTGGGATTCTGCCAAGGGCATAGAATGCACCCTTCACTGCCGCCAATTCACGAGCCCTGGGGAAGCGGATGTACCTGTTTCAGTACAGCATCATGGCTGCCAGTACATCCCTCAGCACCTTGCTGAACATGGGCTGGGACATCCCTCCTCCAATGCCCACTGTGTGCTGGAATGACCCAGTGGCGAAGAAATGCATGGCGGCCATCACCTTAGCCGTGGGGGTGACAGCAGTCGGATACACCCTGCGGGGACGGAGATGGGGTTCTAACATGGCACACAGTCGATGCAGGGTTGGCCTGTCCAGCCGAAACTTCCTAATAACCTCTGTATCGTCCATGTCCGCCAGCAATTGGTATGGGCGGTCAATGTTCGGTCTCCGCCTAGGGACAATGGCAGAGGACACATGTCAAAGCAACACGACACATAGCAATTTCGCATACACATCACTGACATGACTGAGCAAGCACATGAGCCACAGCCCAGCTGTCAAGCTGGGGCGGCACGGCCACAATACACTTACACAGGTCTCCCAACAATGGCAATGGCTAGTGATACAAACCACTGCCATGTGCATGCACATGGGGATCTAGGCCCCAATGACTTGCGGGGCGTGCTGATGGGGACTGACTGCATATCCGTCAAGTGGCAACGCCAAGGCAACATGAATGTCTGCTGAGCATGGAACTGCTTCCGCGGCTGGATGAGTATGGCACACGACGATGACGATGTGGGCACAGGCTGAGCGGCCAAAACAAGTGGGACCTGTGGCACGAGGGGATATGAGACAGTAGTAGGTGTCAGCACTGCACCCTATGTACAGCACTGTACGGATCACACCTCCCGAAACATTGACAGGTGTCCACATTGACAGCCCCATGCCAAGACGGCTGTGTGCTTGCAGTCACACGTCACAGGTGAGAGGTTACATTGCACGTGCCAGGTGGCAGACGTACATAGTGGGAGCTGGCATGTGTGTGCATGTGTCTCCTGTTCAGGATCCACCAGATGGGCGCTGACTCTGTACTGACCATTGGACACAGCATGTTCCGTGGAAGGCTTGTGTGTGTGGGATGGTGGCACTGGATGTGCCTCCGTTGGGTGGGGGGCCATGCACAGGGTGGGTACGTCGATGATTGCGCATTGTTGGTCACGGTGGGTGCACCAACTGAAGATGTGTTGCCCTGTGTTCAATTCCTATGTCCGCATGATGATGGACTGTAGATGTGGGCAGACTACACATTGGTCGATGTGCTGTCTATATGCATGTGCCTTCACACCAGGCACAGCTGCCCCTGCACATGTGACCCCTGCTGGACTCGCTGCTGGGTCTGTGGAGCTGATGCACCTTCTGCGCGTGGGGCGGACAGCTCTCCTCACTTCCCTCATTGCGCATGTCATGACTTTGCCGCAGGTGACATGGATCATGGAGGGCCCACATGTACGCGTGGGTAGGCTACACATGATTGTACACTGGTCGCCACCCCCAGTCAGTGTTTCGAATGGGAAGGTTGTCGTGCTGGTGGTATGTTCATTGTGGCGGATGGGCGGGCCTAGGTGCGGGCTTACATTCCGGACATGGGGGGGTAGTTGTATTGGCGACTAGTTGCAGTACACACGGGACACGTCTCTTCCTTTCCACATCTGGGTCATCCCTTGTACTAACTGACAGTGATACAGTCATCTTCGCCCCAGCCCTCATGTCCTCCCCTCGCTCCCCCAATATGCATGCTCACCTGCGAGGCTAGCGCTTGCACAGGCAGCCCCAAGCTCGCACCAGAGAGGGCAAGGAGTGTATGTGTGGGTCCAGTTGCACGAGTGGGCTGTCTCAGGGTATGATGTGTTGCGGGACGCCGTCCACCTGCGTGGTGCCCCAAATGGAGACCCGGCCTGCATGGACTATGCATCACAGTCTTCGCCTTCCGGATCCGCCACCTGCGACACCCAGTGGCTGTGGCTGCCCTTGCGGCCATGCCGCGTCCGTCTGTGACTGATGGCCCACACATTCACTCTTTGGCCTCTCTGGGGAGGGCTCGGGGGTGGTGGCGCACGCGCTTGCACTTAGTCGCAATGGCATGTGGCGTGGTTGGTATGATGGGCAATGGATGGGATGGTGCGAGCCACCTCCCGTGACGTCAGTGCTGCTCGTGCTGTGGTGCGTCCCCCTACACTTCCATTTGACTTGTGCCATGCTAGACGTTGAGGTTCTATTGCCTGCGTGATATGACCAGGAGGAGCGCGAGGAGACCTCTCACACACCATGCTCCACTGCCATCCCGTGCCCTGTATCGCCTGTGCGGATTGACTATGTTGGGGTTACACCTGGTCGACTGGGTCTGTGTGTGCCTTGTCAAGGGGCATGGCGGGCGCACAACAGGATCCAGCTTGTCCACAGAGGGTGGGCTGAGGTGCGCCTGGTACCGCTTTGTACGTGTGCCCGGCTGCTGTGCACACACGTGTTCACTCCCCCCGACAGGTGTCCTCTCACAATGCCCAGGGAAGCGGTGGTGTACTGTTCATGACCCCTCCCAACACGGCGTGCTCCAACTTGGCATGTGCGCATCTACCCGTCACACCCACCCACCTGAGCACTGCGTCCATACGACTTCACACGACACATGTGTGTCTTCCACAGTTGTGCTACTCATTTGCGTTGACATCCAATACCAGTGGACTACATGGTCATGTCACGACTGCCGTGTACTTCACATACTCTCATCCTCTCTCATTCGTACTTGTGAAATGAGTCAGCGGAGACATTTTTGGTTTCAAACATTATATTGAGTCTTCTGTCCTCTGTGATGCAGTATAGTGGACACTACTGGCAGCGGAATACATGTTGAGGATATACTGAGCATGATTGCAAATGGGATAGGGTGTGGGGTTACATGTGATTGGCTGTTGCATGTGGGATGTGGGCTTCAGAGTGACATCTGCTTGGCCAAGGCTGTGCTAATGTACATTTACGTATAGCTGCGGAGCTGCGGACTTTGACACAGACGGTATACATGTAGCCTACCAGACCGCTTGGCATCATGGGCACAGTCCATCTCAGTTCCATGTGACAGGTTTGCTGCGGTTGTTCCTCATGTACGCGTGCATGTGAGATGACATCAGGGCATGTGCTTGCGTGCATGCAGCGGCGTGCCACTTGTTGTTGCACTGTGGTGGTTACTGGACATGTCACAGTCACTGGGGTCGTGTTGTTGTTGTATGCACTTGTCGTCCATGCAAAGGTCCTGGTATGGGATTCCCGGGGCGGGGGTGGGAGGGGTGCAGCACCCACAGACTCCAGGCGACCTATTCATGTCCACTGAGCGGTGTGTGTGTCCATGGGCGCTGGATCCATGTCGTGTCCTGGTTGTTCGTGCAGTTCCGTCCATGTGGGTGCGATACACAGAGCCCATGCCACTGCCTCCCACGATGCATGCGGTGTTCCTGGATGTGATGGGGAACAGTGTGCATGTCCCGGTCATATCCGATGTCATGGCGATGTCGTTGATGGTGTGGTTACAGTTGCCGGTCGTTTGGTATGGCTGTTGTGGTGGTGACTGGCCAGTCCGTGCGGAAGCTAAGCATGGGTGCGGGGTTGGACATCATAGGTCAATCGGGGAACCTGCGTTGTGGTCCGACGAATTTACAGGTTGTCAGGTATGCGATGCCGTCCAGCAGGGCTTCCATGTCATTGGTGGTGTACATGTTTGCCAGCCAATGTAGCGGATGGTGGCTGTCAAGGTGTTGTTCGTAAGTTGTCCCTTGGAGGACCATGATGGGGCATGCTGGGTGACATTCGATGTAGCTGTTCTCGATGATCCGTCGTGTGGAGGCACAGTGGTCCCATTTCAGTGCGGGTGCGATGTTGGCCACATACGCCATGCCCCCATAGGCAGAGCAGGCCCTGTCGTGTGCGTCCAGAGGGAGGAGTAGTGGTAGCAGGTCCGCCTTCAGACATGCCGGGTTGGAGAGGCATATCTCCACGGGATGCTGGTAGGGACACCTCCGACAGTAGAAGACGGGCATGACGCAGCTGAACAATGTGATGCGGTAAGTCAGTCGGTAACTTACGTTCAGCAGGGACAGGAGATCGCATCCCAATGTATGAAACAGGTTGGTTTTGTACAGCTTGAGCTGTTCGGCGTAGTTGGGTAGGTGTGTTGCGGTTGCCATTTCGCAGCGGTGCGTTGTGGTGGCGTGCTCCGGCTGTGTGTGCAGTCTGCAATGTGCACGCTCCGAGGTTGCTGTGAGCTCTGTGTAGTCGTAGGGAGACAGGACTTGTGTTCTGTTGGCTTGTTTGGAGGACACGGGCCCTCTTCCCACATGCTTCTCAGACAGTTCAAGGTCAGTGATGTGTGACTCCTTCCAATTAACTTGCATGTGGCCGACATGGGGGAGTGTTTTCTTCTTTCTTCCCCGTCCGTTGTGTGCTTCTGTGATATGCGCTATCTGCCCTGTGGTCGGTCTCCTCGGCAAGCCTGTGTTGGTCTATTCTTGGACAATGGCTGTATTCACCGGCTTCTGTCGTAGGGCTGTGGTTTCGGAGTTGGAATGGAAGGTCATTCAGTGCTGTCTGCTCTCCCTTGTGTGGGCGGCAGGCTGCCTTTCCGCTCTGCGTTGGGCCTTGTGTGTGAATGTTATTCTTGGGCCACCTGTTGTCGGTCCCCGGGCTCTTTGGTGTTCCGTTTTATATGTCTTGTTCATATGTGCAGGGTGGTATGGGTGTTTCAGTGTGGTACTGGCGTTCCTCTTCCCGAAGGGGCCCTGCTTCTCCTAGTTGGTGTTGCCGCCGCTGTGTGCTACGCCATGTTTGTTACACTGGGGTGTGTCCTGCTGTTGCGTGTCTTCACTGACATGTGTGCGTCGGTTGTGTGGCGTTGGGTGTTGTCCGTGAATTGGGCGTTGGGGACATGTCTGTGGCAGGCCTGTCACGTGTCATGTGCGTTCGGGGTGGGGCTGATGTGTGTGCTGCTTGGTTGTGTCCCTGTGTCTGTGTGCGACGCATGCATGGCGCTGCGGTTGGCCTCTGCGTTGTGCGCATGTGTGGCGGCGTCATCGGCGCTTTGGGGCCGTGACGGGGTGGTTGGTTCCTAGTCCCAGGTGGTGTGTACACATGTGTTACGCGATGTTACGATTTGGCCTGTGTGTCATATGTGGATGCAATGGTGGATGTGTAGTGTACACGCGCTGGTGGGGGTTGTCCGCTTTTCCGCCCTTGCACTGTGTGCGCTGTTTGCGTGCACTTGTTGTGTGTGTGCCTACCTGCGTCTCCGCGGTACGTTGCGTCCTTGGTGGTGCATCAGCAAGAGCATGGGGAGGGCCTGCAGTGCTGGATTCATGCTCGGGGAGCCGCTTCTTCGTTGTCCGTGCTCGGCGTCCGTGTTACCGCTTCGGTTTGTCGTACGGTATCTCTTGGCCGTGGGAGCCGTTTGTTTGCGGCATCGTAATTTATGCGCCGGGCGGGACGTGTTTCGTCGGACGGTGTGTGTCAGTTGGGCTGCGCCGCTACGTGTACGGGCGCACTTTGATGGCGGACGGTGTTGCTGGCTTGCCGGCGGTGTTTGGCCTACTTTTCGCATCGTAATTGGGCGGGCGTGTGGACTGCTGCGTGCCGGCGGTAACTGGTGGTTTTTGCATCCGCCAGCACGGCGGTTGTGCTTCCGCCCGCCATCGTAATGAGCCCCTATATTTCTGCAAACAATATTAATGACTTCTATATTTTTTAAAACGATATTTCTTACCTTAAATTCGATATTCTTGACCACAATATTTTTGCTGTCAATATTTCTGAATCACGATATTTCCAACTCGATATTAGTGTAAGTCGACATTTCCAACTCGATATTCTGTCTCAGCACCAATTTACCCATTCAAGTTTATTTACAACACTTGACTAGGTTGATCAAGCCTTATATAAAATTTTTAGCAGCCCAGACCAACAGAGCCATGAATCCACTAGGTGCTTGTCGAATCACTACACAGCCCCCCTCCACACGGCCACCCAGGACCGGACCAGGAATGACTGTTTGACCTTCCAGTGGTAAGGGGCAGCAAGGAGTGATGATTCTCCTAGGGGTGAGTATGATTTCAACACCAGCCACCCATGTAGATGCCTGGTCAACCTTTCTTTATCTGCCGTCCAACTTTGCAGTTTAATCGACTTGTTTACCAATTTCTTGAAGGCTTGCCCAGATATATTAGAGTTCCATAGATCACCCAATTCTAGCATCCTAATACTATTCTCAAGATATTTCTTATAGGCACCATTCCCCTGTTGTAAGTTAATTTCAGACCAAACTTGATTACCCAGCGTATCGTCGGCAGCTGCACACAGTTTGTGGCACAGCTTTACAAATGCCGCAGGTCTGGCGAATGACTGTTTTGTTAGTAGAAATTCCAAACGAACTTGCACAGGTGAAGTTGATCTGGGTAGCCAGAAGGTTTGTAAGATCTTATCACTAGTTGTCCAGTAGTTTAGCCTCAGTGCCTAACATTATCTCTGATCCATACGTAAGGGTTGGTATCAAATTGTCCTTCATTACTGCTCCCAGAGGTTTCAGGTCGTGGCCTCGGATGGATTTTGCCAATGATGAGAATGCGTGGTTGATTGTCTGCTCTTTCCCCTTAATTGCCTTTTTCTGGGGTGCAAACGTGCCACTTGCGTCTATTTTCACCCCTAAATAAACATAAGTGGCTGCCTCATCAATTATGTTTCCACTGAGATGCCACTTACAATTTTTGTTGATGCGCCGATTAAGAGCCATCACATTTGTTTTTTTGTGATTTACTTCCAGACCATTCTTATCTGCATATATACGAAGGCAGTTAAGTAGCCTTTGAAGGCCTCTTCGAGTGTTACTGAGTAGAAGTAAATCATCTGTATAGAGGATGTTTGAGAGTTGCTGACCATCCAGACTCAGTGCATGACCTGCCTGCCCATCTAACTCTGTTGAAAGATCCGCAATATATAGGTTGAACAGAAGGGGGGCTAAAACTGAGCCTTGTTTTAGGCCCGTTGTTATATGAACTTTCTTTGATATGTGAGTACCATCTCCAATTTTTATCTTGACCATAGTTCCCTCTAAACTGCGCGCCTGAGCGGGTGCGCACACTTGCATTTCTCTCCGCGCAGAGACCTGCAAACACCGTGCACCACAAAGGATTCCTCTGCACTTGTAAAGTGCTTAATTCGAGCCTTTGACCCCTGTAATGATTAAGCGGCGCTGCTAAATGCATTTTTAAAGACGTGTTTTTGTCTTTAAAAATGCTAATCGAGGAAGTTTAAACACCGTCAGTGAAGGGCAGTCCAGAAGCAGCAGGAGTGCAATCACAGTGCATTCACTGCAGCCCAAGAGTTCAATCTGAAGGATACATTGGGTATTGTGGCAGTTCTCAAAATTAACATACTCTGGAAGTTGGAGCACACATTCACTGTTCAGCTGTCAGCCACCAGTAACATTCCAGAGGCTGAAACTTCCTAACTAAATGAGAGCCATCAGTTTTGGACGCTGTTAGTTTGAAAACTCACTAGCTGACAGGACTGTGTACTTTCATTGCTTAAACCTCTTTTGTTTTAAAGGGCGACATATAAATTGTGCAGCAGGTGCAGTGGCGCCAGGTGCCAAGTCTGCAAGGTACCATCTGGTAGCTCCTAAGTTAATGTGTGATTTAAAACTCCTCTTATTTTCACTGTTTCAGATTTTCATAGTTAAAAAATAATCAGTAAAATTAATGTTCACAATCCTACTACTTCGGTAATTCTGTTTTCAGGGTCTTCTATCCAAAGTAATGGATAGGTTAGAGAGAGGAGTACCACATTACTATTTCCTTATAGTCAGGGCCACTGGAACTGTGGCCAGGAAAGACCAAATTATGTGTTAGGGTTGACTAAATTATGCTGCAATAAAAGGCAAATTATGCTGCACAATGCAGCACATTTTGTGACAGTATTGCTTCCTTATTTTGGCATTTTTGCACAGGTTAACACTATCTTGAAAAAGGGATCTCCTTATCAGTACCAGTTCAACTCCCAAATACAGCAATAAACAACAGAAGAGGACCAGTCAACCTTTGCACAGTGCCCTCTGCTGTGTGACAACGTGCGTCGCCGCATTTTCAGTAACTTAGGGGCCTATTACGATGGTGGTCGGGAAACCTCCCCGACCGCCATGGTAGCGGGAAAAGACCGCCCGCATGTACTGCAACATCACCGCCGGTCGAATTACGATGACCTGCTGTCGAAATCCGACCGCGGCGGTCGGATCGCGGGCATTAACATTGCGGCGGTTGCTGCTGCCCGCAGCACCGCCGCAATGCCGAACGGAGCATGTCCTGCATTTCCCTGCACTGCGTGGCAGGCACTGCACAGTGCCTGCCACCTGGTACATGGAAATGTAGGGGGACCATGGGTACCCCCAGTGCACCCACACCCCCAACACATTGGGGGCCCACACGAGCCCCGGAAGACAATCACTGCATGCCTTTCAATGGCGGTCTGACCGCTGAGGAAAGGCTGGCTACCGCCCGGCATCATAATCCTACTGGTGGAGCCTGCTCTGCACCGCCACCATTATCCCGGTCCTGCTCCATCCGCCAGGCAGGAGTGCGGATGGCAACCGGCAGTAAAGCGGCAGTCGGAATTTCCCACCGCCGCGGTCACCACCGCCATCCTAATGTGACCGGCGGTTTTCCTGGTTGAGATGGCGGGTGGATGTCCACTGCCGGCACGGCAGGCGCCACCGCCGGCCCGGCGGTGGACATCCGACCGCCATCGTAATAGACCCCTTATTATCTATTTGCGCTATAAACAATCTTTTTTTGTAAGCTCTGCAGAATATGCAGCAGATGATGGATTATGTGGCAAATGCGGAAAATCCATAAATAAAGAAAATGCTGCACCGTAAAATTGCATAATTCCAGTGGCCCTGCTTATAGTCTGCAAATGCTTTGGAAAACTTCAAGTACCAGAATCCTTTGCAGTGGTCTTTCTGATTTCTAATGAAATTGACTACTGTGAGAGAGAATCAAGTGTTTTACCGTACGCAAACGGGCCAACTCGCAGAATTGGCCCGTTTGCGAACGGTAAAAAGCCTTTTGGGATGTATTATCCCAAAAGGCCTTCGCAAAATAGGGAATCGCAAGTTTTGCGATTCCCTATTTTGCGAATGATTTAGGGAATCGCAATTTGCGATTCCTTAAATGCAATGCAGGAAGTAAGAAAAAATTGCGACCTGGCTTTAAGGAATTGCAAATTACTACCAAATTCAAGTTTTTAAAAATTATTTGTAAAGATTTTATTAAAAACAAAAGACAAAATTACAATGTGTATAGATACATACATGTTTCGATCACAGACTCCATATAGAATCATGCATTTTACAAGGCAGTATTGCTGGAGTTGTATAGTTGAAGGAGAAAAACAAGAGGGAAAAAAGAAAAATAACTGGGAGAGAAACAAAGAAAATTACAATAACTAACCCCAACATAGGGGGTAAACCAGTGCAGCACTAAAAAATAAAACCAGTAATTACAAGCCAAATGTCATGTCAAACAACACATTTCCAGCCAGGTGGGCAGCAAAATAGGAGTACAGTTATTAAAAGCCCAATGTTCCCGGATTACCAAGCCCAACGACCACAGTTTTGGCTTAGCTATCCCTGGCCCAAGCCGACACATGTAGAGTACTGTGAGTACTGTGATATCCCCCTAGGGTTCAGTTGCATTGGCATTTAGTTGGGCCCGAGCCCATTTCTGGAAGGTACCCCAGATATCATCACCAATAGACGTCTAGGCTCCGCAGGAATATCTTTCGTATAGCCAAGTATGCCTATGAGGGGTGAAGGTTCCAATCTAGTGCCCAATATCTCATTCACTGAAGTAGAAATCTCTCCTCAGTATTGAGCTATCCTGAGACAATGCCATGCTAAGTGTAAGAAAGGCGCTTGGGGGGAATTGCATCTCCAGCAACTAGCATCTTCGCACAGGCCCATACGGAAGAGCTGCGCTGGCGTTCTGTAATACCTATGCAGAAATTTTAAATGAATTAAACGGAGCTTGTAGTTCGGGGAGAGCATCTCTAGCTGGCCACAACAGAATTTCCATTGTTCCTCCGTCAAAGGCGAAGGTAATTCCCCGTTCCAACCCTCAACCGATTTATGTCTGGCAACTGGGAAAGAGACTTGCGTGGCGTTGTATAATCTGGTTATGAGCTTAGCTGGGAAGAGTTGGCTAGTACCTGCTCTAGTGCTGGCAGTGTAGGCGGGGGGCAGGGAAGGAGCTATGCAGTTTACAGCAGTTGGCCCTGATTCTATAATATAAGAGCAGATCAGAGAAGTATGACTTATCAGCCCCCTGCATCACTGGAGGTGAGATAAAATTATCCTCTGGGTTTAGGTCGGCGAAGGTCCTCCAACCCAGCCTTTCAGCCCTGACCACCTTCCCCCTGTCCGCCAGCGCCGGTATCTGAGGGTTATACCCTAGGGGGGCGGAGGGTGCGAATAACGGATCGTGTCTAGCCCTAGTGCGCAACCCTTCTCAGGCCCATCTGAGCGTTTCTATAGTATCAATTTCATTTCTGGGTCTTTTGAATTTGGAGAAGACGGCAACATTTAATGGAATAGGTGCGGTTCAGTCCAATTCGATAGCTACATGTGGCTGAAATGGGGTAGGAAAGACCCAATGATGTAGGAACTGAGCCTGCGCACAATAGACGTACAGGGGGATATCTGGTGCACCCAGCCCTCCCTGACTCAGGGACAAAGTGAGCAGTTCCCAGGAAATGGGCGCCTGTCTCCCAGCCCACACCAGTTGTATCATCAGGGATCTGAGCTTTTGTAGAAATGTATGAGTAAGGATCATAGGGAGGTTTACAAACAGGTATAAGAACCTGGGCAACACAATCATCTTGGCTAAGGCAATGCGCCCTGCCAAAGAGAGAGTATTTAGGAAGACAAGGGTGCCCCAATATATGAACCTGGGGTAATATGTAGTTTAAAGGAACAGTGGTTCTAGAGTGGCCTAAAAGGTCCAAGGGAAGTAACCCTGTAAAGGGCACTGAGATAAGTAAAGGGATAGAAACTTAATTCATAAAAGAGAGCAGTAGGAAATATAACGAGGGACATATAGGTCAATGTATGACAAATATTTATTACACAATGAAGGTATTCAGGTGCTCACACAGTAAGTGACAATAAGCGTGACGTGAGAAGTGAGGGTGAACTTAAAATAATGACATCGCATTGACAACAGAAATAGAAGCTCCTTTAAAGATTTTTACAGAGTATAAGGAGTTCATGTTGTAGGGGGTCGACGACGTTTCGAACTCAATTATTCGAGTTCATCTTCAGGACAAAAAAATGTGAGCAACTTGAATTGAGCTGAAGAAGGAAATAATATCCTTGGTAAAGGCGTCTGCATAGCGCTGTGCTTCTTAAGGTGACCGGGATAGCCTGCGAGTTAATGCGCGTTATGGTGGGGCCCGGTAGGGAAAAAAACAAACTTAGTTTGCTGGAAGCAAATGCTTAAAATCCTTCGCCGTTAAATGGCAATGTGCTGTGCCGGGGAATTAATTAAATTGGCCGGTCACAGTTCAGTAAATGGAGGCCTGGGAGATGAAAGGAGCGTGTCCTGCTCAAAGGAAAATCCGCGCTGAGTGCGAGGCAGACGTGACCAAGTATCTATTTTTCCCTCCAGCCAGCACACAGCGCGCCCGTAGTACATCTCCCACAGTTCCTGCATGTCCCGGCTCAACCAGACGCCCAAGTATTTGACCGGGCCCT
The DNA here is from genome assembly GCA_963921515.1 of Calotriton arnoldi. NCBI lineage: Eukaryota > Metazoa > Chordata > Amphibia > Caudata > Salamandridae > Calotriton > Calotriton arnoldi. Next base: position 310,422 of record CAWUFW010014672.1, on the reverse strand, counting down.
CAGCCCATTTAAGAGGATAGTCCAATGAGATGGGGGTTACGCATTCTGTCAAGGGAAAGACCGAGGATTTGGACCAATTTATCTGTATTCCAGACAGCCCGCCAAACCTGGTCATTTCACGTAGCAAGGGAGGTATATTATCTTTTGGATCCGTTGTGTAAAGCGTAATGTCATCCGCGTATAGTGAGATCGTAAGGCCCCTAGTAAAGAAACCCACCCCTCTGTTAGCATGGTGCTGTCGGATTCGAGCAGCTAAGGGTTCCATGGCTACGGCAAAGAGTAAAGGCGATAGGGGACACCCCTGTCTAGTGCCTCTAGTTATGGGGAAGCTCTCCGACAGAAGACCATTCACTCTCAACCTCATGGTAGGGCTAGAATAAAGGAGTCTAATTTGAGCTATAAATGCCGGGCTAAGGCCTATCCTAGCCAGTATGTTAAAAAGATAGGGCCACTCAAGGGAGTCAAATGTTTTTGTTGCATCCAGCAACACCGCTGATGCAGGGGGCTGGGGGTCTAAATAGTGGAGCAGGGCAAGGAAAGTTCTTAAATTGTGTGCTATCGATCTTCCCGGACTGAACCCTGATTGATCTGGCCTGGCTATCAATGGGAAAAGGGGTTGTAATCTCTGAGCGATTAATTTTTCCAAAATTTTATTATCAACATTAATAAGGGATAGTGGGCGATAAGAGTCCCGACTTGTGGGGTCTTTATCAGGTTTTAATAGTGTCAGTATTACGTCTTCCCTCATCGAGGGTGATGGAGCAAGGAAAATAAAAAAATTTAACCCCTAACAAATTATATAATTAATTAATTAAAAATGTTCGTTTAAATGTATTAATCAACATTGTATATGTGGGAACGGTAATATGCAAATGTATGTGCTAAATAATCTATTAATGAATGTCCGTGTGTCTAATCATAATGTAAGAATAAAAAGCGTACTAAATAAAATAAATGCATGTTATTGTGCTTCATAGAAATAAAACGTGTCGTTGCAAAAACAAATAGTGATGGTAAGTAAGGAACGGCTTAAATGTTGCTTTCTGCTAGGTAACAACTAATTGGGGTACGTAGACGGGAGGGAAACGAAAGGGATATTTTTCTCTATTTTAATTATGTTTTATTTGCCTCAAATTAGTGCTTCTAAAGTAGAACCGAGTGGCGATATAAAATGGCCGCCAGTGGGAAGATGTGCGCAGGCGCAAGGGGACACGTGGTACGGGATGAGATTGAAGAAATCTGGAACCTCGTGATGTCTCTGAAAGGCTAGGATGCAAGAAATGGTCAAGGCTGGTGTGACCTAATTGAACTGATAGTGTGCCGTGATGATCAGGAGAGAGTCCGTGGGAAAGGAGCCCAAGAGAAAGGACAATGACTGCGGAGTTCTTGAATGTGTCAAAAGAAGATACAAATGGACTGATCGAATCGGATGGAAATGTTTAAGCGTATGGGAAAGGAAATGATCCAAGGACCTTTGAATCCAAGAAAACTTGATTAAAGAATGAATAAGCTGACATGCATGGACCAATGAAAGAAAAGCGTGATATTAATGTTGCAACAGTTAGTTAGCAAAGTTAGAATTAGGGTATAAGAGGGCCTACTCTTAGTGGGAGGGGCAGTTCCAGAGAGTTCCAGTCAGAGTTCCAGGCAGTTCGAGAGTCGTGGTTGCAGTAGAGGAGACGGGTTGCAGGTAGCTGATGCTGACGAGCTGAAGTTGCTGTTGCTGTCTTAACTTTACAGTTGAGTATGAGAATCAGGCTATTTCTAATCCCAAAGTTAGGTTAGAAATCATTAGGCTAAATTAGGAAGCTAGGCAGGTAACTAGGGTTTTTGGCTTCATGACAAAATTTCCTTTTCTGCAATAAATTGGTTATGCTTAATAAAATTGTGAATTTAAAAATGAATAATTGAATAAAGTATTAAATTCTTTCCATGCTTTTAAAAATTATATAAAATTTAAGATTCTTTAAACCCAAAATGACTCAGTGGTTATTTTCCTAAATGATTGTGACATAGGAAGTTGTTTATTGTGATTCAGCTGGTCTTAATCACTATGAACTAATTTCTTAAATGAATGATTCATCGACAAAACAATGAGCAGGAATATCTTAAGAAATAACTAAAAGAAAGTGACTAATTAAGGTAACAAGATATCCTGGCTCTTCCAGCGGTACATAAAAGGTGTTCTCCATTTAGTTCTCATGCTTCTCCTAGGAGTACAGAATTTCATAAAGGTGTAAAGGAAATCCAGGAGTGTGTGTGTGTTAGACGATGTTTATGGGCCCCATCGTCATGTGGATATGAGAAATATAGTTTGCCCCTGGATGACCTATAAGTAACCTAGGAGGAGAATAGTTTTTATTGTACGCGCTGCATCAGATTTCTTGGTAGCAGAGTTATGGTTTTCTATAGATTAGTTTAGTGATTATTGTTTATTGATTATTGATTATTTTTGATGACTAACACTATATGTTGAGTCACGTTATGTTATATGTAAGTTTTCACGCTTCTGGGATGTAGGAAGTGGAACACGTGTGGCAAGAGAAGTCACATGGAATTTGGTACATGGTCTGAATTCATTTTGGTAATAACACAGGTTGTGTTATGTTAGGGATTTTCTGTATGAAAGGTGTGTAACTGAGATAGCAAATCACGTTTACTTGTGAAACTTTGGCCTTAATTCTCAGGAGCCTAGTCTCCACATGTGTCTTATCCCCAGAGAAACGAGTAAATTGTTTGTTTGAAAGAAGGGTAAGGTAGAGGGAAGTGCTACTTTATCGGCGAAAGTAAATAATTCTGTGGTAGGGTAGAGGTAAGCGCTGCCTACTGGAAAAACAGGATTCTTGTGTAAAAGGACAAGGCTGTCACTTTGTTTAGCGAATCAGACTATGGAATTGTTTATTTGTTGTAACTAACGAAGAAAACAGTAAAAAGAAAAATTGCCGATACATTTTGTAAAGGAGGGGTAAAGAGTAGAAGTGACGTGGAAAAGTGCCGCGCTAGGATTGGTTAGTGCACTAGTCACGTGAATACAGAGCAGGAGTGACGTAGAAAAAGTGCAGCGCTAGGATTGGTTGGTTCGCGGACGGTGGAAATTGTTCTGATTGGTACGTTAGTGTGAATCGCGCTGTAATTGGACGAAGTTCCGTACACAGAAACAGCGTTAGAGTAAAGAGAAAACAAATAGAAAACATGCCGTATTACGAGTATGAAAGGGAAAGAACGTCATGGACAACGAAATTAAAGAATTTCTTTAAGAAAGACAAAAAGGTTGTGACTAGAGAGGGACAAGTAATTCCTCCGCCGAAATCAGCAGCTTCACATATGATGCTGAAATATGGGTATCATACGTGCATATGGTTGGACAATTGGGTAAAATATACAAAGAATGATGGAGCATTGGCTTTTCCTGAAAATGGTTCTTTTAATGTAGCGATTTTACGGAATTTAAAAGAAAAGATGCTTAAATTGGAACCTAGACCTAGACCGACACAGTTTGAGGCTTTAACAGAATGGGAAGATGAGATGTATGAGAAAGAAAGATTCAGAGGTATGAAAGGTTATGAGTTCGTGCCCGGAAGATTGTGGGGAATGAATCATGAGGACAGAATAAAACGATGGAGATGTGCTAACATGACAGGAGGTTTGTTTCCAGCTTTTACAGTTGAGGAAGGGACTAAGAAAAAACGGACTGAGAAAAAGAAACATTTAGAGAGAGAAAAGTATATGCATGAGAGCGAAACGGATGACGAGTTGCTGGAAGATATATTAAATAAAAATCCACCTCCGTATCAGCAGAATTCTACAGTGGTGACACCAAATGCGCCACCAATAGAAACTATGCGAAATAAAAGTCCAGAAAAAAGACAAGAAATAAATAGGTCACAAGAACAAATAAGAACTTCCCAAAATGAGGGAATAGAAAATGATAGTGCAAGAGAATTGGCAAGGACAACAAAAGAATTAACTGAGAAAATTAGAGAATTAACCAAGAATATGGAAGCAGTTACCGTACCCGTAACAATAGGTCCAGTAATACCAGTTTTCGAGAATCAGAAAATTGATGAACGATCTTTGGTGATTCCCTTGAGTTCGCAATTCCAAGAGAAAAGGAAAGAATGGAAACAAGTCCAGGTACGAGCAATTTGACTAGTGCTTACAGACCAAGTCCACCTGAAAATTTGACAGTGAATGAGTGTAGCGGTAGGAAAATGCCTATGGTAACTGAATCTGCAACAGTGACACCTGAAAAGAGTGGAAATTGGACAGAAATAAATAGTACTCCTATAGGTCCGACTCCTGATGAGTTAAATGAGTGGATAAAAGCTTTTAAAATAAAAGAAACAGAAGAAAAACCATTAGATGTGATCAGATTGAAAATTGACATGGAAGAATTAATTCTAGGAACGATTGGTACAGAAAAGATAAAGAATTATCAGGATGATGAAATAATGTTTCTGTGCAAAAGTATAACATGGAGGGCAAAGAATTTACATGACAAACTAGAAGAAGTGGCCGGTGAGATTGGAATAGATTTTGCAAAAGTAAAAACGTTGCAGAAACCATACAGAGTAGATTTTTGTGAAAAAGATATTGAAAATTTGAATACAGCAGGAAGGCTGACACAGATAAAAGAGTTGATTGTTTTGTTGAGAAAATGGGGTGATGTGGACAGATGGAAGGTTAGATGGACAAAGAAGAATGAGAAAAGTGTAGACAAAGGTTCATTGGCTTTTATGATAACAGAAAAGGAACATGTTGTTAAAGAGTACCCTATGAGAGAAACTCCAGGTGGTAGTTATGTGCATGTTCCCTGGACTAGGCAGGACATCCTGTCATTTACAAATGACTTTCCAAAGTTAAGAGAAAAGCCAGTTGAGTGGTACCGACAGGTAGAAAGGTTTGTAAAGGTCTCGAAAGTGTTGTGGATAGATTTGGATGGATTGTTTGACATAGTGGTACCAACGGATCTGTGGTCAGAATGTAAGATTACAGTTGACTGGCCAACTACAGAATATCCAAGAGATCCTAAGACAGGAGCTCCAGGACCAGATGTGATGAAGAAATACGACAAGGTGATTACCTTTTTGAAAAATAAGATTCCTCCAAAAGAGACAGATTGGGTTAAGATTGATAGAACTACACAGGAAAGTAAGGAGAGTGTACATGCATATTATGAGCGATTGTTGTTGGTTTTCAAACAGTATAGTGGTTATGAGGAATTAAGTGAGAAGGATATGAGTCATTTTGTATACCGATTTGTATTTGGCTTGAAACAAGAAATAAGCGATATGATTAAGCAACATATGATAAACTGGCAGAATGCAAGTGTAGATGAGGTGCTGAGGTATGCTAAGTATTGTAGTGATGAAATAGAGAGTAAACAGCGTAAGTTGAAAGAAAAAGCAATGTGGGCACAAGTGAAAGTGGCAGAAAAACAAGAAGCCCAATTGGATAATAATAATGGAAACGAATCAGGACAGAATAAGATGCGACCAAATATAGGTAAAGGAAAAGGACAAGTGAGTCTAGACGAGGCAAAGAAGAAATGGCCATGTCATAATTGCGGAAAATTAGGGCATTGGAGAAATGAGTGTAAGTTCCCACCTAAACCTAATCCGGAACATCAATCATTAACTCCACAGGTGCAGAATGAGGTAGTTGTTCAACAAAGTCAGGTGCCACAACCACCACTTCCCAACACTGTTAACCAGCAAAGATACAGTACAGAAACAGGATTCTACGGAGGAGAGCAGGTAACACAGTTGCCGAGAGCAGCTAACATTTCCCAGTATTGGTTGCATCAGAGTGAGGATGACCCGGATGAAAGTTTCTGACGGTGCGCAAGAGAGGGAAAGAGTGCGTGCTTGGCGCAACTCTAGAGGTAGATCAGTCTGGTCCCTTTGTGGATGGAGAAGTGAATGGAGCAAACGTAACATTCCTTGTCGATACTGGAGCTACCCGTTCTACTGTTAGGTCAGTGGAAATTCCGAACCTTCCTCTCTCAGGTGAATGCATCCAAGTGGTAGGAGTAGCCAATCAGCAGATTAAAACCCCACTTACTGAATTGGTAGAAGTAAAAATTGGTTCTTTTAGAAAAATGCATAAATTTGTAGTGTGCGATTGTAGTCCTGTAAATCTTCTAGGTCGTGACCTTTTGTGTAAAATGAATTGCACGATTTATTGTACACCAGAAGGAATAGGTTTTCAGACTTCGGATGAAGATGTTTTGTATAAAGTAACTTTGATGAATCAAGAACCTGAAACGAATGGTTTATTTCCTGCATTTGATGCAGAAAAACTTCCAGAAGAGCTAAAAGGTGCAGTAAAAGAAAGTGTGTGGGATTTTACAGGAGAGGACATTGGATTAATGAGAGAAGTTGATCCCGTAAAAGTGACAGTGAAAGAAGGGATAAGTTATCCAAACACGCCACAGTACAAATTAACTCCAGAAATAATTGAAGGAATAACTCCTGTGATAAATAAGATGATTGAACAGGGAATTCTGAAAGAAATCATGAGCAGTCCATGTAATTCACCTATTATGGGACTGAAAAAGCCAAATGGAACATACAGAATAGTACAGGATTTGAGAAAGATCAACAAAATAGTGGTACCATGCTGTCCAATAGTGCCAAACCCTGCAGTGATTCTATATCAAATTCCGCATGAAGCTGAGTGGTACACTGTGATAGATTTGTGTCATGCATTTTCTCTATTCCTTTGCATCCAGATAGCCAGCCATTATTTGCATTCCGTTTCGGAGAGCGTATTTTGGCATGGTGCCGAATTCCACAGGGGTATACAGAAAGCCCCTCAATTTTTAATCAGATTCTAAAGAGATCTCTGGAAGATTTAAAAATGCCAGAAAAATCAGTGATGGTGCAGTATATCGATGACCTATTGGTAGCATCGAAAACCAAAGAGGCATGTGTAAGTGACACAATTGCTTTACTGAACCATTTGGAGAAAAGAGGACATAAGGTGTCCCCTTCAAAATTACAGTTTTGTCAGAAAGAAGTCCAGTATTTAGGGCATAAAATTGAGAAAGGAGTGCGGAAAATAGCGACAGAAAGAGTAAGAATGATTCAAGGAATGAGAGCACCAATGACTCAAAGAGAGGTAAGAATGTTTTTGGGAATGGTTGGATATTGTCGACAATGGATAAGTGGATTTTCTTTGATTGCAAAACCATTACAAAAACTGACAAAGAAAGATGTAAAAGACCCCTTTGAGTTAAACAAAGAAGAAATGAAATCTTTCAAAGAATTGAAAAAGAAACTGTGTGAGGCCCCTGCATTAGGCATGCCTGATTATGAGAAGGATTTTGAGTTATACTGCAGTGAAAGAGATGGATGTGCATTTTCAGTACTGGTACAAAAACACGGCACCATGAAGAGGCCTATAGCTTACTTTTCAGCTGTTTTAGATCCTATAGCAAAAGCATCGCCTGGATGTTTGAAAGCAGTTGCTGCTACTTGTGTAAGTCTGGAACAAAGTGAAGGTATAGTGATGGGGTATCCACTGAGAGTATATGTTCCCCATTCAGTAGAAATTCTTTTGACAAGAACAAAAACACTGTACATGACACATAGTCGGCTGACTAAGTACGAAAAAGTCATCTTGAGTGCAGAAAATGTGACCATAGATAGATGCATAAATGTAAATCCTTCGACATCATTGCCAGATGAAGAGAGTATAATTGAACAAGATGAAGTAGATCATGATTGTCTGAATGTGCTGGAATATTGCACAAAACCAAGAACTGACATAAAAGATGAACCGTTAAAGGAATCCGATTATGTCATGTTTGTAGATGGTTCATGTTTACGCACAAAGGAAGGAGTGTTAAGCGCAGCTTATGCAGTATGCACAGTGGCAACTGTGATGGAAGCGTCTTGTCTGAAAGGAGTTAGGTCAGCCCAAGTTGCGGAACTAATTGCTTTGATTCAAGCATGTAAATTGGGGAAAAATGTACGAATCACGATTGTGACCGATATGGTTTCGGCATCGTACATGATTTTGGCCAGATTTGGTCACAAAGAGGATTTTTGACATCTGCAGGAACACCTATCAGAAATGGAGATTATGTTAAAAAACTGCTTGAGGCGATACAGCTGCCTAAACAAATAGCTGTAGTGAAGTGCAAGGCGCATAAGAAAAACGAAGACTACATAGCGGTCGGCAATAATTATGCTGATGAGATCGCTAGATATTGTGCGGAAAACATGGCGTCCCTGAACAAAAATAGAGAAAGGGAGCATGTCTCTTGTCCTTTGCTTTTCACTAATGCAGTCGAAACATGGGATGAAGTAAGGCAGTTACAAGAAACAGCAAGAGATGAGGAAAAGGATTACTGGATTAAAGCAGGATGTAGAAGACAGGAAGATAATGGAGTGTGGGTATACAGAGATGAAAGACCAGTTATGCCTGATAGCATGATTGCAGACATGGCACGGATGTACCATGGACAAGCTCATATTGGGAGAGATGCAATGATCAGACTTTTAGACAGACCTGGTATAACCCAAAATTCAGAGCCATTGCTGAAAGTCTTTGTCAAAGATGTCTTATTTGTCAACAGTTTAACCCAGGAAGGAAAACCGTAGTGAGTCTAGGAACAATAGGACGAGAAGGAGGTCCATTCACAAGGATACAGATGGATTTCATTGAGATGCCCCCTAGTAACAGATTAAGATATGTTCTGGTGGTCGTCTGTTTGTTCTCTCGTTGGGTGGAGGCATACCCCACAAGAAGGAATGATGGAACAACAGTGGCAAAACTTATGCTACGAGAGTTCATTCCGAGGTATGGTTTTCCAGTCACAGTTGAGACAGATAGAGGAACACATTTTCAAAATGAGTTGATCCAATTGATTTGTGAAGCACTGAGTATTAAACAAAAATTACATTGTGCTTACAGACCAGAGGCTTCTGGGGTAGTAGAGCAGATAAATGGAACAATTAAAAACAGATTGGGGAAAATGTGTCAAGCTACAGGACTCAAATGGCCAGATGCACTGCCTCTTGTTCTGATGACCATCAGAAGCATCCCTGAAAAGAAAACGGGAGTCAGTCCTCATGAAATGATCATGGGACGAGCAATGAGACCCAGCCCACGTACCAGTCAACAAGTTATTAACAATAACTGATGATCTAATACTGGATTATTGCAAAGGACTGGCTGATGTGGTGCGTTCTGTGTTTCATCAGGTTGGACCGGATGCGACCACTCTTGAAAGAAAACCAGCCCACGACTTGAATCCAGGAGACTGGGTCCGTATTAAAGTCCACAGGAGAAGAAACTGTCTAGTTCCGCGTTGGGATGAGCCAAGACAGGTAATCCTAGTAACAACGACTGCTGTCAAGTGTGCAGGAGTGAAGAACTGGGTTCATGCCAGCCACACAATCAGAATTCCAGAACCTACAGATCGACATGTGAGTCGGCGTCTGGAAGTGTGGGATAAAAGTTTAACGGCTGGAACAACCAAGATAAAGAAAGGGTGCCAGAACTTGAAGATCGACCTGAAAGTCGACATCTGGAGACCCCAACGGAAAACACCTCTAGAGAAGAAGAGGAACAAGAAGAAAGAAATTCAGAAGTTCCAGAACTTGAAGATCGACCTGTAAGTCGACATCTGGAAATATCTGACACAACTTCAGGATCTGATGATTCAGCTGCAAATTGGGAAGAATTCCGAAAGAGAACTTGGGGTTATAAACCAATTAGAGAAGAAACTGAGCAAGAAATTGAGTTAGATGAACAACCAAGTACAAGTTATGGTGGAAATCCTTCAGAAACAATATTAATAGATGAAGTAGGGAAAGAAGTACACAAAAAGTTAGAAAATCGAGAAGAACCCCGAGGAGCAATAGGGATAGATAGAGAAACAGGAGAACAGGGAAATTCAGAAACAGATAAGGAGGAAAACACCATATCGGAAGAACCCCGAGGAGGGACAGTGATAAGGGAAAACAAAAAGGGAAGACAGATCCACCAGTAGGAGATGACGAGATTATAAGTTTCAAAATAAGAGACAATAGTGAGACAGTTGAAACAGAAACAGAAGAAAGTGGAGGAGAGGAAAAAGCAAAGACTGAATCAAGAAAAAGAAATTGGAAATCAGAAAGAGAAGAAAGAGAAGGTGAAGCCAAAAGGCCAAGAAAAGGAGATAATTGGCCCAACAGCTATGTAAGAAAATTGAGATATAGAATAATAAGAGCAGAAGATGAAGATGCTGAACAAGTAAATGAGGTGACAAGTCAAAAGGGACAAGAAAAACCCAGTGGAAAAAGATTACAAAAGTCCAAAAGGACAAAGAAAGTGAATTCAAAATTTAAGTCACCTGAGTGGCTGTATATTGCATTAACTGATTACAAAGAAGAAGAAGAAAACACTCACGGAAACCAGAGACTGAGAAGTCGGATGGGAAAAGGTGAGATGCAACGAAACTGAAGTGAAGACTTATAGTGCTTCTGCCGGACGTGACAAATTTACTGGACGTGACAAATCACCGGATGTGACAACGAAAGAATTCTGGAGAGAATTAAAGAAAGTACCAAGCAAAGACTTTTTGAAAGCAGAGTGGCGTCTAAGTCATCTTGAGGTGTAGTGACACAATTTTCTGAAACTTAACAAATAGAAAAAGAAAAATGGAAAATAATAGGGATAGAAGAGATAAATGTGAATTTATAAAGAGATGGTGCAAAATGTGCTGCTTTTGTACAGGGTTATTAATGACCATATGGATAGTTTTAGCAATCACAATTCCTATTAGTGTAGCTGTGATAGAAGCAAAGAATGATACTAAACAAGAAAAAGAAACTAATATTAAAGAACAAGTTGTTTTAAGAAGTAGTGCAGAGTTGCATAAGGATAGGTCAGTAACAGATTTCTCAAAGAATGTTTTTACAAAGTTGTTGTATGAGTACGTAAAAACAATGGAAGTAAGAGATTGTTATGTTTGTATGCAGTTGCCTGCATCAGTATCGGAAGGTGTGACTTATCATCACTTACCTTTGACTTATGGAATAACATGTAGTGTAATAGCAAGTTTATTTTATAAAACAGGTAGATTAGAATCTTATTATACTGATATAGATAAGATATTTGCAAACATTCCAGTAGTACCAGAACTTAACAAAGTAAAGCCAGCAAAAGTTTTAGGAGAATTCTTTTTAGAACATAGAAAATTAACGTTAGAAGAAATAGTCAGTAACAACCTTACCTGTGAGTTAAAGAAAGAAGAAAAAGTATTTTTAGATATGGTTGAAGAAAGAAGAATGAAATTTCAAAAAGAAGCAATAAAGGAGGAAGGAAAACGTTTATGGACGTTTGAGGAAGGAAATCATGAAGGAAAAGGATAAATGCAGCAATGACTTTAGATTGGCCACAAACAGGAAAGTTGTGCATTAAGAGAAATAAGACAGTCTATGACAATTACTTTGTAGGTTCCAGTATCTGCCATGACAATTATCAAATTCTGGGAGGTTGGGGATTCAAAGGTGGAAAGGACCCAATATTTCCAGGTATCTATTATATTTGTGGGAATAGAGCTTATTACAGGTTACCGGACCATTGGTATGGAACTTGCTATGTAGGCCTGGTCTTTCCAAAAATTTTCGCATGGACAGAGAAGAAAAGGGAACATACAAGATGATTAATAGATTTACACGTAGAAAAAGGAAAGTTTTTCAGAAATTGTAGGTGATATTTTTGGAGCATTAATACCAGCAGTGGGAATATCTTTGAATGCATTTAAAATTCGGAAGTTATCCACAGTAGTAGATCGTGTGTCTACAGATACTGCGGGAGGGTTCTTAATGGTAAATACCGAAATGGTTGCCATGAGAGCTATGGTGATGCAAAATCGGCTTGCCCTTGATATTCTTTTGGCAAAAGAGGGTGGAGTCTGTGGAATGTTGAAAGTCCAACATTGTTGTACTTACATTCCGGATAACAGTGAAAATATACAGAAGTATATTACAAATATTACAAGTCTGCACAAAGAATTAGTTCCACTGGAGGTTGAAAGTGTTTTGGGAAAACTTGGTAGAGGGTTTTCCTCAGTAGCAAATTGGTTAACTAGGATGAGTAAACTAGTAATAGGGAAAGTTATAATAGTAGCAACTATAGTGATATTGTTAGCCATGACATTGAAAATAGTAATAACATGTATAAAGAGAAAAGTAAGACAGAATAAGATAAGAAGAAATAACAGAATAATGAGAGAAAGAGAGAGAGAAATGGGTGAAATTGAGTTGGAGAAAATGAAAGAAAGCATGTATAAAGAGACTAAAAGGCAAGATGAAGAAGAGACAGAGATATGAATAACAGAAAGTAAAGGATGAAAGACATGCTGCCTGAAAAGAAGTATGACTTGGGTTTTATGTGGTGATTTAAAAATCACCAAAGGGGGAGTTGATGGAGCAAGGAAAATAAAAAAATGTAACCCCTAACAAATTATATAATTAATTAATTAAAAATGTTCGTTTAAATGTATTAATCAACATTGTATATGTGGGAACGGTAATATGCAAATGTATGTGCTAAATAATCTATTAATGAATGTCCGTGTGTCTAATCATAATGTAAGAATAAAAAGCGTACTAAATAAAATAAATGCATGTTATTGTGCTTCATAGAAATAAAACGTGTCGTTGCAAAAACAAATAGTGATGGTAAGTAAGGAACGGCTTAAATGTTGCTTTCTGCTAGGTAACAACTAATTGGGGTACGTAGACGGGAGGGAAACGAAAGGGATATTTTTCTCTATTTTAATTATGTTTTATTTGCCTCAAATTAGTGCTTCTAAAGTAGAACCGAGTGGCGATATAAAATGGCCACCAGTGGGAAGATGTGCGCAGGCGCAAGGGGAGACGTGGTACGGGATGAGATTGAAGAAATCTGGAACCTCGTGATGTCTCTGAAAGGCTAGGATGCAAGAAATGGTCAAGGCTGGTGTGACCTAATTGAACTGATAGTGTGCCGTGATGATCAGGAGAGAGTCCGTGGGAAAGGAGCCCAAGAGAAAGGACAATGACTGCGGAGTTCTTGAATGTGTCAAAAGAAGATACAAATGGACTGATCGAATCGGATGGAAATGTTTAAGCGTATGGGAAAGGAAATGATCCAAGGACCTTTGAATCCAAGAAAACTTGATTAAAGAATGAATAAGCTGACATGCATGGACCAATGAAAGAAAAGCGTGATATTAATGTTGCAACAGTTAGTTAGCAAAGTTAGAATTAGGGTATAAGAGGGCCTACTCTTAGTGGGAGGGGCAGTTCCAGAGAGTTCCAGTCAGAGTTCCAGGCAGTTCGAGAGTCGTGGTTGCAGTAGAGGAGACGGGTTGCAGGTAGCTGATGCTGACGAGCTGAAGTTGCTGTTGCTGTCTTAACTTTACAGTTGAGTATGAGAATCAGGCTATTTCTAATCCCAAAGTTAGGTTAGAAATCATTAGGCTAAATTAGGAAGCTAGGCAGGTAACTAGGGTTTTTGGCTTCATGACAAAATTTCCTTTTCTGCAATAAATTGGTTATGCTTAATAAAATTGTGAATTTAAAAATGAATAATTGAATAAAGTATTAAATTCTTTCCATGCTTTTAAAAATTATATAAAATTTAAGATTCTTTAAACCCAAAATGACTCAGTGGTTATTTTCCTAAATGATTGTGACATAGGAAGTTGTTTATTGTGATTCAGCTGGTCTTAATCACTATGAACTAATTTCTTAAATGAATGATTCATCGACAAAACAATGAGCAGGAATATCTTAAGAAATAACTAAAAGAAAGTGACTAATTAAGGTAACAAGATATCCTGGCTCTTCCAGCGGTACATAAAGGTGTTCTCCATTTAGTTCTCATGCTTCTCCTAGGAGTACAGAATTTCATAAAGGTGTAAAGGAAATCCAGGAGTGTGTGTGTGTTAGACGATGTTTATGGGCCCCATCGTCATGTGGATATGAGAAATATAGTTTGCCCCTGGATGACCTATAAGTAACCTAGGAGGAGAATAGTTTTTATTGTACGCGCTGCATCAAGGGCGGGAGGCAACCCCTTTCTAAGGATTCCTGATAGACTTCTAATAATTGTGGGGCTAATAAGGCACCATAAGCTTTATAGAAGGATGTAGGCAGACCATCTAAGCCTGGGGCCTTGTCATTTGGAAGGTTGTTGATTACTTGTATGATATCCTCTACTGTGTAATGGTCCTCAAGATAATCTCTGTGCGCTCTGTCTAACCATAGCAGCTCCAATGAGTCCAGATATGTATGCAGCTCTCCCTGTACATTAGGAATGGTGGAGGTATATAGGCTAGCGTAGAAATCAGACAGATGATCCAATATTTGTTGTGATCCTCTGATGGGGTCTCCATTGTCATCCCTAAGCTCAGTAATTATATTGGAGTTTCTCGGGGGTGGAGCATGCTCGACAACGTTCTTCCAGGTCTGTCTCCCTCTCCATATCTCCTAGCAGAGCTGTATTTCCCCAAAAACTTTATCTCCCAGTTGGCTTCTTCCACATATTCAGAGACCAATTCCCTAAGTGATGCAAGGTGTGTCCCCTCGCCCGTCCCGTAGAAATTTTTATCAGAGTATTTGATTTGTGACTCGAGAGTCTGGAGTCTTTGTCTAACCGACTTCAGTACTCCCGATTGTTTAGCTATGCAGCAACCCCTTATAACCACCTTAAAAGCCTCCCATAGTGTACTCGCTGAATCAACTGAGCCCTTATTTTCGGTGAAATAATCATTTAGATCTGTTCGAATTTCTTCGCGGAAAGCTTGATCTAGTAAGGCCATGGCGGGGAGCCTCCATGTGAAGGGACGTCGAACTGGTGTTGGGATCTGCAGCTGCAATAAACATGGAGCATGATCAGATAGGGTCCTGGGCATGAGAGATATATCCGAGGTCCATGTGACTATGTCCTGAGAGACTACCCAGAAATCCAGTCTAGACCAGGCGTTATGATGTGAGATGATACAGGTGCCTATTGCACTGTCAGGATTGCGGAGCCTCCATATATCCACCAAATCATTAGCTTGGATGAGTGAATTAAGAGCTTCGCTAGTACGGGGATGGAGACTACGTGATGCCCCTTTCCTATCAAGGGAGTCGTTCAAGATTGCATTGAAGTCCCCACCCCATATGACCGTGTCGCAGCCCAATCTTGCAATGTGCGCCCAGAGCCCGCGGAAGAACTCTGGGTCATCCGAGTTGGGGCCATTTATAGCAGCCAATACAACTACAGCTCCACATATAGTACCTTTAAGGATAATGAATCTCCCTTCAGCATCGATGTGTGTGCGAGTAGCTTTCCACTCCAACCCCCTGCGTATCAGCATGGCCACCCCACGCGCGTAGCTAGAGTAACCGGTGGAGTACACCTCTCCCCAGTGATTATGGCGCAGCTTGATATTGGAAGCACTAGGTAGGTGGGTTTCCTGAAGGAAGCATCAGTCAATCTTGTGCCTAATCAAGTATGCATGAATAAGTCTGGCTTTCCTGTGGTCATTCAGACTGCTGATATTCCACTTCAAAAAATTCAGATTTGTCATCCTGTGTTAGCTAGGCATGATCCAATTGCAACATGGATCCTTATTGCGAGATAGTTTAGCTCAATAATAATGGAGATGGAATTGAGTCAGGGTCTAACCAGCTTGTACCCAGATGCTGAGGCGGCTTGTCCGAGCGAATACAGGTAGCTCCATACAAAGGAGCCTAACATTGCTACACTGTAACCCCAACCCTATCCCCCCCACCCACTCCAACCCCCCAATTAGGTTGAGTTAAAACATCCCCCAAACTCCCAACTTCAAAACAACCCTCCCAGGTAAATGTGAGGGATCAATTATGGGAGAGCTGAGCTGAGCATGTTATTAAGAGTACATCTAGATATAGCAGTAGCAACTATATGAGAGCAATTTAGATAAACAGTGGAGGGTGCAGAGCTACAACAAGTTTTCACCACGACCTGACGGGTCAAACCCACCAAATTCTTACCATCAGGTTTAGAAAGTCCAACCAGTCTTAGAGAGCTGCCAAATCAGTCATTGTCACTGAGTGCTCCTTCAGTTTGTCCTGAGTTTTTGGTCGGGCGTTTGTTTCCCGCCACTTGTTTGGCGAATTTTAAGGCAGACTTGGCGTCCGTAAAGAAGTGCTGGCTGCCTTCATGGGTGACTTTAAGTTTCACCGGGTACAGAAGTGCGTAGGGTATGCCCGCTTGCCGAAGGATGCGCTTAACCGGGACAAACTCTCTTCTTGCAGACTGGACCGCCGGGGTAAAAGCAGGGAAAAAGGAGATGTGATTACCCTTATGAGTTATCTGGCCCATGTCTCTTGCCGCTCGGAGAATACTGTCCTTATCCCGATAATTCAATAAGCGGGCCAGGATTGGTCACGGTGTACCACCTACTGGAGGCCTCAGGGCTAGGGACCTGTGGGCCCTCTCAACAATGAGCATGTTGGAAAGCGTTGAGCTGAAGATGTCCCTCAACAGAGTTTCAACAAAGTCTTCCGCTCTACCCATGGCTGTAGTTACCGGCACACCAGTAATACGAATGTTGTTACGACGGGACCTGGCTTCCAGGTCCTCGTTTGTGGCCTTAATGACTTCCAATACCTTTTCCATATTTAGTAGTTGCTCTCTTGATTCTGCTTGAAATTCATGTGCATCGGTAACTTGATTTTCCAATTTGTCAATTCGTACTTCATGTTTGTCCACTTGTTTTTTGACCTGACCCAGCCTGCCCGTGAGTTTATCTATCTTGGTGTCAATTGTTTTGACCACCAACTTCAAGTTGGTGGTAATTTGCAAATTCCTAGAAAAATGCACATTTTTGCATTTTTCTAAGTGCCATGTGGCGCACACACATGCCCTTAAGGCATGTATATGCGCCACATGTGCATACTTACCTTTTTTGGGGGTGCATCAGGGTGGCCTTTTGGCCCCCTTGCACCCTTGAAATTGCATGCGCAATTTGCGAGTACCTATTTGGCACTCGCAAATTGTGAATGCAATCCTATTCATTCCTATAAGCCTCTAGGCCCGCGAATCGCAATTTGCGATTCGCTATTAAGAAATATGTAGGAATCGCAATTTTTTTTGCAAATCCTACATACATTGCAGTTTGCGATTCTTAAATAGCGAATCGGTAAAATTCACTATTTAAGAATCGCAAAAGCAATTCTTGATACATCTGGCCCCAAATGTTTTAATAACATTTCTAATTCTATAACTTTAGGCACACTGGTTATGAGCTTTTGCGCACTGTACGGGTTATGGTGTGAAGCCAAGAGAAATTACTAATGACCTGATTCATTCACTGGGAAAAGTTATGTCCAATGCCATACGTCTGATCTGTTTATTATAAAAAGATATGACAAAGGCAGTAGGCCTAGCTTGGTTATTGTGAAAGCATTTGTTAAAGCCAATAGGCCTATACTGGGGATTGTTATAGTACTTACATGGAATTTCACAGATTACTGTAGTAGACAAGGGTTTTGGTATTGGTGACTTTCTCAAATAAACTGTGGGCATAAAAGATTTGCACTGAAATAATCGTTGTTAGGCCTTTATAGGGGGGATTTTTTATTTTCTAGACAACTTTAATTTTGTATATATTTGCAATTTTACTAATAGTTGACTTGTAGTAAATGTATGCACAGTACAGTTACCCTGCCTCTATTACAGTGATGAGCCAATGACAAATGCTATGGACCTAACTGGTTCATTGGGAAAAGTTATTTCATATGCCAAAGGTCTGATCTATCTCTTTTGAAAAGTTCTGACATAGGCTGTTGGCCTCATTTATTATGAAACACACCTGTTAAAGCCATTAGGCCTTTAAGGGTGGCTTGTTATTGCACCCTGTTAAAGCCTGCAGAAGTAATTTGTTACATGAAATTTCACAGATTAATTTTTAGGCAAGACTTTCTGCTTATTACCCTTTGGACAAACCTTAGAGGTACACGATTTGCACTGCTATAATTCTTTCTAGAATGTCTTCAGAAAGTTTAACAGGCTTAGTTGTCTGCCAGAATCTTGTAATGAAAAACATATATGCCACTGCTATATATACCAATGGTATATATATATATACCACTTCAGTCATTGACTCTCTTGCCCTGTGAGTGACTTTCGTCGACCACATGTGCACAGCCACCTGAAAATTAGTGCATTTCAGTGCCAAGGCTGGTGGGCCAGTCCTTTAGTTTTCCATGTTCTAGTTACATGGCCCTTTCATTTCTTTTACTCTTCTCTTTATTTTCATGATTAAAGCTGCTTGCTTGCCGCTCACTGTAGTGTACTGCAACATGTACAGCCACTGCATCTAAACCACCTGACCACAGTGGAAGAATATTGTCCATAGGGTTTCGTTGCTTTTAACATTGCAAAATGGTCAACATGTTGGTTCTAAACGTGGCAATGAGATGCAACTATAAAACAATACACTATATACAGTACCATTGCAAGAAGACCACCTGCTGCCTTGTTTAATTGTGTTACTGCATGTATATGTCTGTCATTTTTAGGCAATATTACGTTTTCTTTTTTCTGTTTTTATTCTTTTAATTTTATGCTTATGTTGCTGAGTTTGTGCATGCACTTTATTGTGGTTGTGTAAATGAGTGAATATAAGAGTTACTCAGTGATGAATAGATGCATGAGTGCAAGGATGAGTAACAAAATGCATTTATGATAACTTATTCTGTACCTAAACTCATCAATGACTAAGAAAGCACTTTATATATAAGCCAGACCTATTGACATTGCCAGTGCTTATTAACCTTCCAGTGGTAGCTAGTCAATTTTCCTAGTTGCATCTCATCACTCAGTTGCGCACGCAAGCTAGAAACGTGTGCACACAAACATTCTGTTGCCGCACATGAGGAAGAATAATTAGAGGGAACATTGATCTTGACCCACATAGCCGAGTATATTAACCTGATTGTTCATAGGATGTTAGGAGGGATACCCCATCGCTGTAGCTTGGCCTATAGCATGTACGTGGAACACAATTAAAGGCTGCCTTAAAATCGACAAAACACATGTAGAGCGGTGTGCCGGTTGTCTTTGCTCTATTTAAAATTAGCCCCAAAGTCATGAGATTGGATATAGTGCCTTGATCCCTTATAAAGCCAGTTTGATTTAGAGGGAGTTTCCTATTTTGGGACGCCTAGAATTCCAGATTGTGTAATAACAAAGTAGAAAAATATTTAAGCTCTACATCCATGAGAGGAATTAGACACTAAGGAGCCGATTCCGATATAGGCAGGAAATCTCTCCGACCGAGCCGGACCCGGAGAGATTTCCGACCGAATCGGACTCTAGCAGCCCGACCGAACGAGTACGATGCGTACGTATGCTATCGGACTTGATTCGGTCGGACTCCCATTGAAGTCAATGGGAGCCGGTCGTGCAATGCGTACACAGGCTCCCATTGACTCAATGGGCACGACGCGAACAAGGGCGCCCCCTACAGCGGGTTCGCGTCGATGCGGGTCGCGCCGTACATGCACGTGTAGGGGGGACCCATGGGTCCCCCCTGTGTGCGACTCGCGCGGCTACGCGTGCAGGGGGGTCCGACACGGACCCCCGAAGTCCAGCTCCGACTGCTCTTTGGACCAGGACGGCGCGAGTCGGTCGGACTATTCGAGGCGCGCATCGTTCTGGCTCGGTCGGGAAACGTCTCCATTGCGCGGTGCGAGTCGTGTCCGTGCGAGTCGGTCGGAGCGGTTCGGACCCGCGAACGAGTCGGTCAGCGATTTCGCGTATGCTCGCATCGTACTCGCTCGCCCGGACGCATGCACGAATCGGTCAGAAAATAGGCCTCCGAATCGGATCCGGTAAAGCCGAATCCAATTCGGTGCCCTACCGGCCGAGATCGGAATCGGCCCCTAATTGTTGGGTGAGCTGTTGTTGCACTTGACTCTCTCAGGGTAGTGAAACAGAGCAATCTAAGGCCTACTCAGGGGAGGTGTGTGGGCTAATAGCTCTAACTCACCAGTACACAACAACTACACTCTATAAATAATTGTCCAATCATATGTTTTTCTCATAAAAACGAAAAGTTATTTATCACACTACTAAATATAGTGCATTAATTAAAAATATATACAATCAGGTAGATGGAAATATCTTTGATGAAATCCGCAGAACAGTTGGCACGCCAGCAAGCCATGACCAGATATTCCAGTACTCCTACTGGATGGACAAGTATGTATGGACACAATATCAATTGGGTGCAATTATAAAAAGTTAGACCTACTGGCTTTCTCAGGTTGACAACACAGTTCTAAAAATAAAAATATAGTCAGTGTAAACCGCATTACTAATATACACTATACTCGGATGGAACTATCTTTGAATGACCTTCCTTATTATGTATATGGCTCACTGTTTACTTAAAGACCTTAAATACTCTTCATTGTTATATAAAACTTTGCATCGCCAATCATCACCATTGTCAAGAAAGCATTACAATGAACAATGTGTGTCCCAAAGTATTATTTATACTTTTACACTACTTCTGCTATTGCAGCTTTAGGATCAACAGGGGTCCCCAGAATCCAAAGCCGATGTGCAAAAGCACAGACTCCAGGAATGCTTTGAATTAGGCAACATTTTTCCAGGGGGTTACATTTATGCCAGGGGGCATAAATGTAACCCCCTGGAAAACTTAGGACATCTTTAAAGGTAATATTTCTTGGGGGTTGCTGTACTCCCTGCAGAACCCCAAACACACTCCAAGATCTTTGGTTGTGCCCCAGCCATCCTTGGACACACACACAGGCTTATGGGGTGAACCCCTACCAGTGGCATGCCTAAATGTGCAGCTATTTTAACAATGCCCCTGTCAATCAATCAATCAATCATTTGTAGAGTGCGCTACTCACCCGTGAGGGTCTCAAGGCGCTAAGGGGGTGGGGGAAGCAGCTACTGGTCGAACAGCCAGGTCTTGAGAAGTCTCCTGAAGGTCAGCAGGTCCTGGGTCTGACGCAGGTGGGCGGGGAGGGTGTTCCATGTCTTGGCGGCGAGGTGGGAAAATAATCTGCCACCGGTGGTCGTTCGGCGGATGCGTGGGACGGTGGCGAGGGCTAGGTCGGCGGAGCGAAGCTGGCGGTTTGGGGTGTAGAAGGACAGTCGTTCGTTAAGGTATGCTGTTCCGGCATTGTGGAGTGCTTTGTGAGCGTGGGTGAGGAGCTTGAAGGTGATCCTCTTGTTGACCAGGAGCCAATGCAGGTCTCTCAGGTGGGTGGTGATGTGGTTGTGGTGAGGGAGTACGAGGATGAAGTGTGCGGAGGCGTTTTGTATGCGTTGGAGTCTCTTCTGGAGTGTAGCCGTGGTTCCTGCGTAGAGGGCGTTGCCGTAGTCCAGCCTGCTGCTGACGAGTGCTTGGGTGACCGTCCTTCTGGTTTCGGTGAGGATCCATCTGTAGATCTTGCGGAGCATGCTGAGGGTGTTGAAGCAGGAGGAGGAAACAGCGTTAACTTGTTGGGTCATAGAGAGTGTTGAGTCCAGAATGAACCCCAGGTTGCGTGCGTGGTTGGTGGGTGTCGGGGCAGCTCCCAGCGTGGCCAGCCACCAGGAGTCGTCCCATGCGGAGGGGGTGGAGCCGAGGATGAGGACCTCCGTCTTGTCCGAGTTCAGTTTCAGCCGGCTAGTCTTCATCCAGTCTGCGACGGCCTTCATTCCCTCGTGGTGGTTGGATTTGGCAGTGGCCGGGTCCTTGGTGAGGGAGAGGATCAGCTGGGTGTTGTCGGAGTATGAGATGATGTTGAGGTGGTGTGCTCGGACGATGTTGGCGAGCGGTGCCATGTAGATGTTGAAAATGGTCGGGCTGAGGGATGAACCTTGGGGTACGCCGCAGGTGATCATGGTGGCTTCGGATCGGAAAGGGGGGAGGCGGGCTCTCTGGGTTCTGCCGGTGAGGAAGAAGGTGGTCCACTCCAGGGTTTTGTCTCGGATCCCTGCATCATGGAGGCGTGTGCGCAGGGTGTGGTGGCAGACGGTGTTGAAGGCGGCCGAGAGGTCCAGGAGGATGACGGCCGGGGTTTTGCCGTTGTCCAGTAGGGTCCTGATGTCATCAGTGGCGGCGATGAGGGCGGTTTCGGTGCTGTGATTGCTGCGGAAGCCGGATTGGGAGGAGTCAAGGACGTTGTTCTCCTCCAGGAAGTGGGTCAGTTGTCTGTTGGCGGTCTTCTCAATGACTTTTGCCGGGAACGGGAGCAGGGAGATGGGTCGAAAGTTCTTGAGGTCCTTTGGGTCCGCCTTGGGTTTCTTGAGTAGGGCGTTGATTTCGGCGTGTTTCCAGCTCTCCGGGAAGGTGGCGGTCTCAAAGGAGCTGTTGATGATCTTTCGGAGTTGGGGTGCGATGGCCTCACATTCAAGTTTTCACAAGGGGCCTGGTCCTACTTGGGGTGCCCACAGCCATGGTTACCACTATATGATGTGTGGTGAAGCCCAAGGCCCCCATGGCCTCTGCCAGCTCACTGCCTGACCCTACACTCTTGGTGCGGAGCATGGGGACAGGCTTCACATTTCTATCTCCCACCCTCTGGCAGTGCAGGTGGGGAGATGGATTGTGCTCCCAACTCCCCCTAGACACAGGACGGGGAGATGGGGTGGCACAGCCCAATCCATGAGCCTTGCAGAGCTCAGATCCTGCCCTTGCTGCCCAGAGGAGACAGGATCCCTGGGGCAGTTGTTTTTTGCGTTCATGTCAGGCCCCAGGTAATTCTGTACCCGGAGCCAAATAGGATCCTGGGGATGGCCCAGACATATGCACCCTCCACATTACAATGAAATTAATGGAGAAGTTCTGACCCCTGGGGGGCTTGGTCCTCACTGGAGGAATTTATGGAAATTCATAGTGTTATCCACCTACGCCCCCACGAGGGAGATCAGCCTTAACTGACTGTTTTCACTTACCCTGTCGGCCAATATACTTCATCTTGGGCTTGGTTTGGTTTTGGTGGCCAGCTCTAGCCACCAGCTACGTTCCCTCTAAGGTGCGCGCATGAGTGGCCGCGCAGCTCTTCTTACTCTACCGCGCATTTCAATTGCAGGAGCGCGCACACTTCAAATTCAATTCAGGAATGTATAAAACACTCTGGCAGAGTCATTGTCACTTCTTCCTTTTAAGTATGAGCTAGATAGACCAACATTTTCCCCTCCCAAACACGAGGGCAGGGTGCAACAAAGGGCAGCATTAACAAGCATTCATACTGATGACTTTGTAAACATCCCCTGTAGAGAAACCCTTTATGTTTAAAACAGTGCTTTGCACCTTTTTGCTCTGTGAAACAAATGCTCGCCTGGGGGCCCAGGGACGCACAATGTAAAACTATTGTTGCAAATATGTGGTGGCGGAGAGCAGTGGGAATGTGAGTGTTCTCCTGTTTAGCAGTGCTTCTGGTTTTTGGGAGAAAGAGAGAGGCGTGAACCGATAGCAGTCCAACTGCATATGCGTTGCCTAAGAGCCCGCAGCATCACACAGCAAGTAAACTTTCGCGCATTGTTCAGTAGGATTGCACGCATTTGGGCTGTCTGATGTGACCTTGACAGATTACCAGCCCCCTGGAGGTCAGTGAAGCTGAGACAGTAAGCTACAGAAAGAGTAAAGTCATGGAATCAAAGTACATAGAAAGAGGGGCTGGGAGAGAGAGAGGGTAGGGTGCGATGAGTGGAAGCTGAGAGAAGGAAAGGAACGTTTTTTGTGTTTGTTGTTTATTGTGTGCTTTCATCATGCTTACATGGGTCTACTTAGTTTAATTTATTCAAAAGGAGGCCACTTCAGCTTGCACCAGAAATTGCCCCTGCCATGCTACCAATGACAGTAACAACATGACTATTAACCATCACACTCCTAAAGTGTGACAATTCGGACTATTCCAGGCCCCTAAATCTATAAGAATGGCTTGGCTGTCAGGTAATAGTCATTTTTAATGTATACTAAATTAATAAATAAAGTTGTTGTGGTAGCCAGACAGTGCCACCTTGTGGTAGACTGTCATAAGCGCCAGTGTTGACAAATCAAAGGACGGTGCAGAGCACCAGAAACCACCGGCTCAATTTAAGCACTTATATCAAATATTTGCGATGTAAATAAAGCAACAAACATTGCGTAACATATGGTAATGTCTTTTCAAAATTCAATTATTTCTTTAACATGTGGAAGCTTTAACATTAATAAGGCACTTTATAGCACTGCATTAAGAAGTTCTTATTAAAAGTGATATTTTGTACAACTGGTAGTCTGAACTCACATACTCGAAAGTGCTTTCATATGGGATAGTGAAAAAAAGAGTTAGGGTGAAATAAAGTATTGGCTTAAGATCACACTTTAAGCGGGGAGGCTGTGATTTATCTAGGTTTTCTGATTTCACTTTGAACAAATCAGCCAGAAAATGGGTCTCTATTTGTTTTCCTTATATTAAGGCTTTTTTTTACCTCTTAGTTCATTTTCTGCAGTTTCTAAATACAGAGCAAATTCGACCCAAAGCCTAAGAGCTTTACATGAGCACCAGGGGCCATACTACTGAAAGTGCCCGGGGGCGCAACAGGCATGTGTGCCTGAGTGTGTGCTCCTGGGGCACTTTGGTATTACAGAAGGGGCCGCAGACGCTTGTGCGGCCTCGTCTGTAATACTGAGATTGCTGGAGCAGGTGCAGTTCTAGCACTTTCTCAAGAGGGCGTTCTCTCGTTTACATGAGGGCATGACCCCATGCAATGGGGGCATCTCTTTGCCTCTGCACCCGCGCCATACTATGGACGCGGGCACAGAGGCAAAGAAGCTGTCAGGAGGCGCACTGCAAGTGCGCCCCATGAGTGCAGCCGTCTCGAGGGATGGACTTGGGTCCCATGGACCCCCTAGACATCCCCCTTCAGGCGGGTGCAGTCACTCGCTGCACCCTCAAGCAAGGGAATTTCTAATCCATTTTGAAAGTGCAAGCGGGTTGCTGCCTACACCGTGAAACGCGGGGCAGCCACTCCATGTTTCACCTGATTGCGCTGCCCCCAGGATGCCCTAAGAACAGCTCATTCAACATAATCGGGCACACTTTCCCTGTTTACGGATGGCGCACCTGTTTGAAGGTGAGCAGACAGGGAAAGTGTGCCCTTGTCATAATAGGGGCCCAGTTGCATTAAACAAAGTCACATGCATTGTTTATAGGCATAGGGAAATTAAGTGATGTGCCCAGAATCACAGGATGTTGAGCCAACATTGAAACTGGATCCTGGTTTGCCAGTTCCACAGCTGGCAGCAATGCCACATCCTAGGTAGAGGGACGGAGGCAGGCAGAAGCCACATGAAAGCTCGCCTTATTATGGGCTCGAGGTTCCAACAGAACCCAGAGTTGAGCCTGAGTCAGGCTTCAGGCTCAAGCCTGGCTTGAGATCTCAGTGGCTCGCCCACCTCTATAAAGCTGGGAGCTCTGCCTTCCGTAAAATAGAAACCCCATCAAAGTGACAAGGGTACCATAAATTGGCAAATGTTAATATCTGTTATTTTCAGCACTTAGAAATACCTCGTGTGGTGTGTAGTACTATATAAAATATGAATAACATAAGGGAGAAGGCATGAGGGAATAAGAAATTAATGGAGGGAAGGGCAAAAGCGGGAAGAGGGCAGTTCTGCTTTTCTCTTATCTTCTTCCAGCCATAGAATGAATCAGTCCTAACTAGGCAAAGTTCTGCTTCACTCTTCTCTCCTCCCATAGATTTTGCTAGTCCTGTCAAGAGCAGTTGTGCTTCACTCTTCTCCCTTTCCACAGACTTTATCAGCTCGACCCAGGCCAGTTATATTTTACTCTTCTGTCCTTCCACAGTTTACAAGTTTCACAAAAGCCAGTGCTGGTTTGCTTTTCTCCCTTTTTATAAAGTTTACCTGTACTTTAATGTTCATATTTTGTATGGTCTTTTCAGTTATAGTCACATAAAACAGATTAGATACACAATTTGTACTCGTATGTAAATTATTGTTTGAGCATGAAAATGGATAAATTCAGTGAGAGATGTGATATTTCTGTACCCAGTCACCAAGTGATGTGCTTTCCTAAATCCCTCTTCCAGAAGGTCATACATAAATATTACCATAAGAGTTAGCAAAGACCATAGCATGTGAATGTGCACTGCTATTCTTCTTTAATCAAATTTGTCTCTAGCACTTACTTCCATGCAGGACATGATACTTAAGTGCCTAGAGGTGATTCAGTTCATAGAGTTCACTCTAGAAAATATACTTTCCTACTTAGTTTTTAGGTTCAAATCTACTGTGCTTTTCTGGTGCACTGCATACCATAGTGGAATGTGCTAGTTGTTAACAGAGCTTGAGTTATGAAAATAAAATAATGTTATTGTTGGGATGGGGACCTCAAAGATGAGAAAGGCACGCCTTTTGGAACTGTTTTTTTACAGCTTGTCAAGCTATTTGTCTACAAACTCTTGTGTTTTAATTGAGTATTTATATAAAAATGCTTTAAAATTGCATGATTTTATTTTGCACAAAGTAGAAGCACAGTGATGGAGGATACCTCTTACATTTCCCCTACCCGATACATAGCCCATTCAGTGTGGGATAGGGCAGTGACATAGTGACATAAAAAGCCACTCAGGTTTGCACATGGCTGATGAAAGTGCTTACACAAATGCTCAATAAATGCATATGGAGAAATAAAATTAGAGGAAACATTGCTTCCGCAAAACTGAGCTTTCCACTAAGTCACTTCCATCCCCAACTCACAGGCTTGAGTCATCCCTACTAGAAACTACTTCACAGTAAGTGACTGCATTTGAACAAGAAATTTGAATCTATTGATGAAAAGTCGACTTATTGAATCATGTTGTGCTGCTGAGGAGTGGCTAAATGCCCTTGAAACTGTGGCTCAAACTAGCAGGCATACAAATGATGAAAGATGTTGGGTCCTAGATCGTATGCGTGTGGACCAAGAGAATCTTTAACCTCCAAATTGCAGTTATCACTGAAGGAATAGACTGCGAGGACAGGGTGGGACACTAACCAGTTGGATAGCTTAATTGATTAATGAATGTTACTGGGTTTACCAGAATTGACCATGTCTAGGACAAATAGAGCTCCTCTATGCTCTATTAAATCAGGGAGTCAGGCGTGTATTATTTTTGTTTATCTTGAGGATTTTCTACTAATGGGAAAAAAAACTGGTTGAAGCCTGAAAAAATAGCTGAGAGTGTATGTTTTCAATTTTCCATAAATGAACCCAAAGTACAAGATGTTGATGTGACCATTTTGGTTTGCGATGCAATAACATTAAATCAGTTGCCTTAAAAGTGGCTTTCACATGTTGATAAACTGAATCAAAATGAAGCATTAATTTTCACATAAACCTTAATTGTAGCGAACACAACTAATTTCAGAAGCTCACGCACCACACTCACTTGCATAGTGAATTTTCACTAGTCTCCAGAGCACACAGCCTTGGTTACAGTGCACAGAAGCCCTTAATTGCCGCACACAGAGGAAAATAATTAGAGGGAACATTGGCCACCAGGAGCATTTTCTTTAGGCATCATATGCTCTAACAGGTACTTTTGTTAGAGAGCTTGATTTTGTTGCTTCCTTGCCAAACATCTTCTCTTTCACAGCACCTCCACAGCCAGCAAGCCAAACACCTTTCTTGAAATGAAAAGAAACAGGATTTGTACAGCGCACAGCTACTCAGGAAGATTGTCCGGGCGCTATTGACAGTCAACGGAGAGGAAGTATGCCAGCTTACTATTGAGCAAAAAAGCAAGTTTTTAGTTTATTTTTTAAACTGATACTCAGAGTCAATTTGTCAAAGGTTTAGGGGGAGTTTATCCCATGCCAGAGGGCCCAGATAGGAAAAGGAATGGCCTCCATCTTTTGAAAGGCAGACCCCAGTGACTCCAGCCAGGTAGGTTTTTGAGGAACGCAAGTTTCTCTTAAGGTTGTAGTGTTGTATCCTAGTTGACAAATATCCAGGGCCAGTTTGATGCAGTGCTCTGAACATTAAAAGCAGGATTTTGAATGAGATTTGTTTGTTCACTAGTAGCCAATGCAAGTCTCTCAAGTAGGGCAGATCTGAGCCCGGCTCAAAAGGTTGAGCATGGGGCAAGCTGGAGTATTGTGTACTATTTGCAGTTTTTTGACTCAGTACTGCAGGAGACCTGAGTAGAGTGCATTTGAATAATAAAGTCTAGCCGTAATTAAAGCAAAAACCATCTTTTTTCCTGGCTGAAAAGGAAAGAAAATGCAAAAAATATTTAGCAGTGCATAAGAGGCTAAAGCACGTTCTTACTACCATTTTTACTTGTTGCCATCCTGCTACACTCCTCAGGTGCCACAGTCTCCTGGTTACTTGTAAGGCACTTTTTTGCCAGTGGAGTAAAGAGCCAGTTCACAAAAGTCTCAGGGGAGCAATTCTACATCCCCCAGCAGTTGATTTCCCCAATTGTATTTTGGGGGAATACGAGAGCCAGCTAAGGTCTAAGTCCTTCAGTTCATTTTTTCAGTGGAGTCAGAGGGCTTCTCCTTTAAATGGGCATTATTCCAGTGTTGCAGGTCCAGCTCCAGTGTCTTCTCAAAAGTCTGTCCCTTGTGCTGGGGGTTTTCGGTTTGGGTGGAATGAGGGTGCCACATCATCACGCCACCCCTTACCCAACCCTCTGCATAGCATTCTGGGAAATTTAAATAGGGCGATTTCATGTGCTCTATGAAGAGAGCATCTCTGGAAGCCTCAGCTAGGACTTCACCTGATACATCTGCCTGAGACCTTCTCACCAAACTTCAAAGGGGAACCCCTCAAGTGCTTGGTCCCAGAGGTCTAGCCTTTTTCCTTTGTTTCTGTGGGCTTGGGCTTGCACAGTCCAGGCTCAGTGTGAAAAGTGAATTAACATATTATGTTTTACTCCCCACTCCTTCCCGGGAACTGGTCCAATCATTATTAATGGCTCTGTTGTGTTGGGAGCCTTTGATGCTTCTGCTAGACAGCAGAGAAAATATCTTGGCCCAATGGGGAGACAAAGAGCTGGAATCTGATTATGGCTGAGTTAGGGAAATTCGACAATTCTTTAAGTGCCATAAGTAGTACAGCTGTAAGAAAAAGGAGCAATGGGTCTGCACTCAGTGTACATGTTTACCATGAAATTGATACCTGACTGGTATCTCCAGGCCTAGGTATGGCAAAACTTTAGTGGCACAGACTTTGCCCATAAGGTATGATGCAGTGAATACACAGCCTCTTCAGTAAGCTCTATAGACTTACACTATGAACGTCCACCAACATTATAAATCCTGCACCAGGGCATCACCAATCCCTGAAGGGTCCCTCCTGCAAAAAGCTACCTCTAGCCAAATAACAGGATGGACTAAACAGTAGTCTCACATGCCCAGGCCACACACATGTATGTGTGTAACCAGCCTAGAGCCTCTTACCCTAGCCGTGCAAACACTGGTGGTTAGCACTCTCAGTCCATTTGCACAGAGTTTACCGTGAATGAGACTCAGTGAGCCTCAATCACAGTATATGTCAAAAATCAGAGAGGCAAAAGGGAACATCCAGGAGTATTAAATGGGTGGATCCAATTTCCTGGAATCAGCTACCTCATCCCACCCCTCTGGTCACAAGTGATTAATACCTTGCTCAACCAATGTGTAGTCCCAGACTTCCTGAAGATAACTCAAGTCTATTCACTCTAAGAATAAACCTGGAGCTGATCCTGAGAGCTTGAACAACTTCTGACCAGTGACCAACCTCTCCATCTTGTCAAAAGGTCTAGAAAAATGTGTTCTGATTGAACTCGGATAACTTATTAATGACTACAACCTCTTAGAGAAATTCCATTCTGGTTTCAGGGCTGGCTGCAGCACAGAAATGGCTATCCTTCAGATCATAGACAATACTCTTAGCATTCTGGCTAAGGCAAACTCTTGTCTTCTCATACTCCTCAACGGCATTCAACACAGCCAATCATGACATCTTTCTAAACATGATGATGGAGCATATGGGAATAGATGGCATAGTCCTGAGCTGGTTATTCTCCTTTTTTAACAATGGATCTCAACAAGTCAAATGTAGTGGATACTTTCAAAACCAAGTCCTGTTCACCAGGGTGGCTCTCAGGGCTACATGCAAGCCCCAACACCCTCTAATCTCTAAATGGAGTCCCTGACCTCAACCTTATCTGACTTTAACCCTGTATACTATTTTATGCGGACAACATTTATCTCTACTTGAAAATCTACTTACTGGACAATGAACTTCACCTAAACCAAACCGTAAAAACTCTCCTCTCCTGGCTATCATTCACCCATTTAAAACTATACCAGTTGAAGACTGAATTTCTCCTGCTCTCACCGCCACATAGGTCCTCCCAGGGCATGCGTGATTCAGCTGTCTAGATATACTCAACAACAGACCAGTAGTTTATTGACTGCACAGAATCCCTGGGGATCACTCTGCACAAGAATCTGAACCTGCATAGCTTCTTCTACAAGCTCAGATTGCTCAAACTGGTTAAACTTTTCATTCTTCAACCAGTCTTTAAGAATGTTGTTCAAACCCTAGTCCTATGTAGACTCTCACTATGGTAATGCAAATCTTACTGGTACCCAGAAGATACACCTTGCACCAATGAAGGCTCCTCTAAATGCTGCAGCTAGGCTAATGTCCGGAATAAGGCATTTTGACCTCATCACACTTCCCTTCCTCTCTTAATTGGATCCTGATCAAAACAAGACGCATACTCAAGTATTACTAATACAGCTCTGCAATATGGCACCCAAAGTAACTGGCCCAGAAACTCACCTACAATGAATGAAGCCACTCCCTGTTCAGAGCCAAATCTCTACTCCTTGAAGTAGGATCAAGAAAGAAAATGGCATACTCACACTTCTTCTCTGGAAATGCTCCCAGCACGTGTAACTCACTATCATCAGTGATACCCACTAATCCCTTACCAGTCGCCTTCAAAAAGAGTATTAAATCTCCACTGTTTGAAACATTGCTAATGAACTGACCTTCCAGCTTGTGCCTCAAATCCTGTTTTCCATTGTACGGTGGGCAAAAAACTTGCTTCAAGTGCCAACCTGTATACTAACTTTGATCTATAAATCAATGTTCGGATACACAAACTGGACTGGCTCAGTCTCAGCTGACCTTTTGACTTAGAAGAAATTTTGTAGAAAATATCTAACGCAGTAAAGTTCAGCGGGGCAAGTCCGCTGCTGCTGTCCGAGGAGAATGTATTGTTGTCGGGAGTCGCTGGCCAAAGGCACGATAAAGACACCTTTGTTTGGACTTTGGCACTTTTTTGGAAGTGGAAGATCTCCAGTGGAGCAAAGGTGTAAGTAGTAACCAACTAGGGGTCCAAGAGGCTGGATACCTGTTCAGCAAGGAGCTGCTGAACAGGATTTGCTGCTGTGGAGAATAACGTAGCAGGAATTGCTGCGAAGTCAGGCTGACAGGCGGTGCACCTTGGGTACATAGACAAGCAAGTTGGTCATGGTCTTCTCATGGCTTTCAGTGCACTTTTTAGCAAAGATTTTCTAATTCCCAAGTTTTTGATTTTGTTTATCTGGGCACCTTTAGCACCACTTCCAAGGGTCCAGGACACACTCAGGCAGGGTCCAGGAGTGGGTTTAAGATGGTTGGAGCCTTTTCTGTCCCTGAGGCTCTGATAAGGAGGACAGCGAACAAGCCCTTGGAGTAAATTCTCGAAGTCCTGGGTTCAAGGAGAAGAACGGAGCTCAAGCAGCAGGACAGACCTCTGGTTTCACAGCAGGCTTCAGGCAGCAAAGCAGTGCTTCTTGGTGCAATAAAGCAGTCCCTCTAAGGTACACAGTAGGCCACAGCAACAGGCAGTCTTCTGAGAGCCCTTCCTCAGGCCCAGGAGTGAACTGAAGAGTGGGTCTAAGGGTGCCCTTTTTATTTATGGAGCCTTCTTTGAAGTGGAAGAAGTTTCTAGGTGTTGCCCTTTAAAGTTGCTTGGAATTTCCTGCCACCCTGCCCTGGCTCCAGTCTGGCTACAGGCACAATTGACTAGTGTGAAGTTCTCAATTGACTAGTGTAAAGTTCTTTGTGTGCGAGCAGGGCTCAGCCTATTGATGTATAAATGGACCTGTGCCCAGCTCTGCCCCCCACCATCCTACCTGAGTTTGTTCATCCAGGCACACCTATTCCCTCTATTGTGTGGCTGTCTGGGAGGAATATACAAAGGCTAACTGCCACTCACAAAGAGTCATGTGACCCAGGAACAGGCTGCAGGCACCAAAAGGTTGGGGCAAGAAAATGCAAACTTTCTAAAAGTGACATTTTCAGAACTGCATCTTAAAATCTGACTTTATCATTAGAGGATTTTAAACTAAACATTCTCAGACACCAAATATTACTTTCCTACCTGCTGCCAATCAAACGTTAGCCCTTATTAAATGTAACAATCTAACCCAATGTTTTCATAAAGGAGAGGTTGGCCTCAGTGAAAAACGAATTTGTGAGTTTTTCCCAACCAGGACATGTAAAACTTAAAAGTACAGGTCCAACTTTTTAATTACAATGCACCCTGCACTATGAGTTGTCAAGGGCCTACCTTAGGGGTGAACATATGTGCATTAACAAGGGTTTAAGGCTTGGCAAACAATGGTAGACCATGGACATGTTTTAAGGGGCTACCTAAGTGGGTGGCACAATAAGAGCTGCAGGCCGACTAGTAGCATTTAATTTACAGGCCCTGGGTATATGGTATAAAACTTTGCTAGTGACTTATAAGTAAATTAAATGTGCCAATCTGATGTAAACCATTTTGTTTCATGTTTTAGGGAGTGAGCAAAAGCACTTTAACATAGGTTAAAAGTTGCAAAATGCACAAAGTCCTAAGGTCAACAAAAATGGACACAGCAAAATAGGAGAGGTGAAGGCAAAATAGGGATAGAAAATATTGCTTAATTGTAATAATACTTTCTTGTGCTTAGTTTATGTAATATTTCAATGTATTTACAAAATATCTTATTTCGTGATTTAATGTTGCTCTGTTGAGGTATGTCAGTTGTTGTAGATGTGTTGTTTTATGTGCCTTGTACCTGTTTTTTTGGTACTTTTGTAGTGCATCATAAACGAAAAATCTGCCCAAGCTTCCCAGTATGAGTGTCATGTTGCAGGCTGTAGGTAGCTGAAATTTTACCTCTTTGTGGCTGTTTTCTATAACCATAGCTTGCATTGGATTTACGGTGCATCATGCTTTTCAAATAATTATTTTAACTTTCTGTGCGGCTTGTTAAACTGTGTTTACTGCCTCAAAATGCTTTTCTTCTTTGATTTAGCTCAAACTATTTTCGAAAGCAAAGTCCTGTGTATACTGTTAGACCTTACGCCATTCTCAATCTTTTGTTGCTCCAATTTGATCAAAAGAGGTTGGTCTCATCCTTGAATGCATATATAAAACTATGCAGGAATATTTTTCTACATAATTCGCTTTTGTAGTTCAGTCTCCATGGCCAAATCCCACGACAGCCTACTCTTTGAACTTTTCAGAAGTGTTTCACAATGGATGTTAATCGCCATTTCCTAAAGCTGCTGCCTGAAAGACCTGATATTTGGCATCATTTCACCGCCACATTCTTCCTCGAGGATTGCCCCAGATGAGAGGCTTTGATGTTCATCACTTGTGAGAGATGAGATTCAGCAGGATTATTTTAACTGTGTTTAATTGCTCTCCCACGTATCAGATCGGATGTGTTTGTTCAAAAAGGCAGAATGTAATCTCTGCATTTCATAAACCTCCTCATCTGCATGAACCTTTTGCTTAATTCACTGAGTTTTGTAGGTTTGTTTCATGTTATTTATATTTTCTAGATGGTAATGAACAGGTATTGTTCACTTTAGGGCAAACATGTAGTGGTATACTTTAAGACTATTTAGTAAGGGAAGAGAGTATTAGGTTTGCATTAAAATAATACACAAGGGCCCAGATTAAATAAGATTTTGCGTCGGGGTTGCGTCACGTTTTTGGTGAAGCCCGTATGTAAAATATATTTTGGTACTTAAAAAGCTACACAAAGCACGATTTGCATGGCTCTGCGTGGCTTTGTAAAAACAAACAAAAAAAATGCAATACAGCATATTGCACTACCTTGCGTTACCTTGCATTAGGTAGGTGTTAAACAGGTGAAGCATAGGAGTTCTTATGCATCCGCCCATGTATTTTGAAGCAAACCTATATTTGCAAAGACTTGTAAGTTTGTGCCAAAATGGTGCAACAAGGCGTAAAACGGAGAAATATCATTATTTCTCCTCGTTTTTTCCACTTTGCTTGTAGGTTGTATTCTGCAGCACACGTACAAGAAGGAAATAGCCTCAAAGTATAGTTTTTGGGCGGGAAGCTATATCTTCCTGCACAATAACTTTCCTGAGCAGGAAGCAGGCACCCTTGCGACATGACACAAGGGTGCCAGCGTTGGCCTTAGACAGCCACAAGTGGCCAGCGCTAGGAGAGAGCAGAATTGTGTCATATCTTTAGAAATATGGCACAGTTCTGCTCTATCCATTTCAACCGACGCAGCGCAGCAAGTTCCACTTCCAGCACGAAACCCAGAAACTCATCACCATGCTGGGAAAAAAGACATGCCCTAGAGCTAGATTACTCACAACACTAAACCACTTTATTTAATTCCTAATTATAACAAATTGATAAATTAATATTACAATCTCAAATACACACACTACCGTACACAGCTACATTTACCAATTAATGTACATGTTTTGCACCTCACTTAGGAGGGCAATGGATTTGTGGGTTGGTATGTGGTAGCCTGGGTTAAGTTCACCTTCCAAAATCAGGAGTTTGCACCAACCTTTATACTTATCTTCATGTGTTCATAAATCAACACTCACTAGGGTGTAGTTGAGGCAATTAGGCGAGAGTGCTGTCCACATTGTGTGCTGCTAAGGGTCTGCCTGGGGACAACATTGCGTTTTGCTGTATTAGTTATAGGGTTTGCAAATCTCCTTATGTCAGCAGTATACCATTATTCCCGTCCTTGGCTAATTTAATAGATCTGTGCATTCTATGAGTCACATTCCTTGTTGGCTTCAAAAGTATCCAATGATTTCTACAGGAAATATATGATATGCTGCTATCCCGCCAACATAGAGTAATCAGGCAAGACACACCTTGTTATAGAGCATGGCATGCCGTAGGCCACAAAAATGATTACTTTACTCCAGCTTCTGCATAGTAATTTGCATGCTTGATCTTTCCCCATTGTTATCAGAAGCTCAGTTCTACTGGACAATAGTGAAGGATTTTATTTAACTTCAGAAAACCTCTGTGACACATTGCTTCTCTTGGGCACACATTTCTACTGCTGCAGAATATATCCAACACATTATGCCTTATTAATTTACAAAAACGGGGCATTCTTGATAGTTTTACTTTTCCAGGCAAAGTTCTTGATAGTATTCATTACACCGGTTGCGGCTCAATGTTGAAAACAAGTCAGTTTGTAAATATACAGAACCCAGGCACAAAATATTTTATTTGCCGTGGCACGGTTGGGAAACTTATTTAACAAGCATCTGCAATGCCAATAGGTCTGGCTTATGAACATAAGTGCCTTTTGCGTCATTGATGGGTGTAGACACTCAATAAGTCATCATACACACACTCTGTCACTCATTTTGCACTCATACATCCATTCATCAATTCACTGATTCATTCTTTCATTCACCATCTAGCACAACCACAATAAAACACACAGAAACTCAACAACATATGCAAGTTAAAGTAAAAGAAACATGCTGCCTTCTAAACACAGTGGGCATATAACAAAACCAAACTTCGGAGGAGGAGGTGTCCTTCTTCTGAAGGTATTGTAAATCATCTATTATTGTTTCAAAGTACAACATGGCCGCCACATTTAAAACCAATGTATTGGGCATCTTGGAATGGTAAAACAATGATACCCTAGGAACAACAGCATTTTATAATGATCTCCTGGTTGAGAGGAAGTGGCTACATGAAATACAGTGCACTGCAACTAAAATGAGCGGCAAGCAAACAACCTGTTAGCACTGCCTGGAGAGCTGTAGTATCCTATTATAAAAATTTAAAATAAAAGAGGAAAAGCAAAGAAATGAAAGAGGAATTATAAAAGGAGAACATTCAAAACTAAGGGATTGCCTAACCAGCCCTGATACATAAGCACACTCATTTTCAGATGAATGCATACATGTGATCAGAAAATTCCATAATTCACTGGGCAAAAGAGCCAATGACTGATGCTAATGGGCCCATTAGCCCATTAGTTTTGCTGGCATGGATGGAAGAAAAGTGCAAATGACACTCAGAGAGACCAATGGCAGAACAGAATGGACTCAAAGGCTCTCTATGTATTTATATGGATATCTATTTATATATATGATGGCTGTATTATTTAGTGATGTTTTATTACAAGATCCTGGTCGACATCTAAGACGAGATTCTAGCAAGAACTACAACGGAAATCTTCCCATGCTAGGGTTTGTCAGAAGCAGTAACAAGCACCAAAATCAGTCCCTACATAGGTAATCTGTCATTTTGTGTTACAAAATAGCGATCTGCAGGCTTTAATATAGAGAAATACCAATCCACCCATAAATGGCTATTGATTTTAACATATGCTTTTCAAAGTCAATATTTCAAGCCTTATGTGTTTATTATAACTTTTATAACATTGTTTAACATCTACGGTGCCCCATTAGCTACTTTGATTAGATCCTTCGGTTTCAATACACTATCATATGCAGATGATACGCAATGGGTAATCTCCATTCACACTAATATAAACAAGGCACCCATGAGATTTAGAAACTGTATGTCAGCCATGGATGGACAGTCAATGCCTGAAACTGAACTTCGATAAAATGGAGGTGCTCCTTTTTGGGGCAGATTTATCCTTTTGGAATCCTTCGTGGTGGCCTGCGACTCTTGGCCCGTTACCCACCCCAGTCTCCAAAGTAAAACAATTTGGAGTGATTTTTGACTCGAATCTCACTTTTAAAGAGCAGACTTATCAGTTGATTTCTTCTTGCTTTAATCGTTTTAAAATATAAAAAAGGTCCTTCCTTTCATCTCCCAACTGACAGACAATTGTGGTGGTCTCTATTGTACTCTCGAGATTAGACTACTGCAGTGCCATTTATTGAGGCATGCAACAAGGGCTGATAAAGATTCAGAGACTGCAAAATGCAGCTGCTTGGCTTCTGAAAAACATGAAAAAAATTGAATCGGTGGCTAAGGTTCTCAAGGATCTACACTGGTTGCCGATCAAGAGCAGAGTTGCTTTTAAAGCACTTTGAATGGTGCACAAAGCCCTGCATGGAATGTCCTATTACTTACCGGTAATCTTCATTACTCCTGGTCCCGTTGTCCTCGTCCCCTTCATAACAAATGAGATAGTCCTATCTCGCATACAGAAAAAAAGAACGAAGGAATGCTGGACCTACCCCTCCCCCTCCCTCTGGGAGTACATAAGCGTACAGGTCCCAGCATTCCTCCTGACAATACCAAGCCCAGATGAAGGCCGGCAAGGCAGGGTGGGTGGGAGGGAAGCCATGAAGGGGACAAGGACAACGGGACCAGGAGTAATGAAGATTACCGGTAAGTAATAGGACATTACCCCCAGGTCCCTCTAGTCCTCGTCCCCTTCATAACAAATGAGAATACCCAAGCAGACTCCGGCATTCATCAACAAAAAACCACCAGAACCAACAGAAATGCAAAAGGCCAGGGATTTATTGAACAGCAAACACAAGAAATTCAGGAGCACCCAGCATGCAGTACACCCAAACCAAAATTAACATCATCCCCCAACAAATTCTGAAGGCGATAATGCCGAATAAAGGTATTAGAGGACGCCCAAGTGGCCGCCCGACAGATCTCAGACAGGGGAACACCACCAACCTCAGCCCAGGAAGCAGCCATCCCACGGGTAGACCTCCCCTGAACCCCCGCAGGAGGAGGAGACCCAGAAAGAGAGTAAGCCAAAGCAATGACCTGCTTCAGCCAACGACCAATGGAGGCAGAAGAAGCCTTCTCCCCACGAGAAGAAATCCCAAAGGAAACAAAAAGGGAGTCAGACTTCCGAAACTCCGCAGTGCGCTCCAAGTAGAAACGCAACGCCCTGCACACATCCAACAAAGACCAAGGAGGATCCCCGGAGAGTCCAGATCGGACCCCAAGGCCGGTAACACCAACTCCTGAGAACGATGAAACTGGGAGGAAACCTTCGGAACAAAAGCAGAATCCAAACGGAGAACCACCCCATCCGTGGAAAAGGACAAAAAGGCTCCCGGGCCATCAAGGCCCCCAATTCCCCCAGGCGACGGGCAGAAGTAATAGCCACAAGAAAGACCACCTTAAGAGTCACAAACTTAACGTCCACCTCCGACAAAGGCTCAAACGGAGGAGCCACCAAAGCCCGAAGAACCAAAGGCAGATCCCACAAAGGAAAGGAAGGACGCACCACCGGCCGAGACAGAGAAAAACTCCGAAGAAGACGAGAAACCAGATCTTCGACATCAGACAAATTCCCCCAAGGGGAACGGAAAGCCCGAACAGCAGCCCACTGAGCCCGTAAAGTGGAAACAGCCAAACCCTTCTCAAAACCTTCCCAAAGGAATTGCAGCACCACCTGCAAAGAACACACCAAAGGGGACAAATCCAGAGCCAAACACCAACGGCGAAAATTACCCCAATGACGGTCATAAGATTTGAGGGTAGATGGACGACGGGACCCCTGAAGAGCCACAGCTAAATGTTCAGGGAAACCCCTCCGACGCCAACCCTGCCTCTCAACTTCCACACCGACAGACGCAACCTCAGAAGAGACAGCGACGGAGCAGACCGCAGGGGGAAGGAGACAGAGGAAGAAACCAGGGACCCTGTACAGCCAACAACCGCAGAGTCGGAAACCAAGACCTCCGAGGCCAAAATGGAACCACCACCACCACCACTCGATCCTCCCGACACAGGCGGGCCAAAAACCGGGGAATCAACGCCAGAGGAGGGAAAGCATAGAGGAGCCTGGACGGCCAGGGAATGGTCAGGGCATCCACTCCCCAGCAACCCACCTGAGGACCCCGGGAGCAAAACCGGGGCAGCTGGGCATTGAGCCGGGAAGCAAAGAGGTCGAGAAAAGGAAGACCAAACCTCCCGCACACAAGCCGAAAAGCCACTGGAGTCAGAGACAACTCCAGAGAGGCGGGGAAACAACGGCTGAGGGCATCCGCCACCCCATTGTCCACGCCCCGAATATGGACCGCCGACAGAGACAACAGATGCCCCTCCGCCCAACAGAACAGGGGGATCACCACCGAATTCAGGGAGGAGGAGCGAACACCCCCTGATGATTCAGGTAAGCAACAGTCACCGTGTTGTCCGATCTCACCACAACATGGCGACCTAGCAACCGAAACCGAAACCCCATCACAGCCTGGAACACCGCCGACAGTTCCCTCCAATTGGACGAACGACGACTCTCCCGAAGGGACCAACGACCCTGAAGGGACAGGGAACCCAAGGTCGCACCCCACCCGAAAGAACTGGCATCCGTAGTCAGGACGACCGGAGAAGACGGTTGCAGAGGCAGACCCAGCGACAGATGGGCCGACACCGTCCACCAAAGAAGGGCAGGGAGGACCGAAGGGGACACAGGAAGAAGACCATCCAGCTCGCGAGATGCAGGATTCCAGCGAGATAGAAGGTACAACCAGAGAGGACGGAGGTGAAAACGAGCCCAGGCCACAGTAAACACCGTCGCCGCCATGAGGCCCAGAAGACGCAACCAGAGGCGAACCGGAAAGGAACCCCCCCGCAGGAACCGCCGAGCCAGAGACACCAACGTCAAGACCCGAGGCACGGGCAGAAACACCCTGCCGAGATCGGTCCGAAACCGGGCTCCGATGAAAGTCAAGTCCTGGGAGGGCGACAGCTGACACTTGGGCAGATTGAGAAGAAACCCATGAACCCTCAACACAGAACACACCACCCCCTGAGCCTCCAA
Source organism: Calotriton arnoldi (assembly GCA_963921515.1). NCBI lineage: Eukaryota > Metazoa > Chordata > Amphibia > Caudata > Salamandridae > Calotriton > Calotriton arnoldi. The sequence goes on along the minus strand of CAWUFW010014672.1, from coordinate 270,380 downwards.
CAACAGGGACCGAGATGGAGCATGGATCAACCAGTCGTCGAGGTAAGGGTACACTAGGATCCCCGAAGATGCAACACAGCCACCACCGGAGCCACCACCTTCGTAAAAACACGTGGAGCAGACCTCAGGCCGAACGGCAGGACCAGAAACTGAAAGTGACGCCCCTGAACACAGAACCGCAGGAAGCGACGGGACCGGGGATGAATAGGGACATGGTAGTACGCGTCCTGAAGATCGAGGGTGCACATGAAATGTCCCGGAAGCACCAACGGAATCACCCGCTGAAGAGTCTCCATGCGAAAAGGCAGACGAACCACCCATTTGTTCAGGGCCTTTAAATCCAGGACCAGGCGGAACCCCCTGTCACCTTGGGAACCAGGAAAATCCGAGAGTAAAACCCCAGCCCGACTTCCAGAGGAGGAACCTCCTGAATCGCACCCTTCCGAAGAAGAGCATCGATCCCTAGAGACAGCTCGGACCTCCTGGACAGACAGGACGGCCAAGGAGTCGGACGAACCCCGAGTCTGGAGGAGGACATGAGAACTCTATGACATGACCCATGCGAATGATGTCCAACACCCAAGCGTCGGAACAGGACTGCACCCAGGCAGGCAGGAAGAAGCGCAGCCGACCTCCTACCAAGGATCCGGGATCCCCAGTCATATAGTCAGGAACGCGGCTTGGGAGGGGGGACTTAGCCTTCCTATCCCGGCCACGGCCGGAAGAAAACCTACCCCGTCCCCCAGAAAACTGCCTACGAGAGGAAGGACGGAAAAAGGATTTAGGTCTAGAGGAAACAGAAACAGCTGAGGCTTGCTTAAAAGAAGAAGAATGTTTCTTTTCCTTAAACAATTTATGTAACTTATCCTCCAACTCCTCCCCAAACATCATCCTCCCATTGAAAGGCAGACGTAAAGCGCAAGCCTTCTGGGCAGAGTCAGTCTTCCAGTCCCGCAACACAAGATTGCGACGAGCAGCCACACACGCCCCACTGGAAAGGGCAGAGGCCCGCACCACATCGAAGGACACATCCGACAGGAACTCCACTTGTCTCTCAATCTGCTCCAGAAGACCGGAACAGTCAGTAGCATCGTCCATAGACTGGTACAGGGTCTTGAGATCCGAAAGCAAGGACTGCGAAACATAGGTCCCATAAACGCCAGCCCTCAAAGCCAAATGAGAACCAGAATAAACCTTTTTAGGGAGGAATCAACCTTCTTATCAACTGGATCCTTCAGAACCGCATCCTCCGCCAAGGAAGTGCGACCCACTAGACTGGCCACAAAGGAATCAATAGGAATTGAGTCCGGCAAATCCGCAGCCATATCCTGCAAAGGATAAAGCTTAGCCATGAAACGAGGGAGCAAGATCCGATCAGGATCCACCCACTCCCGCTGCAGGACAACCTTAATAAAAGGATGAACAGGCACATCAACAGTAGTAGAGCTTTGAAACTGGCGCAACAAGGGACCACCAGACGTACTGGGAGCCTCACCATCCGGAAACCCCATGTTAGATTTGACATGTTTCAGCAACCCAGCCAACACGTCTTTGTCAATGTACTTGCCCTTGTGCTCAGAATCCCCCAACCACTCAGCCTCGCCACCAGAGGAGCCAGAGGACACCGGACCAGTGCCCTTAGAATGAGCACCATCACCTCCCATCTCACAAAGAGTCTCCTTGATGAGACGCTTAATCCTGGCATCACCGCACTCCCTGCGACGCCGAGACCGGGCAGGAGAAGGGGAGGAGGAAGAATCAGAGGAGGAGGAGCGCTCCCTATGTCGGCTCTTACGAGCATGTTTCCCCATGACGACTGTGAACCAGCAAGCCAGCCAACAAGGAAACCAAGAGTCCAGGTGAAGAGCAGGAGAAAGTATGCCCCCAAAACCGCAGAAGCAAGAAATCGGCAGGAAAATAACACATCCAAAACCGCTATGCGGTACTCACCCGAGCGGGCTCCTAAAGCACTTCAAACGAAGGAGCCCGCCTCGAAATGCCTGACTTCCGCCGCACCGATGAACCCGGAAGACAGGCAACACGACCCGGAAGGCGGAACCACAGCAACCCTCCTTCCGTCGGCCGTACACGCCGCGCTCCCCCCAGCAAAGCCCGGCAAGCCAGGAGGGGCGGCCAGAAGACCCCAGCAACACCAGGAGGCCAAACGGGGTCCGTACCACACCCCCCAAGCCCGGCAGGGAGGGTGAGGAAACAAGAAAAAAACACGAGGACACTCGCCCGGCAGCATCCCGTGAGTAAACCAGCACATACAGGAGCAAGAGGCTCCTGCAACGTTCTCTCTCCGATAGGCAGAGACAGAAAAAAAGAACAGGAGGAATGCTGGGACCTGTACGCTTATGTACTCCCAGAGGGAGGGGAGGGGTAGGTCCAGCATTCCTTCGTTCTTTTTTCTGTATGCGAGATAGGACTATCTCATTTGTTATGAAGGGGACGAGGACTATAGGGACCTGGGGGTAATGGGCCTGGCCTATCTGAGGAAAGAAATTTCATGGTACACCCCTAGAAGAAGTTTGAGGTCTACCCTTTCTAAGACGATGACAGTCCCTAAGATTCGTAAAGCCACTTAAGGGTGGCAGAAGTTTTTGTCATGCAACTTCTGTTCTTTAGAACCAAATGCCTTCACATTTAAGATCACAGGCAAATCTTATAATCTTTAGAAAGCAGCTAAAAAGTTGGCTTTTTGCATCACCTGTCTAAACAAACTCTTTTACTCACTTTGGTCTTTTGCAACAGTAGGTAGTGCAGACATCAGCACCAAGACACCTTAGGGTATATGTCGCGCTTTACAATTTTAAATCAAATCAAATCAAATTATAAACAGATCTTACCTATGGCAACGGACGTATTTTTGGAAACAATCAGACTTGTAGCTGTTATCAATGGCTTGGCACAATAGCCAACTGAGGCCTCCTGCACTGGGCATAAGATTTCCCACAAATTAATAATCAGGCATACAGTCATAATACACAAAATTACAGTTGGCAAAACTTAATACTATCTCTCCTAAGAGAGCCTAACAAGGATTATAGCAGTACAATCCCTACTTCTATATCCACTGTTTTGCCTACTATGCGTGCTAATCTGTGAGATTCCATGTAACAAAATGCCTATCAATAGACTTTGATTTACAGTAATAACTATCCACCCTTACATGCCAATTTAATTTAACATATGTTTTTCACTATTAACATGTCAGGCCTACTGCCTTTACCATAACCTTATTGCTGGCTTGTCACTATAAGCAAGTCAGGCCTACTGTGTTGGTTCACAAGACTTCCCACAAGGCAACCATCAGCTAAACTGTAATAGAATTATAAATATGTACAAAATACAGCTGTCAAAACAGTACATAATCTCTATAAAATAGAGCCTAGCAAGGATTTCCACAGTGCAGATCATTTATCCCCCATGGTTTATTTAGGGGCATCACCAGCGTCAAAACCCTTGCCTACTACAGTAGTCTGCGGGATCCCATGCACGAAAATTCCTGCCTACAGAATTTAGCACCAACGCAAGCCCATTGTACTGAGCGTAAGCTTTTTACAAGGTAACCATCCAGCTTACAGTCATTAAACTACAAATGTATACAAAATTGCAGTTGACAAAGCAAAATGGTATCTCTCCTAAAAGAGCCTAATAAGGATTATTGTAGTGCATGTCTTCTATCTCCACAATCTGTTCAGGTACATCAACAACACCATAACCCTTGCCTACTTCAGTAATCTGTAGCAAAATACCTGCCTACAGGCATTAGCACGGTGCATTAACAACTCATCCTTAAAAGCATTTTGCCTTAGCACATGGCTTTCACAATAAGTAAGTTAGGCTTACCTGCTTTGTCATAACATTTCAAAAGGAACAGATCAAACCTTTGAAGTCTGGCATGCCCTCTCCCAATGAATTGATGAAGCCTTTACCCTTTAACATTGGCTTTACATTTTACCCAACACTGGCCCCTGCAATTGCATAAATTAGCAACCATCATGCATACAGTTACACAATTACATATATGTTGAAAAATACAGTTTACAAAACAGTATACAACCCCTCTCAAGAGAGCCTAACAAGAATCATTACAGTAAAACCCCCCAGGGTTTGATAGGGTGGGTGGCCAACGTCAAAACTCTTGCCAACAATGGCAATTTGTGCGATTACATGCACTACCTATCTTTGGTATTTAATATATGGTAATAACAATTCACACCTAAATGGCTTTAACATGTGCTTTTCATAATAAATATGTACAGCAGAGTTATGTTATGTTATCGCTATTTCTAAAGCGCAGCAATTACCCGAAGGTTTCCTGGCGCTGACCACTAACTCTCTGAGAAATTAAGATAGGAGAACAGGATTAAAGCGTAAAGAGCCAGGTTTTCAATCCTCTCCGAAAAGTGAGGAGGTCCGGGGCCTTTCTCAGATTCAAGGGAAGATCATTCCAGGCCTTAGCTGTGCACACTGTAAAGCTTCTCCCTCCCCAAGAGGATTTTTAACGGGTGGCACTATCACCAACTTGGCTCCACCGGAGCACAGGGTTCTTCTGGGTATATCCCACTGCATTTGCCATTTTAAGAAGTCTGGGCCTATACCATGAAGTGCCTTGTACACGGTATACAATGCCTTAAAGAGCACCCGTTTCCTGACCGGCAACCAGTGCAATTTTTTCATTTCCTTAGAAATGGAGGCATATTTGGGAGTACCAGTAATCAGCCTTGCTGCTGCATTTTGCAGTAGTTGCAATGTATTCAAAAAACGTTCCTGTATATTTAAATACAGGCTGTTGCAATAATCAAGTCTGGACATGATAAGTGCAGTGACAACAGTCCGCTTGCTATTAGTTGGCAGAAAAGGAAGAACTTTTTTAATCATTCTGATTAAAAAGTAGACGGAAGATGCCACTGCATTGATTTGGTCCCCAAAGTTGAGTTTCTCGTCAATGATGACTCCTAGGTTTTTCACCTTCCTGACGGGAATTGGAAGAATCCCCATATCTTCTGGCCACCACCTTGGGGTCCAGAAATTGGGATCATTGCCAAATAGGATGACCTCGGTCTTTCCTGAATTCAGTTTCAGGCAATTTTGTGACATCCAGCTCCCGATTGCTGCCATGCAACCATGGAACCTGTCTTCTATTCCTGTTGCCTGACCAGGGCACAGAGCCACCACAATTTGTGTGTCGTCTGCGTACGATGTCAGGCTAAACCCAAAAGAACTAATCAGGGTAGCCAGGGAGGAAACATATACATTAAAAAGAGTGGGGCTAAGGGAGGACCCCTGAGGCACGCCGCATGGCAGCGAAAAAGGTTTGGAATGGAAGTCGCCCAGTGCCACAGTTTGAGATCTGTCCGACAAGAAAGATCTTAAGAGTTCATATGCTTTACCATGAATGCTGCATGCCAGCAAATGGTCCATCAGTATGTCATGATGGACTGTATCAAAGGCTGCAGACAGGTCCAGCATAATCAGAGCAGCTTTGTCTCCCCTGTCAACAGCCTCCCTTATCTCCTCCGTCGATTTTATCAGGGCAGAGTCTGTGCTATGCCCTTCTCTGAACCCATATTGAGTAGGGTCCAGGACATTGGTTTCACATAGAAAAGAGCTAAGCTGAGAGTTCATGGCTTTTACAACCAATTTTGCAGGTAATGGGAGGCGTGATATGGGTAGGAAGTTATTTGGCTCCTTTGGGTCCAAATTAGGCTTTTTAAGCAGAGGCAATATCGAGGCCAGCTTCCATGACCTGGGGAAGTGACCGGTTTCAAACATTGTATTGAACAAAGGGGTGAGTATTAGGGTCACGGGAGCCAGGGCCTGTTTAATAACTGAGACTGTACAAGGATCATAAGGGGAGCCTGATCGTGCGCAGAGGAGCAGCTTCTCTGTGTCAGTTGTAGACAATGGCCCAAATTTATCCAAAACCAGGGTGGGGTCAGAAATTGGCCTCTTTCCCTCCAACCGCACTCCTGCTCCCTCCAGGTTAGGGTTACTAAAGTCTGAAAAAATGGCCTCTACCTTGTTCTGAAAGAACCTGGCGATGTCGTCACATAATTCCTGACTTGCCTCAATTTTTGTCGTGGTGGGGGAAGCCAGAATCGAGACAGTTTTAAAGAGTTCTTTATTAGAGTTAGTTGCAGAGTTAATTTGGTTTGTAAAAAAGTTTTTCTTTGCCTCGAATAAGAGTTGCTTATAAGTGGCAAGGCTTCGTTTATAACTCATTTTCTCCTCTTCCTTATATTCTTTCCTCCAGTTCCGCACGAAGAAGCTTACAGGAGAGTTTTTGTCTCCGCAGTTCTTCTGAGTACCAGGGGGCTGTAGGATGGGACCTTCTAGGGCGTAACGTTTTGACTGGGGCTAGTGTATTACAGGCTAACTCCACCCAAGATGTATAATGAGTGACCGCCTCCTCTAGTCCTGTTGGTATCTGACCAACCGAGGCCATGAGTACAGCTTGTGAGTCCAAACTCTCAATTTTGTTCCAGGCTCTGCTTTTGATCTGAGTCTGAGGGCCTTTCACTGACCTGTTATGGGTGGCTAGGGAAATCTCAAATTGGGGTGATTTGAGAAAATTCCATCCAGAGTGTGACCAGCCATGTGCGTGGGGCCCGTCACATGCTGACTCAGGTCAGCACTCTTCATCAGATCTGTGAGGGCCACTGTGTCAGAGTCCTTCAATAATTCCAAGTGCTAATTAAAATCTCCCAGAATTGTGAATGAATCCGTACAAAGCCCCTCTTCCAGCAAATTCCCAATGGAATTTGGAAAAGTGCTCCTATGTCCTGGGGGTCTGTATAATAAAATCCCCTTAAATGTATGATGATGTGAAAGTCCGCAACTAAAGGAGAGAGCCTCACAGTCCAGATTGGAGGCTGTATGAAAGGCAGCCTTTAGTGAGTTGTGAAATATTATGGCTAAGCCCCCCCCTCTCTTTCTTGGCCTATTGAGGTAGTGGCAGAGATACCCAGGTGGCGTGGCTTTCACTATGTCGGGCCTGAGCTATCATCTGTCCATGCTTCAGTAATGAAAGCAATTTGAAAATTCTCTCCCTCTATAAGCGAGGCACATTCAACGCTGTGCTTCACCAAGGACCTAGCATTAAACAACAGACATTTGAACAAAGTTGTGTTATACCCCAATTTTTTATAAACTTCTACATTAGTAGGTTTAATAGGCTGGTAACTAAGCTTAGGGAGTGAAGCGTTGCAGTTTGGGCAAATAGTCGAGGCAGATCCTGGCCTCGTGTTAAATGAGAGACACAGACAGCCCGAGGACTTATCGGCTGGCTTCAATTCCAGGAGCTGGGACCTAGTATATCCCATGATGTTTGCCCCAGCTAATTTAGAACGGGCAGGGGTACTAGCGATGACCGCGTGCGGAGCGCGGACGGGCGCAGACGGGCTTGCCTTTGGCGCACCAGCGTTGCAATTTATGGTTTCAGGGAACTAGTCCGCTGACCTGAATTCCCCTCAAAATGGCGTCCCGGCTCCACACGAGTCTCGGGAACACCTCCTATGTCCGCCCGCCCCTGATCACACCCACCACTGATCCCTGCTCCCCGGAGAATTGCAGCGCGAGTGGAGGCAGGTAGGGAACACAGTTTTAACATAAGATCAGTTTCAAGACGTTAAACAATTATAAAACTGTTAAACTAAAGGTAAAACACGGGCAAGTAAAAACAGTGCAAAACAGGCAGTGCAAAAGCGTAAGAGTGTCTTAATCCTAACATTTGGTGCAGAGACAGAATATCAAGTAAAAAATATTGAATTGCACAAATATCATGTCAAAAATATCGTGGGTCAGGAATATCGAGAGACAAATTCTCGTGGTGAAGAATATCGATTTTAGGTAAGTAATATTGATTTAAAAAATAACAAAGTGTTTAATATCATTTGCAAAAATATAGGGGCCCATTAGGATGGCGGGCGGAAGCACTACCGCCGTGCTGGCGGATGCAAAAACCACCAGTTACCGCCCGCATGCCGCAGCCCACACGCCTGCCAAATTACGATGTGAAAAGGCAGCCAAACACCGCCGGCAAGCCAGCGACGCCGTCCGCCATCAAAGTGCGCCCGCTCACGTAGCGGCGCAGCCCAATGGAGACACACCGCCAGACGAAATCACGTACCCTCCCGGCGTACAAATTACGATGCCGCAAACAAACAGCTCCCACGGCTAAGAGACACCGCACGTGAAAGTGAGGCGGAAACCCGAATGCCGAGCACAGACACCGAAGAGGCGACCCCCCGAGCATGAATCCAGCACTGCAGGCCCTCCCCATGCTATACCTGATGCACCACCTAGGAGGCAACGTACCGCGGAGACGCAGGTAGGCACACACACAACAAGGGCACGCAAACAGCGCACACAGTGCAAGTGCGGAAAAGGAGGACATGGCACCCCCCAACACCCCTGCGTGGACAAGACACATCCACCACTGCACCCACAAATGTCACACAGGGCAAATCGCAACATCTCGCAACTATCTTGGGCACACCACCTGGGACCAGGAACTAACGACCCCGTCACGGCACCGCAGCACAGCGGCGCTGACGCAGCCACACATGCGCACAACTCAGCGCCCAACCATAACGCCATGTATGCGTCGCACACAAACAACACAGGGACACAACCAAGCACCACACACACCAGCCACACCCAGAACGCACATGACACGTGACAGGCCTGCCACAGTCATGTCCCCAACGCCCAATTCACGGCCAACACCCAACGTCACACAACCGACGCCCACCTGTCAGTGAAGTCACGCAACATCAGGACACACCCCTGTGTGACAAACATGGCGAAGCACACAGCGGCGGCAACACCACCCAGCAGAACATGGGCCCCGTCGGGAAGAGGTACGCCAGTACCACACAGAAACACCCATACCACCCTGCACCCATGAACCAGACATACAAAACGGAACACCAAAGAGCCCGGGGACCGACAACAGGTGGACCCAAGAATGACACCCACACACAAGGCCCAACGCATAGCGGAAACACAGCCTGCCGCCCACACACGGGAGAGCAGACAGCACTGAATGACCTTCCATTCCAACTCCGAAACCACAACCCGACTAAACAAGCCGGAGAATACAGCCATTGTCCCAAAAAAGACCAACACAGGCATGCAGAGGAAACCGACCACAGGGCAGATAGCGCATATCACCTAAGAACATACCGAACGGGAAAGAAAAAAAGAAAAAACTCCCCCATGCCGTTCCCATGCAAGTTATCTGGAAGGAGTCACACACCACTGACCTTGAACATTCAGAGAAGCACGTGGGATGAGGGCCCGTGTCCTCCGCACAAGCTAACAGAACACAAGTCCTGCCCCCTACGACCATCACAGACCTCACAGCAACCTCGGAGCTTGCACACTGCAGACTGCACACACAGCCGGAGCACGCCACCACATCGCCCCGCAGCAAAATGGCACCTTCAACACACCTACCCAACTACGCCAGACAGGTCAAGCTGTACAAACACAACCTGATACAGATAATGGGATGCGAACCCCTATCCCTGCTGAACGTAAGTTACCGACTGACTTACCGCATCGCATTGTTCAGCTGCGTCATACCCGTCTTCTACTGTCGGAGGTGTCCCTTCCACCATCCTGTGGAGTTGTGCCTCTCCAACCCGGCATGTCCAAGGGCGGACCTGCTACCACTATTCCACCCTCTGGACGCACACGACAGGGTCTGTTCAGCCTATGGGGGCATGGCGTATGTGGCGAACATCGGACCCACACTGCAATGGGACCACTGTGCCTCCACACGACGGATCATGGATCACAGCTACATCGAATGTCACCCAGCATGCCCCATCATGCTCCTACAAGGGACATCTTACGAACAACACCGGGACAGCCACCATCCGCTACATTGGCTGGCAAACATGTATACCACCAATGAAATGGAAGCCCTGCAGGAAGCCATCGCATACCTGTCAACCTGTCAATTCGTAGGACCCCGACGCAATCCCCCAATTGAGCCATGATGTCCGACACTGTACCCATGCTTAGCTTCCGCACGGACTGGCCAGTAACCACTACAACAGCCATACCAAACGACCTGCAACTGATACCACACCATCAACGACACTGCCATGACATCGGATGTGTCCAGGACATGCACTCTGTTCCCCATCACATCCAGGAACTCTGCATGTATCGGGGGAGGCAGTGGCATGGGATATGTGTATCGCACCCACATGGACAGAACTGCACGTACAACTATGCCATGACATGGATCCTGCGCCCATGGACATATGCACCGCTCAGTGGACAGGAATCGCTCGGCTGGAGTATGTGAGAGCTGCACCCCTTCTCCCCCTCCCCGGAAATCCCGTAACAGGACCTTTGCATGGACGACAAGTGCATACAACAACAACACGACCCCAGAGACTGTGACATGTCCAGTAGCCACCATATGGCAACAACAAGTGGGACGCCGTTGCATGCACGTAAGCCCATGCCCTGATGTCAACTCACACGCACACGTGCATGAGTAACAACAGCAGCACACCTGTCACATGGAACTGAGATGGACTGTGCCCATGATGCCAAGCGGTCTGGTAGGCTAAATGTATACCGTCTGTGTCAAAGTCCGCAGCTCCGCAGCTATTTGCAAATGAACATTAGCACAGCAACGGCCAAGCAGATGTAACTCTGAAGCCCACATCCCACATGCAACAGCTAATCACATGTACCCCTACACCCTTTGCTATGTGTAATCATGCTCAGTATATCCTCCACATGCATTCCGCTGCCAGTAGTGCCCACTATACTGCATCACAGAGGACATAAGTCACAATACATGGTTTGAAGAAAGAAACTGTCTCTGCTGATTCCTTTCACAAGTACGAATGTGAGATGATGAGAGTGTGTGATGTACACGGCAGTCGTGACATGACCATGTAGTCCACTGTCATTGGATGTTAACGCAAATGAGTAGCACAACTGTGGAAGACACACATGTGTCGTGTGAAGCGGGAGTGACGCTTCGCTCAGGTGGGTGGGTGTGACGGGTAGATGCGCACATGCAAAGTTGAAACACGCTGTGTCGGGAGGGGTCCGGAACTGCACATTACCGCTTCCCTGGGCAATGTTAAAGGCCACCTGTCGGGGGGATGTGAACACGTGTGTGCACAGCAGCCGGGCACACGAACAATGCAGTATCAGGCGTACACGTCAGCCCACCCTCTGTGGACAAGCTGGATCCTGTTGTGCGCCCGCCAGGCCCTTGACAAGGCACACACAGCCCCTGTTGACCAGGTGTATCCCCAACATTGTCAACCTGCACAGGCAATCCAGGGCACGGGATGGCAGTGGAGCATGGTGGGGGAGAGGACTCGGCGCGCTCCTCCGGGACACATCACGCAGGCAAAACATCCTCAATGTGTAGCATGGCACAAGTCATATGGAAGTATTGGGGGACGCACACATCACGAGCAGGAGTGACGTCACGGAAGGTGGCTCGCACCATCCCACCCATTGCCTACATCTCCACACACGTCACATGCCGTTGCAACAGAGAAGCCAGCGCGTGCGCAAGCACCTCCGAGCCCGCCCCAGTGAGGCAAAAGAGTGAATGTGTGGGTCCATCAGCCCCAGATGGACGCGGCATGGGCCGCTAGGGCAGCTACAGCCTCTGTGTGTCGCAGGTGGTGTATCCGGACTGCGGAGACTGTTATGCATTGTCTATGTTGCCCGGGTCTCGAGTCGGGGCACCACGCAGGTGGACGGCGTCCCGCCACACATCATACCGTGAGACAGACCACTCGTTCAACTGGACCCACACATACACTCCTTGGCCTCTCCGGGGCGAGCTTGGGGCTGCATCTGCATGCGCTAGCCCCACAGGTGCAAATGCATATTGGGGGAGCGAGGGGAGGCCATGAGGACAGGGACAAAGACGACTGTATTACTGTCAGTGAGTTCAAGGAATGACCCTGATGTGGACAGGAAAAGACGTGCCCCGTGTGTATTGCAACTAGTCGCTAATCCGATCACCCTCCCATGTCCTGCATGTAAGCCCGCACCTAGCCCCGCCCACCCGCCACATTGAAATTAGCACCAGCACAACATCATTCACATTCGAAGCACTGACTGGGGGTGACAACCATTGGACAAACTTGTGGAGGCCACCCACGCGTACATGTGGGCCCTCCATGATCCATGTCACCTGCGGCAAAGTGATGACATGCGCAATGACGGAAGTGAGGAGAGCTGTCCGCCCCACGCACAGATGGTGCATCAGCTCCACAGACCCAGCAGCGAGTGCAGCAGGGGTCACATGTGCAGGGGCAGCTGTGCCTGGTGTGAAGGCACATTCAAATTGACAGCACATCGACCAATGTGTAGTCTGCCCACATCTACAGTCCATTATCATGCGGACATAGAAAATGAACATAGGGCAACACATCTGTGTGGGTGCACCCACTGTGACCAACACTGCGCAATCATCGACGTACTCGCCCTGTGCATGGCCCACCACGCAACGGAGGTCACATTCAGTGCCACCATCCCACACACACATCCCTATCATGAGACATGGTGTGTCCAATAGTCAGTACTGAGTTAGCGCCCATCTGGAGGGTCCTGAACAGGAGACACATGCAACCCACTAGGCAGTCGGTGCTGTCACCTACTGGCATTGTGCAGTCAATGTGCAGGCCAGGCCTGCTGGGACTGAGAGGGGCAGCATGGCCCAGCCTGACATTCACACGAGCAACAAGTGCACTGAGACCTGCATTGGCAATTGCAGACGTTGGCCTGCTCCCAGCTGGCCCGGGACGCCTACCTCCATAGTGGAACACGCAGGGTGCAACCGCGAGGGTCATCGGAGTTGGCCGTAATGGCCTGGCCCATGTTGGTGACAGTCCGCTGATGCCATGTGCACCACACAGTATGATGTGCGCACTGCATCTGCAGGTGTGGCCATGATGTGCGTGTGGGTGCAGGTGCACAATGGACGGGGCCACAACATGCCGTGTGCATAGGCAGGGACGGCCAGTGGCCGGCCCCCACATGTCTGTTAGCATGTCATCATCTGCACATTGGCATGGGTGCATGGTATACGCATATGCACACGCATGCCATCTCTCACTATGTACATCTGCCACTTGGCACGTGCAAGGTTACGTGTCACATGTGATGTGTATTTGCAAGCACACAGCCGTGTTGGCATGGGGCTGTCAATGTGTACACCTGTCAATGCTTCTGGAGGTGTGATCCGTTCAGTGCTGCACATAGGGTGCAGTGGTGACACCAATGACTGTCTCATATCCCCTCGTGCCACAGGTCCCACTTGTCTTGGCCGCTCAGCCTGTGCCCACATCGTCGTTGGTGTGTGCCATACTCATCCAGCCTCGGAAGCAGTGTGATGCACAGCAGCCAGTCATGTTGCCGTGGTGTTGCCGCTTGCCGAATATGCAGTCAGTCCCCATCAGCACGCCTCACAGGTCATTGAGGCCTGGATCCCCATGTGCATGCACGTAGCAATGGTTTGTGTCACTGCCCATTGCTATTGGTGGGAGACCTGTGTAAGTGTATTGTGGCTGTGCTGTCCCTGCATGACAGCTGTTCTGTGACTCATGTTCTTGCTCTGTCATATCAGTTATGTGTATGTGAAAATGCCATGTGGCGTGTTGCTTTGACATGTGTCCACTTCCATCTTTCCTAGGCGGAGACCAAACATTTACCGCCCTTACCAATTGTTGGCGGACATGGAGGATTCTGAGGTCATCCGGAAATTTCGTCTGGACCGACCAACCCTGCATCGACTATGTGCCATGTTGGAACCCCACCTCTGTCCTCGCAGGGTGTATCCGACAGCATTCACCCCCACGGCTAAGGTGATGGCTGCACTGCATTTTTTCGCCACTGGGTCATTCCAGCACACAGTGGGCAGTGGAGGTGGGATGTCCCAGCCCATGTTCAGCATGGTGCTGAGGGATGTACTGGCAGCCATGATGCTGTACAGGAACAGGTACATCCGATTCCCCAGGGCACGTGAGTTGGCGGCAGTGAAGGGTGCATTCTATGCCCTTGGACGGATCCCACACGTCGTTGGTGCCATAGATTGCACCCATGTTGGCCTTGTCCCACCACAGGCCACTGAGCAGCTCTTCCGCATCCGGAAGCACACGCACTCCCTGAATGTGTAAGTGGTGTGCCTTGCGGACATGGTCATTTCCCACGTGTGTGCAAAGTTCCCAGGCTCGGCCCATGACGCGCACATCATGCGCAACAGCATATTACCACGACTGATGACCAATCTGCAACAGGACCGTGGCTGGATTGTCGGTGAGTATGTGGAGTTGTGTAGCGTGCTGGCTTAAGGATGCTGTCTACTGTCCTGTTTGAATTGCAACGGTTCTCTGTGTCCCTCACGCCCAGGTGACTCGGCTTACCCGAATGGGCCCTGGCTGCTCAGTCCATTACGAAATCCTCGGACCCCAGCAGATGACCGCTACAATGAGGCACATGGGAGGACCAGACGTGTGGTCGAGCGTACCTTTGGCCTCCTCAAGTCCAGGTTCAGATGCCTGGACCGCACCGAGGGTGCGCTGGCGTACTCCCCACAGAAGGTGTGCCAGATAGTGGTGGCTTGCTGCATGCTGCACAATCTGGCCATTCAAAAGCAGATCCCCCTAATTGTGGATGACGGAGATCAACCAGGGCCCCAGCCTGCACACCAGGACAGCTCCAGTGAAGAGGACAGTGGAGAGGATGAAGCTGTGAATGTGCGTCAGCAGCTCATCGCCCGCTACTTCACTTGATGGTGAGTGACCATGTACGACGGCTGATGTAGCTGTAGTTGTGCAGGTGTATGTGTGCTCTGTTACTGGGGCCTTTTGTTCACTGAGTGCTGTGTGTCAATGGTCCATGTCCAGGTTGGTATGCCACTGTCAGTGGCTGTAGCATTGTGCCCTGTTGCTCTCTGAGATGTGTGTGCATTGCTTGTAGTTGGTGACAAGTACTGTGTGATGAGTGTGTGACACACTCATTGAATGTACTCTTGTTCTGTTTTTCACCCCTAGGTCCCTGCAGCCTCTCCTGTCCCATCGACATGCCACACAGCAGATGCATTTCTGCTCATGGTGGCGATTGCACATCGTGGAATAAACCCAGGACACATTAAGCCGATTGTGATCAAGGTGTATTTATTAACAGCGGTGACATGTGATTGTGTGCAAGGTGATGACAAATGTGGTGCATGCTGTGACAATGAGTTGACGGTCATGGCTGCGTGATTGGTCAAGGTGTACCCATGGAGTTCTATGTCCACAGTCCAACAGACACATGCCATTCACATGGCAGTGTGGGGTGGGTTCGTATTACAAGTCAATGCAGTAGGTGGTCAAGGTGGCTGGCTGACTCACTGGCGTTTGGTGCGGGCGAAGTCATCTCTGGACACCTGTTTCCTCTTCGGACGGCCCCTTCCACATTTGGTAGGGGGGGGTGTTGATGTTCCGCTGGTGGTGGTTGAGGAGTGCTCACTCGCTGTGGACGCAGGGGAACGCGATGCTGCACGAACCTGCGCCACAGCAGGTGATGGCGGAGGTGGTGTTGCTGGCCTTGCTTGTGCCCTCCCCCCCACCACCAGCTGGCCCATGAGGGCCGCGATTTGGGCCATATGGGCGTCCATGGACCTCAACACCGCAAGGACCTCCCGCGTGTCGCTTGCCGACCTGGCCCATTCGCCTTGGGCCTCTTCATAGGCCCCAAGGACTCTGTCGATTGGCGGCAGGGCTTGGCTCCCAGGTACAGTTGGCGTTGGCCTGGCCCTGCTCCTCCTACCAGTACTGCTGCCACCGACCTGCCCACTAGCCACATTGCTCACCACGGTCCTCGCTGTGGCTCCTAGGGTGGACCCAGTCGGCCGGACCACCACTTGCGCTGGGGCTGGGGCCAGTGATGACGTGGTGGTGGTCGCGGCGGTGGTGGTGGTTGCGGCAGTGGGAGTGGCCGCAACGACCGTGGGAGTGGTCACCACAACAGTGGTAGTGGCCGCTACGACAGTGGCAGCAGGGGGCTGTGAGTGGTCATCAGCCCTGGATGATGGGTTGGTGGGTAGGAGGGTGCCTGGGGTGCGGTTGGGCCCTGCCACACCAGATGGGCCTGCTGGGTGGTCCGTGTCCGAAGAGGAGGACAGATCCTCCACATCCGTGAGTCCTTGTTGGGGGCTTGCAGGCTGGCTGTGCTGGCTGCTGTCTCCATCTCCAGCATCCAGCAGTTCGTCACCTGTGGGGGGAATGAGATATGTTATTGTGTTGCACCTGACAAAGTATGTATAGGTTGTCTGACATCCACAGTTCGTGCACAGTCGTGCACAGGTTTCCCGGAGCCGTGTGTGTGGCTGTGCTATTTGTTGTTGTGTGGGCATGCCAATGGGACTGTGTGCTGTGGACATGTGGCATGGGACGGATTGGCAATGCCGATGGGTGTGTTGCTGTGCTCCTACTTTTTGTGGCTCTGGTGTATGCGGACTCCAGACCCATCGTGGAGGTTGGTTTGTACTATGCTCTTGGGGTTCAAATGGAACGCTTAGAAACGCAGATGGCAAAATGGGGGTCAGCCCCCTGAAACGCATTTGAGATGAACTATGCTTTTGGGGTACATACTGTGAGCCATGGGTGCAGAACGTGACATGTGTTGTGGCAACATGTCAGTGCATGGTCTGAGGTGTGTGTATGTCTGACATACCCTGCATATTTGCTGTCTGTTGTGATTTCTGGCCATGTAATTGGACGCATTGTTATGAGTGAGTGATGGTTGTGTGCCACACGACGTATTGCAGATGGTCCAATTCCTTGGTGTGCGTGCTGCCCTGTGCCATGTGCATCAATGCAGTGCTCGGGGGGTGTGGCCCATGTTATGTGTGTTGTTGCTCACAGTGTGACGTGCGCTTCATTCACTTCTGGCACATGATTTGTCATGGGCATGTTTCTTTGCGTGACTACTGTATGTGGACCAGCTGTTCGGATGACATACCTTTCATGTGACTGGGGCTGACGGATGAGATGGATGGTATGTTGTATGTGCATTGTGTGTCTGTGTGTTTGATGGGTCCAGTGGTGTTCGTGTGCATTTATGTTGTTCCACGCTGTTGCGTCTAGTGTGGTATGTCTTACATGGGCGTAGTTGTGGGATGTGTGGTTGACAGGCAGTAGGGGCTACATGGACAGGACTTCGATGGTGTTGCAGTTGTGTGTGATGGGTTGCACTGTGCCTGCCGTGTGGTTCTGTAATCAGTGTGACTTGTGCATGCAGACGTGGCTCCTTGGGTGTTGCTGTGTCTGTGATGGGTCATGTGGGGTGTGACTCTGTGGTTCATGTCCGTGTGCACATTGTTCACATGGTTGTGACAGGGAGCAGTGCTGCGTGTTCCTCTGCTACTTGACATGTCCCATGTGTTAGTCGTAATTCAGTCCTCATGCCTCCAGTCACCCCGCCCTGTCCAGTTTCCCACCTACAGGTTGTTTTTGAGCGTGCACTGGACTGGATGCCACATGGTTATGGGCGGGGGGGTGCTCCATGTTGCAGGTCTGTGGGGGTGGGGGCGGTGTTATGGGTCGTGGTGATGGCTGGACACCCACTGACGCCGTTTGTCCTGGGGCGGGATGTCTACCTGTCGGCTGCCGGTGTGCACTGCAGTGGCTGCTACGTGGGTGTGGGGTGTGGGCTGTGCTCCTCCTTGCTGTGCTGTGGGACTAGGGGCCTGGTGTGTGTTGTACTTCAGCTGTCCCCCTCCCACCCACTGCACTTTGTGTTGCTGCTACTTACCTGTTACTTGTCGGTTAGTGCAGCTACGGCTGCCACATGGGTGTGGGGGGTGCTCCACCTTGCTGTGCTGTAGGACTAGGGGCCTGGTGTGTGTTGTACTTCAGCTGTCCCCCCTCCCACCCACTGCACTTTGTGTTGCTGCTACTTACCTGTTACTTGTCGGTTGGTGCAGCTACGGCTGCCACATGGGTGTGGGGGGTGCTCGTTGTGGCGCTTCTGGAGTACTAGGGGACCTGTTGGTAGTTACGTGGCTGGCTGGGTGTACACATGCCCCCATGGTTTTGTTAGTTGATATGTTTGGGCTGTGTGTGTGGTGGTGCCTGTTGCATGTGTGAGTGATGTGTTGTGTATTGTGTACTGGACATGGGGGTGTTTGTCCCTCGGAGCTATGGCATGGTTGTAGTGCATGTGAGTACATAGCGGTGTGCTGGTATACATTTGTTTGTACTTACCAGCCTCCACTCCCCCTGGTAATCCGGTGAGGATCTCCGGATGGATGATGACTCGCACCTTCTCCTCCCACGCTTTGAAGGTCTTGTAATGTGCGGGATTCCCTCCGCCAGTCGTGGCAGCCAGCTCTCGATTTTAGCTCTCCTTCTTCTTGACCAGGCTTTTGATGTCGTTCCACCGTTTGTTTATCTCTCCTCTGTTTCTGGGTACGGTCCCGACTGCATTGACCTGGTCTACAATTCTGTTCCACATTCTGTTTCTGGTGGCTAGTGGTGTGTGCTGGACCTGGTTGCCATAGATTTGTGTGTGCACCTTGACGATCTCGTCGACCATGACCGTCAGCTCAGTGGAAGTGAACTTGGGCATTCTGTGTGATGCCATGGTGTTTGTGGTGCTGGTGCGGTGTGTGATGTGTGATGTGCAGGGGGTTTGTGGGTCAGGTGTTTGGTGGTGGTGGTGATGGGTGTGATAGGTGCGTGTCTGTGGTGTGCTGCTGTCCTTTCTGTCTCGCTGTGTTGTGTGCTTTCGTCCTCAGTTTGTAATGTTGCAGGGGGTTGTGGTCTGTGGAGGGGCTGGTTTTGTACTTACCTATGTGGGTGTGTCATGGTGGTCTGTTGTTTTCAGGTGTGTTGTGGCTGGTGTTCTGGGATTTGTAGTTGATTTGTATGTCCAGGGGGGGGTGTTTCAGGGATGTGTACTGTGTTTGGGTTTTTGTGCGTGGGTTGCTGTGTGGACTTGTTAGCCATGTTGTGTGTGTTTGTTTTCGTCAGCGGATGGTTTCTGTGCATGGAGATGGCCGCCAGGGCTTCCGCCGTGTCCATTTTCGTCACTGTTGTTTGCGCTGGCGGGCGGTGTATTTGTGGATTTCCCGCGCTCATGTCGGTACGATCCTAATTTGACGGGCGGTGTCTCGGTCGTCAGGGCGGGCGGTTTTGGCTTTTCGTGCGTCTTTCCGTCCGTGGCGGGCGGATGGACTTGGACTCGGACATGGGCGGGCGGTTTTTTCTGTTTATTTTCCGCCTCCGGCGGTTTTCGGTTCGCGGCATCGTAATTGCTCGGTCGGTATTCAGGGGGTGTAGGCGGGCGGATTTTCGCCACTGTGGTTGATGGCGGATTTTTCTCCGCCCGACAGCGTAATGGACACCATAGTTGTTAAAAATATCGATTTTTATTAATGTTATGTATTTTAGTATATATTTTATATGTGTGTGATGTGTGTTTTTTGCATAAGAATTGTTTGTATGTTTATTATATGTGTTAACATTTTAGTAGTTATGAATTTTTTTTTATTTGAATTTTGCGTTTTTACTTTTGTAGCGGGTTGTGGGTTTATAGGGGAATAGGGTGGGAAGTAATTTAATTATATAAAATGTATTGATTATTTTTAGTAGTTATAATTTTTTTTTAATTTGAATTTTGCGTTTTTAGTTCCGTAGCGGGTTGATTATCTTTAGTAGTTATTATTTTTTTATTTGAATTTTGCGTTTTTAGTTCCATAGCGGGTAGTGGGTTTATAGGGAAATAGGGTGGGAAGTAATTTACTTATATTACATTTAGTGAATAATTTTTATTTATTAATATTTGTTTAATTGAGATGTTATAGTGTTAAATGTGTAAATTAATTTATTATTAATTATTTCATAATTAGTTGTAAATTAATTTTAATTAATTAATTGGCAATTAATCATGGTAATTGTGTAATTAATTTCAGGTGTGTGTTGGGGTGTTTATAGGTGAAAATGGTGGGACGGGTGGGAAGTAATTTATTTTTAATTGATGAATTATTAATTCGCTGTTATTTAATTTTAATTAATTAATTAGTAATTAATTATGGTAATTGTGTAATTAATTTTAGGTCTGTGTTGTGGATATTATAGTGTTAAAGAATGTGAACTCAATGAATGTTGTTTTATTTGTTTTATTAATAATATTTTTTAAATTCATTACTAAATATGTTAATTATGGAAATAAATTTAAATAAAACTGTTGAAGTCTTTTTTATTGGTGTGGTGTTATAGGGTAGGAAATAAAATAGATAGATTTATGTTTTAAATAATTTGTTTGTTTGTTAATATTTGCTCCTTTTAAATAAATATTGTTTATAAATGTATTTCTTAATTTATTTTATATAATAATTGTACCTTTTTGTTATATGTAATTAATATTGAAATATGTGTCCTTTTTCTATGTTTAATATATTTTATTGTATATTTTTAAAATATTGTTTATTAATTTTTAAGATTATTTAATTTTTTTCAATTGTTTAAATGTTATTAGTAATTATTGTTTCTCTGCTGTCCAACACTTTCCCTACTGCTGCACTCACTGGAGTGGGAATAGTAATTTTTACCCCTCCGCTATCATAAACTTTCCCTATAGTTGCACTCACTGGAGTGGGAATAGTAATTTTTACCCCTCCGCTATCCAACACTTTCCCTACTGTTGCACTCTTTGGAGTGGGAATAGTAATTGTTGCCCCTTTGCTAACCAACACTTTCCCTACTGTTGCACTCACTGGAGTGGGCATAGTAATTTTTACCCCTCCGCTATCTAACATTTTCCCTATTGTTGCACTCACTGGAGTTGGAATAGTAAATGTGGGGGCATATTAGCAAGACCGGTGATAAAATTATCGCCGTTTTAGCGGCAGGAAACTGCCGCTAAAGCGGCGATAATGGGCTTGCTAATATGCGTTATAGAATTCCAATAGAAGCCCAGGTTAGATGTCCTGCACATCTAACCTGGTCTTCTATTGGAATTCTATAACGCATATTAGCAAGCCCATTATCGCCGTTTTAGCGGCAGTTTCCTGCCGCTAAAACGGCGATAATTTTATCACCGGTCTTGCTAATATGCCCCCTAATTCTTCCGCTAGCCAACATTGACCCTACTTTTGCACACACTGGAGTCGGAATAGCACATTTTTCCCCTACGCTATCCACCACTTTCTCTACTGTTGCACTCTTTGGAGTGGGAATAGTCATGTTTACCCCTCCACTATCCAACACTTTATCTACTGTTGTATTCACTGGAGTTGGACTAGCAAATTTAATTATTCCGCTATCCAACATTTTCCCTACTGTTGTATTTATTGTATAGCGAAATGTACGTTTTAATTTTTTTTAATAGTTTAATGTTTTAATTAATTAGAGAATGTTTTTTTTATTTTAACTTATTGACATATGTATATATTTTATTTTTATATAATTGAAAAGTTAAAAAATTAAAAAAAGATAAAGTTAATAAATTATTTTAAAGTAAATATATGCATATGTATAAATTGTTTGTGTTTATATTTTTTTTAATTAAGTTCATTTTTTATATTTAGTTAAAATGTATACTAAATTTAATTTATTTTGTTAAAGATAATATTAATATTTTATATGTTTATTATATATTATTTTATTTATCTTTTCAAATCGATATTTTTTACATCTATATTTTTAATTTCGATATTTTTGATTCGATAGTTTTGAACTTACCTGTTTAAGTATAGGGAGTCGATATTTTTGCATTCAATATTTTTTTTTCGATATTTTAAACATCTATATTTTATACTTTGATATTTTGTCAGTGAACCCTAACATTTCTTATAAACAGGGTATTTGGAGAAAATATTGAGTTTTTAATATTGCAACATAGAGATATCGGAAAAAATATTGTGATACAAAAATATGGTTGTCAAGAATATTGTTTTTTGGGTAAGTAATATCATTATTAAGAATAATTGTTTTTAATATCGTTTTCAATAATATCATTGTTACAAATATTTTTTGATTATTGTTATGTGTTTTAGTGCATATATTAATTTTTATGTGTTATTGTTGGTATAATTGTTATTTAATTTTTTTAAATATAGTTTGTAATTTTAAGTGAATTTGATTTTTTTATTTATTTGCTAATAGACATTTATAGTTTTGTAGCGGGTTCTTGGATTTGTAGGGGGCTAGAGTGGGTAGTTAATTAATAATATTTAAGTAAGTATGTGATTGATAATAATTTTGAACATTATGTCATATTGATTTATTTTTGTTTTATTTTAGTTGTATGCTGCTATGTTTGTAGGGGCATCAGGTGGGAAGTTAATTAGCAATAATTGAATATAATCAGTTAATAATTGTTATTAATATTTTAATTGATTAATAATTATGTATATTGTTTAATAATTATATATTTTAATTATATCTTAAGTGTGGGCTGCTGGGTTTGTAGGCTTATAGGGTGGGAAGTGTATTAAGTAATAATAAATTAACAATTAATCAATTGGTAATTCATTATTTAATTGATTATTATCTATGATAAAATGTGTTATACTTATTTGTTTTAGTTATATATTAGTTGTCAGCCACTATGTTTGCAGGGGTATAGGGTGGGAAGTTAATCAAGGGATAATAGAATAATTATTATAAAAAAAAAATTTAAATGACATAATTTTCTTTTTAATGATTATTGCAGATAATACATGCCAATCAAATTTAAATAATTAAGAACCTATCCAAACATAGCCTTGCTAACAGTAAGACCTATTCTTGTTGATTTACCAGTGTTCCCTTAAAAAAAAAAAAAATCTCTACCATGATTGCCCTTGCAGCGTAAACCTACTTCCCAACCCAGATTTAAAAAAAATTGACTAAATCTCCTCCTCTTTGCAAATATAATTTTTCTTTCGTCTCAATTCGAGACATCTTAAGTAGCCATTGGGAAAGAGTTGGGGGCTCGGCCACTTTCCATCTTTGCAGGATCAGAGACTTGGGGCCCATTAGGATGGCGGGCGGATCGCCCCCGCCGGGCCGGCGGTAGCCACCGCTGGCCCGGCGGGGGTGATCCGCCCGCCATCCTTGCCTGATTGTCCCCCCGCCATATTAGTATGGCTGGGGGGTCCGCGGCGGACGGAAAGACCGTCCGCCGATTTTCCGCCGGTCGACTCGTTGACCGGGCGGAAAAAGGGCATAATATGGTTGCAGTATCTGCAAGACCCCGCCATCCATATTATGATGCAGGCGGTGAATCGCCTTTCCATGGCGGCAACGGAACGGCATGCGGTTCTTGCTTTTGGGGGCCCGTTGCGGGCCCCCAGGGTGTTGGGGGGGTGGGGGGTGCACATCGGGGGTACCTATGGTATCCCCCCTCATTGCAATGCACTACGTGGCAGGCACCACGTGGTGCCTGCCATGTAGTGCATGGCAATGCTGTGCACAGACCTTTTGCATTGCGAGTGGGTCTTCAGCCAGCAGATCCACCCGCAATGTAAAAGGCCCAGGATGCGCCCGCCAGTGTGGCGGGTGCATCCTAATTCTCATGACGGGACCGCCGCCACTTGGGCGCTCGGTCCCTGGCTCCGTTGCGATGGCGGGCGGACTTTGTCTGCCCGCTATCGTAATGGACCCCTTAGCGACAAGCGATTCAATAAAAATATACTGTCACTGTTGAATAGATAAGTTGAGTGTATTGATAATTCCTAAAAGGACAATATTAGATTCAGGGATTACGTTTATTTAAAGCTTGTTGCTAAGCCAGTGAAAGATTTGCTACAAAATTCAGTTAAAACCGGACATGAAAAGCAAATGTGGAACCAGTCCCCATTGGAGCAAGTGCATCAAAAGCATGTTCCTGAGACAGAAGAATACATTTTATGGAGGCGAGATGGGGTATAATAAAGTTGCCAGTAACAAAAAAAATCATGTGTTTGAAATTGGCCCCCCTCATGGGTTTATGCATCCAGATATTATACGCTCT
This sequence comes from Calotriton arnoldi, assembly GCA_963921515.1. Classification (NCBI taxonomy): domain Eukaryota; kingdom Metazoa; phylum Chordata; class Amphibia; order Caudata; family Salamandridae; genus Calotriton; species Calotriton arnoldi. Next base: position 246,386 of record CAWUFW010014672.1, on the reverse strand, counting down.
CCATGTTTGCATATCTACCCTACATCCTGTAGAGCTCTGAATCTTTTGTAGTGCTTATGGTACTACTTTTACATGCAATTGTTCCTGCAAAATCTGGTACCAGTTCCCTATCCCTCTGGTCTCCTTCACATAATAACTAATCAGATTTGCCAGAGCATCTGTGGGGAATTGAAGATTTCTTATAAAATTGCGGAATTGAAAGAAATAAAAAAGTAATGAAGAGGGGAGTCCCGGTGTTGTATTCCGCTTTAGGTGTCCGTATATAGGGTTTCCTGATACATGTCCTTATATAGGCAGAATTCACATTGCCCTTATATAGGCATGAGATCCCAGTCCTTATTTAGGCATTAGCCATGCTATCCAAATACAGGCATGGTCACCTACATCCGTCCACCCTAACGTCACAACGAGTTCTTAGAAACCAGACCCTTAAGCTCTTGGGAGTTCCCCTAGCACAGGATTATTGATTTCTCCAAGAACTCATTTATTATGCATGAACCGCTATTCCTTAAGGGTTCATTCCTGACGTCTTCCTCTACCCGACTTTACGTCAATGCTAACATTCCAAGGCACCTAACGGGTATAAATATACCTTCCCTTGCCCAAGCAAGTAGGAGGAGACCTCGACTTTAGAGGAGCCCGTGTCCCGGCCTGACACACTGACAAGAGACGCTGTCATCCCTGCTCGCAGAGAATCCAGCTTCCAGTGTTCTGACTCACTTCGCGGGGTGTTAGAGTTCGAGACCCGGAAAGAGATTCCCACCTCTTTTATTCTCAAGGTATGGAGCTGACTAGAACCTAGAGGGACTCTTGGCATACCAGACTTGGCATACCAGACTTGGCATACTATAGCATACCGTACCATAGAATACATCATCTACTTCTTACCTTGCACTACACTTAGGTTAGGTACACTGGGGTAGAACTAGTTAGAGAAGCATCTTATAAGTACTCGCATTTTTAGCTTATGTTATTTATGTATATGAATATATGTGTCATAGCTCAAAGATAATGCTAGTGCAGTATTATTTCTTTCTACTGCTTACGCAGTACATAATATATCTCGCATACTGTCTTACGATTGTAACAGCTCACATCTCTTACACGAGAAACAAGACTGTTCGATAAATCCTTTTATTGAAACGCCCATCTATTCTTTCTGTGTAACTCTGAAGAAACTAAGCATGCACGATTAGCTGAGTGAAACTGTTTTCTGTTGTTTCCACGATTCTGAGAGTGTTCCGATTCTAAAGGGAAACAAAGTTGTCATGTTTATGCGGTTGCCAGAAACTACTCCCTTCTTGTTTACAAGGAGTTTCTAGTGGCCTCTGAGTTAGCTGGCACAAAGTAATTAAGTTTAATATACTCAATAGGGGCATACTGACCTCAGTCCTATGCCAAACCTATAGGGTATATTATTCCAATGCGCAGAGCCTATTAGGGAAATAGGAACTACACTACATGGCGCCCAACATTTGGTAAGGCACTAATTTAACGCTAGATACTGAGTAACTCAGTCGTGCTTTTCTCAGAGACCCATACTTACATACTCCATAAGACGTCTGGAGTGGGTAGGGTTAAGTATCCGCCAAAGCTGAATAGGACAAAAATCCTATATATTAGCTGTATGGTTTGTTCAACGTTGAAGGATACAGTGTTTCAAAATATTGTGCACCTTATCTTTGTTTCCTTGAAACTTGTTCTGCATTTTTTTTTTTAAATGTCCCTGAACGGGGATACTATCACCGAGAACGGTGTAGCTGCGGCTGACCCAGTCGTAACAGCTTTTAATTTTACAGGTTTAAATGAAACCGATGAGGGTGTTATACACATCCCTCCAAACTTAAGGCGAGCCATCACTCTAAAACTTATAAAACACGGCCTAACACCAAGAGGTGGTAGAGCAGTTTTCGTTATAGAGGCACACGAATCCTTTCAGACAGAGGTATTCTATTCATGAATTGTATTCCCAGAATCAAATCCAATAACAAAAGTATTTCACTTCTTTAAAGAAGATGAACTACCAGAGGAATATATTCCTTTCGAGGATATTGAAATTCCACTAACTTACCAGGAGCATAATCTCTGGTTTAAAGGTGCCCTAAAACATCACATAAATATTACCAGGCTCGGTCCACTAGGTAGACCAGGAGCAACATGGCCGATTCTAGCCGGCTACACACCTCATCCTCACATTGAAGAGATGTCAGACGAGGAATTACTTACTCAACTACAAGAGTTAATAAAAATTTACAGACAATTAGTCCAATATGTCATGCGGACTTTCACAGTCCAACCACCTATAACAATTCCAAATCAAACACCCCAACAGGGGTATACACTAAAAATTACTCCACAGACTTTGCACGCAGTCATGGGTAAAATGCCCACAAAACGTGAACAAATTCCATTCTGGATAGCTCAAAAATTACTCAAATAGAAGCAGTATTTCCAAATACTAGCCCTTATGAGAAACACAGAATCCTAACAATCTGTTTACCAATGGGGATCACACCACAACTGGAAGACTGCACCACTTGGGGCACAGTCTTTGCTGCCATCTATACTAAAACACATGGGGGCAGATTTACGTTCCCTGGCGCATCCCTGCAAATCAGCAGGGATGCGCCAGGGAAGATGCGTGACTCAAGTTTACCCTTGCGCCACCACAGATGCGCCGCATTTACAATGCAGCGCATCATGGCGCAAGGATAAACAGATGCGTGACGCATCTGTCGGCGGAAGGGTGGCGCAGTACTGGAGTAGTGTTGCAAGTGCGACGTAACTCCAGTACTGCTCAGGGGTGCCCTATACCTAACATGCTGCGTCACTCCTTACGCCTGCTTGAAGCAGGCGTAAGGATTTGACGCAGCAGGGACGTAAAAGTGACTCCGTGAAATCTTGTAGATTTCACTGCGTCACTTTTACGGGGCTTCCTTGCGCAGGAACGCCCCCCCCTGCGCCGGCACGCCCACATGAAACCTGACGCAGGTTTCATGTGGCGCAGGGCTTTACAACGTGACGCATCTCCCTAGATGCGTCACGTTGTAAATCCCCCGCAGCATGGCGCATGTTTTGCGCCGCCGCTGCGTCACAAAAGTGACGCAACGGCGGCGCAAAAGTGGCGTAAGGGGCTTGTAAATCTGCCCCATGGTGTTCCGTCAATTGCAGTAATACCAGATGTCCTGAAACAAATTCAAAACGAATACGGGGCAGAACCTGCTCTGAATTTAGGTATGAAATTACTGAAAAACTTCGACCAGGTCTCAACAATAATATTATCTAATATTAAAGGGGAGGCAGCATCAGTGGTGATCCGCCAACGCTTAAGGGAATTTGATGTAACAGAACATCAACATGAACTACCCAGAATAATAGAACAATCCTATGCAGAATTAGGCAGAGATAGTTTGGGTGGAAAACCTTTGAAGCCAAAACTATCTGAAAGTCCTGAGAAGGACTCTATTAAACAAACTCCTACATCGTCTAAAAAGAAGTGGGAAACTAATAAACAAAATTCAAACGAGACACGTTCTCAATCCCGAGGTAGGTCTCCTCAAAAGGAGCACTCTGAAAGGAGGTATAACCTCAGAAATAGGGATAATTTAAGAAAACCTGACAGATATCAAGATACTGATACACGTTCCTCTCGTACCTTTCAGATATCGTCACAGACATCAGAAAGAAGAGGACGGTCAGATCACAAAGAAGAACCTTGAAATCAAAAGACGATAAACACGTTCAAAAAAATAAATCAAAACCTCAATTCACAAAAAAGAAGGTAGCAGGTCTGAAGAACAGACATGCCGAGGATACTGAGAACACAGCTCAAGAACGGAGAATGGGCTCAGACAATGCTAGACAGTGCAGCAGAAGTAACAATAGCTCGCCAGAACCTGAAGGAACTTCTGGAGATAGTGGACTTGAATGAGTACATCACAGTAGAGACTGTAGACACCAGGGTTAGTACTCCACAAAAGTTATATGAAATAACACTCCGAATGGAGGGAGACATACCAAGAAAAGGGAAAGTACTCTTTTGGGAGAAACTTTCAAGGGGTTATGATATACTTCTAGCAGAAAAGGACTGGCCACCAAACTTTGTCAGGGAGTGCCCACATGTTGAGGACATCATTATGCCAGCCTTCTCCAACCATATTCCAATTCACCTAAAATATACTTATGCCAGGAAATGGGCAGTTGCCCAGGCCCCAGCATTATACAAAAATCATGTAGGATGGGATGAGGACTCACCTCACCACAAAATACAGCTAAAAAATGAACCTACTGCACAAAGACAGTACCCAATAAAGCAAGAAGCTAAAAAACAGGTCAGGGAGATCTTAGATCAACTTGAATACCAAGGGGTGATTGAAACATGCACCTCCTCAATGAACAATCCTTTGTTTCCTGTATCCAAACCAGACAATACATATCGTCTAGTTTTGGATTACAGACACTTGAACACTTGTTCCAAAACATTTGCAGTGCAAAATGCACATAGTACAGCATTAATGAATAACATTGTGCGTAAAAAATTTAAAACCACATTGGACATTTCAAATGTTTTTTTTGTCAAAACATAGCACCTGAAAGCAGGTACTTAACAGCTTTCTCAATAATGGGGACCCAGCGTCAATTTTGTAGACTCCCACAGGGGTTCAAAAACAGCCCGGGGTTATTCTCAGCAAGAGTAACAGAGTTACTACAAATTTATGATAATGAGGCATTGTCATACGTCGATGACATCTATCTGCCAGACAATGACCTAGATAGGCACTTGAACAGGGTGAGTACCATTATATTGGGCTTCGCCTCTGAGGGCTATAAATTCAACTTTAAAAAATCCAGAATTGCCCATCTCAATGTCCTTTTCCTAGGATATGAGCTTTCAAGTGAAGGCAATAGCTTGGCAGCTAACTTTTTAGAAAAGTGTGCGCTGCTCCAACCTCCAAAAACGCTGAAAAATTTACAAACCATCTTGGGTTTCCTAAATTTTGGAAGAACTTACATTCTAAATTACGCAGAAAGGGTTAAACCTCTCTACGAATTAATCAAACCTGATTTTTCAACAAAACATTGAACACAAGAACACACAGAAATCCTGCGTTCACTCCAAGCTAACATGTTAGCAACAAATCACTTACAAACACGCGTAAATAAACGCAATTTAGTGATCCGAATAATTTCGGGTCAATGCGGATTCACCTATTTAACATTTAATGAGGGTGAAAAAGTACCAATAGCATACAAATCACATTTGTATATACACGCAGAAATGCGCTTCACTTCAACAGAAAAAATACTGACAGCAGTTCAAACCGTTGTAGCAAAAGAAAGAGCTCTAGCTCAAGGGAGACGCATTATTGTCGTAACTCCAGTACCAGCTTTAGAGGCAGTCACAAAAGCGAGCATTCCAAATGCAAAAGCTTTACATCCTAGCTGGATACAATGGGTTAATTCTCTTACTGCAACATATGTTGAATATGTTTTTGATCCTGATTTAAAAACACAAGCGTTCCTGCAATATGAACATGAATGTCCTCTGCCCACTGAAATTCTGCCTCTCGATCAGTACGAATTTATAATTTATACTGACGGATCAGCACAACCCGCTACAGGGAGTAAGCAAGCTTACAGTGCAGCGTGCGCAATCGTTAAAGGTCGCATGCGCGATGGTAACTTCAGACCAATGGTCACTCAAACTCAATCTCTAGGAGATTGTACAGCTCAGCGAGCTGAACTACAAGCATTCAAACTGGCACTTGAAAATACAGATCGCGAATTCCCCACACTTATAGTGTGCGATTCCTTTTACTGTGTTCAGTCATATAATGAATATATACAGAATTGGCTTCAAAACAGATTCAAAGATGCAAAAGGTGGCTCAATAAAGCATAAAACGCTTTGGGAACAGGTAGTTCAGTTGAAAAACGAACTACCAAAAGCTCACGTGATACACACGCTGAGTCATCAACGTGATGGCGTTCACGTTACAGGGAATTCATTGGCTGATGAAGCCGCAAAGGGGGCTGTTCAGACGGCTTCCGTAGCTGCGATCACTCGTTCAAAAACGAGAATAGACAGTGAGATATTATTGGCTGTCAATGCTTCAAGCAAAGGCAGTGGTGCAGCGTTACCAAAGAAATTTCCACTCAAGTACTCCTATGTAATTGATGCGAACAACGTTCCTTTTGCTCAAATCCCTGGAGTGGGGGATAGGGTAATTCCAAACATGGAACGTAGAGCAGCTTTGATTTATGAAGCACATCTGGGGGAGGGTCTGTCACATCAAGGGATCTCTAAAACAATATTAACATTAAAAGAGATGTACTGGTGGCCTGGAATGAATACACAGATTCACATCTTCATCGATGTCTGCAGAGACTGCAATAGACAGCGTGGTGCAGATGCCATCAGATACCAGACTACGAAGTAGCCTGCCCAGTACAGACACCATTGTTAGACAGCATTAGACTATCTACGCGCAGGCGTCCTTTATGACAAATACAATCCCACAAACACTAAGTCAAGGTTCCTATGGATATGGCCTCAGCGCTCGGCTGACGCTCAAACTGTTATAAAAGATTTGCGAGTCTTTATCGGCACATACGCAATTGGCACACTACATTCTGACCAGGGCCCTGCGTTTAGCTCTCGGGCTTACAAAGAAGCCATGGCCAATTTGGGTGTAGCATTGCGGTACTCCTCTCCATTTCATCCTGAGGGAAATTCTGTTGTGGAAAGGAAAAACCGGGACATAAAGCAGTCTATAACAGCTAGAGTATTAGGTTCGGGTGATGGGTGGGTCAAACATCTTTATGGGGTCCAACGCTCATTAAATAATTTGCCAAGAAGTTCTCTAGGGGGGGTCACTCCATATGAGGTCCTATTTGGGACAAGAATGTCGGTTCCTGATCTCGAATGTAAAGGCACAGTGGTGGAAAATAAACCCTTTGATATCAAAGATCGTTTGGCTGTTTTACAGGATCTAAATGAACTAAGATCGAAACAAAGCAACGTGTTCCTGAAGCCAACCACCACTGGGGAAACACCGGCAGTCCCAGCAATGCCTGTCTGGATCCCAAAAGTTGGGGATCTAGTCAGAGAGAAGATTGCGGACAAGAAGGAATTTGGACATTCTTACAGACAACCAGTAACTGTCCTAGCCGTCCACGGAACAAGAACAGTACTTCTGCCGCCCCTTGCTGGAAAAAAGGAGAAAAGATTTGTGTCAATCGACCTCATCAAACCACACTATGTGGCCAATACTAAATAGTAGGCCTCGTGGACTCTGACCTAGTAGCAGACGCACTCCTCTCGCTACTATCCAAGAGGTTCAGACTGAAAGACTCATAACCATCGAGAATTCAGCAGTAAGAGATGAAGGACTAAGCAACAATGCTATGGAACTCGTCCCTCTTGAAACTCAAGTAACAGTTCGTCCAGATACACCTGTCTACACTAACGTAACACGTGATCAACTGGTTACAGCGATTTCAACAAATCCTGATGCAATTCCAACAATTGACTGAACTGCTTCTGGCTATTTCATTAACTTTGATACATTTTCTGAGGATCCAAGTGAGCCTGAAACGACGCCAGCCCTACAAACTTTCAAACATCAAGTACAAGCCCTTTTTCATTTTCTGAAAGAGACTTATCTCTTTCAGAACTAATCATGGATTGAACTATGGATTATTTCTGGAATATTTTTCTTTCTGCTTTGGCTAGCTTTGGTTATGACTCTTAGCGTGCTTATAAATGGCAGATACATTCGTATGGACACTGAAAGTAAAAATGTGAACTTACTTTTAAAACCACACAAATCATCCCATCGTGAAGCAAGAGACTTGTCAGCAGTGAACATCACAGCCGTTCCTATACAGGATGGTATAGTTTGGGACAAAACCGATTTCAACATATTCGGCCCGATGGAACTTTTGAAGATTCCACATTTATTTAAAATTTCATTAAGTGACTTTATTACCTCCAGTACCTATTCTGATGATTGGGACTTTGAGACTGTTAATGACATGATGTCTGATCTAGAAAGGTCTGCTGCGTTCTCTAACAATGAATACTTAGAGGGCTCATCAGACTACGAACAGCTTTATTGTTGCAACCACTATGGTCATCATTTTTTGCATAAATCTGCAACACCTAGAAATGTGTTTATGTTTAACCAATGGGAACATTGTCCTACACCACCAAGGGGTAGTTCAAAAACGTTTGCAAAGAAGTTGTCATATTTTTCAGGGTACAATATATCTGATCGAGAAACATTTTACTATAAGAATGTAAACAAAACAGGACAGAAAATTATGTTAACTAATACAAAACAGATTTATTCTGCAGCCTTTATTGCCCAGCTGTCTAGACAAGGATTTGACTTTTGGAAAGACACAATCGACACAAAATCTGTCTGGGGTTCTAAAGATTGGCAAGTGCAGGGGATAGAAGCTTTGTTTAGAGCCTGTATCATCCCACAGCAAATAATGTTTTTGAATGACACTGTGCAACAAACGTCTTGCCTTGGTTTAGCCAAGATCAAAGACATGAACACACCTTCTGTACTGTTGTGTGGTTTGTGGCCTCATTGTCTACATTGCTAAGTTGTCTTAGGCCTGGCTGCCATGATGCCTTTTTGCACACGTTACTTTGTGACTTTGTTTTTCCAGCCTCTGCTTGTGCCCGGCTATATTTGAACTGACTGCCTTTTTTGCTTTTCACCTTTTCTCCTGTTCCCTTTGGGTTTCATCTGCACAACATGTACAAGGTCGAAAAACAACGTCCCTTGTTCTTGCTGATCTGGCCATCCCCTCACACTTAGACATAACACGAAGTACAGCTGCACTGGAGAAATTCGTATGCTTTTAATATTGTGATTTCAATGTTTGAGACACTCGGAGAAAAACCTTTCCAGAGAGAAGAGCTGTGCTTGTCTGATGATGTAAACCTTGCATCTAGATATTGAGGTATGGGGGTCCGTCCGACAAAGCCCAGAGGTCTTCTATTTTTATAATAAACTAGTTATTAGCACGGGGAGGGTGGTAAGGCTATTTAGCCCGATATCCACTGTCTTTATATAATGCTGTCCCCGTTTGTATTCTATGGAATTGTAACTATGCTTATTATTTTATCATTATGCATTATGCTGATAGTACTGGCACGTGTACTGTATCTTAGAGCACGATAGTTGAAATAAACATTTTAAACTATACTGTGTCTCTTATTACGCACGTTGTGGACAAGTATGAGTGAGTTATGAAAGAGTGTTCTTGCTCCCGCGAGTCCTGAGAGAGACCGTGTTCTGGGTTGTCTAATCATTGGTAGCTGCGCTGCTAATGAGACGCTAAAGCTAGTCGGATTGGGATTGTGGGTACTAAGGTGCATGGTTGGCTCACCACTATACTCCGAGGTCCTATTATCCTGTGCATAGCTCTGTGTATGTGCAGAATCCCTACAACATGGCGCCACCAACGTGGTGGGCTTCTTATCTGCGAGACGCTTGAGTAGTGCTTGTGCTTGTCCACAACACCCTTCGCATACGCTTCCGGAAACGTGTGTGAGGGTGGTACCTCCTATATTGATGTTTTTATAGGTTCTTTCAAGCTTGAAGTTATTAAAAGGTGTTTAGGTTAACCCTATATTGCGCTGCCTCACATTAGGTTGTTGAACATTTCTGGTCTTAATGGCGGATATAAATATACCGGCACATAGCCGCGCTGCGCTCCAGGCACACTTATTGGCTTATGGAGTGCCTGACGCGGGTGTCGCTCTCATCTTTGTGGTGCAGGCTGACCCGGCTCACCACCTTGAGGTTTTTTATTCTTGGGTCACTTTCCCGGCGGTGGATGGAGCGGACAATTTGTTTCATGTGTACGCTCTCACTGCCCTACCCAATGCTTATCGGCCTTATCAGGCTCTTGAAGTACCACTTACGGCATGGCAACACCGTATTTGGTTTAATGGTGCCCTCCCACATCCGGTCACCTCGGTTCGTTTAGGCCCCTTATCAATCGACGGGGCCACTTGGCCAGTCTTGGCCGGCTATACCCCACATCCGCGTTATTTGACGCTTGCGGTTGATGAACTGCGTGCATTGCATACGTCTTTAATACGCGTTCACAGAGCTTTAGTACAGTATGTTACAGGCAACGTCCAGGGAGCCCCTCCTGGAGTTGCGGCGCATCCAGTTGGACCGGGCGGTGTAACCATAAGTCCCGTCATGGTTAATTCGGTGATGGGCAAGCGCCCTCAAAACAAGGATGATTTGCCTTATTGGCTTGCAGAAAAATTTGACCAGCTGGAGACAGTTTTTCCAAATACTTCTCCTGTGGAAAAACACAGGATTTTGACGATTAGTTTGCCGAAAGACTTAATTCCCGAGTTGGCAGAATGTAACAACTGGGGTAAGGTATTCGCAGCAGTATATGCGAAGTGTTTCGGCACTCCTTTCATGACAGTTCTCCCCTCTGTAATTAAACGAGTACAGGATGAGCATGGCCCTGAAGCGGCTGTGGAGTTGGGGATGAGACTGGTGGGAGTGTTCGATGTAGTGGCTGATTTAATCCTTGCGAACGTCAAGGGCGATGCAGTTAACTTTCAAGTAGCTAATGCTTTGGCTTTAGTCCCAGAACAGGACAAGCCACGCGAATTACTGAAAATTATTGCACAGGCTTATAAAACCATTGGCCGCAATAGCCTGGGAGTTAAGCCTTTTGCTAAAACGCAAACTCAATCACAGCCACAACAAAAAACTCAATCTGAGAAAGATAAGAAACCGTTCTTTACTAAAAAGAACTGGAGGTTGAAGAAACAGGGTAAGCAACAGAAGAAACCAGTGTCGCGTGGCGCATCCCCGGTTTCCGTATCTTCTGAATGCACTTATGATTTGCGCGACAGAGCGAGAATTAAATCTCCAGAGAGATTTCAAGTCCCTGATCCGCGTTCTCCTCGTTCTTCACAGGCACCATCAACCTCCCAGACTGGTGGAGGAGATCGCCAGGATAGAGGCAGGGGTCGTGAGGCTCCACAGGGACGAGACCAACCTCGACCACAAGTCCGAGGGAAACCAGAAGAATTTCCACATTCTCGCCCACAGTTTCAGAAGAAAAAAGTTGCAGCTTTAACAGCGAGGTATGCCACAGACGGTGAGAACGAGACTCCTGAATTGGACGTGGGCAGTGACGCTCCTAGACAGCGCAGCGGAAGTTACCATAGTGCGGGAGGCACTACGTCCTCATGTGGAGGTGACAGCAACTGACACATTCATTACTGTCGAGACAGCTGACACCCGAGTGGCACCCCCTGACAGACTATTTAATATTGTCATTAAAATAGAAGGTGACATTGAGCGTGTAATTAAAGGGATTTTTTGGGAAAATCTGAGCTCTTCTTATGACATTTTGTTGGCGGAGGCGGATTGGCCGCCCCCATTCGTACTTGCTGCTCGTAGAGGGGAGGAGGTAATCCTTCCGAGCTTTTCTCGTCATGTCCCCAAGGACAAAGCAGAGGTTCTCGCAGCTGAATGGGCTGGGGCCCTGGCTCCGGCGTTATACCGTAATCAAGTGGGCTGGGATGAGGATTCTCCACCCCATGATATACCATTGCGGTCGCTGCCACAGCCAAAACCCCAATATCCCATCCGGCGGGAAGCTAAAGGTCCCGTTTCCGACATTCTGACACAGTTAGAATATCAAGGAGTAATTGAAACATGCGTGCCACCAATGAATAATCCCCTTTTCGCGGTTTCTAAACCCGATGGATCGTACCGCCTAGTTTTGGATTACTGACATTTGAACTCTCATTGTCGGACCTTTGCGGTACAAAATACCCACAGTTCTGCGCTTGTAGACAGTCTTGTTCGTAAAAAATATAAAACGACACTTGACCCATCCAATGGATTTTACACGCACAACTTGTCCCCGGAGTGCAGCCAATGGAGCGCTTTCACTTCCGGTGGTAAACAGTTCAAATTTTGGCGTTTGCCCATGGGCTACAAGAACAGCCCGGGTGTCTTCGCCGCCCGTGTTGTCTCTTTGTTGGACAGCATAGACCCAGATGCGTGTTCGTACGTCTACGATATCTATCTGACAGACGACAAATTATGGCCGCATCTTTCACGAGTGGACCGCATTATTCTTGAATTTGCGGTCTTAGGATACAAATTTAATTTTGCCAAGTCTCACATTGCTGAATTTACCGTTTTGTTTTTGGGCTATGAGCTCAACAATGAAGGTAAGTGCTTAGCTCCCCATTTCTTGGAGAAGTGCGCACTTTTGCACCCTCCGACCACCCTGAAGAAGCTTCAGTCATTACTGGGTTTTCTAAACTTCGGGCGTACTTACATTCCCGAATATGCCCAGCGTATCAAGCCTCTTTATGCCTTGATACAACCTACCTTTTCGAAGTCATGCTGGCTTCCTGAGCATTCCTCTAATCTGCAATCTCTGCAGTCTGATCTACTTGAATCTAGATTCTTGTTGACTCGTGATAACCACACGAACCTGGTGATTAGAATCGTTCCAGGGGCAGTGGGTTTCACGTACTTAACTTTTAACGAAGGTGACACAGTACCGATTGCATACAAGTCACATCTTTACACTTCAGCGGAGTTCCGCTTTTCCTCTGTGGAGAAAGTTTTGACTGCAGTGCAAATGGCGATTCTAAAGGAACGCGCACTGGCACAGGGAAAACGCATTTTGGTGGTAACACCATATCCTGCCCTTGAGGCAGTGATGAAGGCAAGTGTACCGAACTCTAAGGCATTGCACCCCCATTGGATACAATGGGCTACCTCTTTGACGTCCCCGGATGTCAGTTTTATCTTTTATTCCTCTCTTCAGACACAGGAGTTTTTACAGTATGAATTTGTTCATCCTCCTCCTCTGTCCTTGCTACCGCTTGAGGAGTACGAATGTATTATCTATACCGATGGTTCGGCTCAACCGGCCACGGGTTCCAAGCATGCTTATTCAGCAGCATGTGCTATTGTTGCAGGTACCATGGTGAACGGTGAGTTCAAATCGACTGTAGTGCACACACAGGCACTAGGAGACAGTACTGCACAATTGGCCGAACTGCGTGCTTTGGTGCTCGCACTTAAGTTCGCTAATCCAGACGTGACGACCCTAATTGTAGGCGATTCATACTACTGTGTTCAATCTTTCAATGACAATCTATTATTTTGGTCGCAAAACGACTATAGAGATGCAAAAGGCAGCACAATTAAGCATAAGATGCTTTGGGTTCGAGTGGCAGATCTTAAACAACGTCTGCCTCTCACACAGGTGATTCACACTCTTGGCCACCAGCCTGTGGGCGCACACACTGTCGGTAACGGTTTGGCAGATGAAGCTGTCAAATCAGCAGTAGCCACGTGCTCAGTAGCAGCAGTTACAAGATCCATGACTAAAATAGATAATGATATTTTGGCAGCTATTGCTGCAACAAAGGAAGGTGCTAATTACCCACGGGTTTTCCCTTCCAAGTACTCTTATCAATTCAGTCCCGAACAGGTTCCTTACGTAAGAATTCCAGACGTTGATGATCGGCTGATTCCCAACGCAGACCGCAGACCTTCCTTGATAGCGGCCGCACACGAAGGCTTGGCTTCGGCCCATGCTGGCGTATCTGCGACTGTTTCCATCTTGCAGCAGCGTTACTGGTGGCGTGGTTTATATAAACAGACCCGTACTTATGTGCTTTCTTGTGACGTTTGTCAACAAATTAAGCCTTCAACAGTTACTCGACCACCACAAACTCCGCTCTGCATTTCTAACAGACCTTTTGGGTGTGTTTACCTGGATCACTGCGGTCCATTTTCCTCTGACACTGCATACAAATACATCTTGGTTGCAGTGGATTCGTGCACACGTTTCTTCTGGGTTTGGTCACAACGGAGTGCTGACGCTCGAAATGTCATAAGGGATTTGCATGTCTTTGTGGGAATTTTTGCCTGTGGCACCTTCCATTCTGACCAAGGTCTGGCGTTCGCCTCTAAGGCGTACAAGGACGCGATGGGGTCACTGGGGGTGCGGGTGAAATTTTTGTCTCCATATCGGCCTGAGGGCAATTCGATTGTTGAACGAATGAACCGTGACTTAAAGCAATCCTTGACAGCTAGAGTCTTAGGTACTGGCAGGAACTGGCTGGCCCACTTGTATACTGTACAACGTGCAATTAATAATCTCCCTAGAAGACCTCTGGGTGGGCGGACCCCATACGAAATGCTCTTTGGCATACGAATGTTTGTGCCCGACCTTGATGGTCTAGACATGGCGGCGCAATCCGCAATCTTTGATGTAGATAACCATTCTACTATGTTGCAGGACTTACAAGAAGCCCGTGACAAACTTGCAAATGAACATTTACCTTCAGCCACAGACGCTGCGCTGCAGATTCCGGTTGCCGGCTGGCTTCCGAAGGTTGGAGATCTGGTCCGAGAGAAGGTGGAGAACAAAAAAGAATTTGGCCCCTCTTATCGTGCACCGGTTCCAGTCCTTGGCTTGAAGGGTACTTGTACAGTCATATTACCACCGCTTCCTGGTCGTAAGGACAACAGATACATCTCAGTGGACAATGTCAAGCTACAACATCTGGCCGATCCTGAATAGCGTAACACCAGCGGTCTCCTGTCCATCCATTTCTAGGACTCATGTTTGTGGCCCTCCAGCCCACATGGTCACTGATGCTGCCATTGAGATGATAGATTTGCCTGATCGCCTGCTCGACTACCCGGATTCCCCCTGCAACGAGGAGACCGAGTATACATACCCAGCCAACGAGTCAGTGGCTCACCTACCAACAACGCCGATGAGCCCAACCCGTTATTCCTTTGATTCGGCTTCCACCTCATCACTTATCCCGTCCAGCTTCAGTATTTTTATCTCCTGGTTTCGAGACAATTTTTTGACCTCACCATGGACTTACATCTGGTTGGTACTTTTCCTGATTTTTCTGTTCATGTCCATTGGCTTTGTGACAGTTTTTTTCTTACTCATCAATGGTCACTATTTACCAGAACGCTCTGCAGTGAACTGTGTCGCTGGAACTTTGGCCCCACATTTTTCTTCGCACATCATGAAGCGTGACCACACTTTTGTGAACATTTCGGCTTTCCCAGTCGCCTATGGCTTCGTATGGGATGCGGTAAATTTCCAAATTCATGGACCAACCGAGATTATTAATGTACCAAATGTCCTCCGTGTTTCCATGGGTGATGTGGTGAAAAGTAATATTCATTCTGACGATTGGGATGTGCATGCCGTTGAATCGTTATTCTCTGATTTGAAATATTATGCTGCTTTTAATGCTGAGGATCTGTATTTAAATTCTGCAAGTTATGCTGACTTATATTGTTACCAGCATTGGGGCAACCACTTTCTCCATAAACCAAGCACTCTTCGAGGTCCTTTTAATTACACCCAATGGGAACATTGTCCTACCCCTTTGCCAGGTAGCTCCAACACACTTAAAAGTAAATTTGCTTACTTTACCGACTTTGATAGATCGAACCCTGGATCCTATTATTTTAAATTGAACACTTCGTCCACTCAGAAAGTCATGTTGACCCACACCAAATTGCTATATTCGAGTTCCTTTTTTAACGCATTAGCAGTGGGTGGTTATAAATACTGGCAGGACACCATTGACTTAAAATCTATTTGGGGCACCAAATCATGGCAGGTCCGAGGCACGGAAGCTTTACACCGTGCTTGCCTAATCCCGGCCCAAATTTTATTTTTAAATCATACAATCTATCAAACGACGTGTTGGGGTTTGGCTACTTCCAAACAGTTAAATGCTCCCTCCATTCCCGTACTGTCTTCGACTCCTCACGAGAGCTTGCATTTCAATATTTCCCTTGCCACTTTGCAAGCTTTGTTTCAAAACAATTTGTTTAATGTCTCTACGTTTGTTCAGTCACCCTGGTTGGTTTGGCCCATAGCATCAGACGCCTGCCAACTGCGTTTTCATGACTCGGCTCCTGGTTACAAACAGGATAGGCCAGATCCGAGGTTTTCTGACTCTCGTTCTGTTACAACATATTCTGTTGGTAAATTGTGTAAACAGTGGTTGCAGCACTCTTCATTAGATTCTGTGAAACAACACTTATCCCTCCTGTCAGGCAACATTGATCTGTCCGATTTTGTTCTGGGGCCTTGTGGCCTTCGACCTAAGAGATTCATTTATGAAACTTACAATGAACTCGGGAAGCTTTCGCAAATTGAAGCAGCTTCCCGTCTTCGGGAAATTGATCAAGCAAATTTAGAAAAGGTGCTTGCTGTTGTTGACAATAGTATTAATACCCTGTCTTCCCGCAATTACACATTAGAGAATATTGTTTCCTCTGTTGTTGATATTGTACAAGATGATGTGTCTGTGTTATATCATGGTCAGAATCAATTGCGTTCAGTGATGCAGTTTGCATGGACTTTGCAAACACTCAAAATGGGTAAAGTTCCTTGGCATTTTTTGAACACCTCTGCCTTATTCTTGCCGTTTAATTTAACTGACAAACAGCAATTCATGTCCATGAAAGATGCAACATACACTCTCTTGCATATCGAAAAAATAGAGCCCTTACCATTCTCTGTGGCGGAATTGGATTCTGCTGTGTGGCTAGTTCACGGGGTTATCGCTTTGCCTTTTTCTTTATTTGAGTTCAGTTCCTGCATGAAACATTATCCTGTTGGCCGTTTTCAGCCTTTAGGCAGTGCCTTCTTGCATGAACTTTGGTCCCTTCCTTTCATGTACTGATGCCTTCGGGACGGAAAGGAAGTTTTTCTCACGGGTGAGTCATGTGATTCTACTGTGGGTCATTCCTTGATTTGTAAAAACATTAAATTGCACGGAGCTTGTAATGTTTCGGCTCCGAATCTTGCTTGTGTTTTAAAGGGCATTCCTGCTCCTGCTATATCTCCTACTTTCACTGTGCTTGCAAATGGTAGCTATCTCCTTCTGAATAATCAGGACTGCTGTGGCATGCTGGCCGGCATACCCTATATTGTAACAGTTTCCCACCGAGTTGTCTGCTGCAAAAATGTGCTTTTTCCTCCCCCGCACAACATCATAGATAGTTCCATTTGGCCTTCCATTCCAACGTTGAAGGCGGATTTCAATAAATTGAGCAGAATAAAGGCGCTATTATTGAACCAGGAGGTTATGCTCACATCCGCACGGGAGACATTTATCCTCCAGGTGGCTAGTACCCACAGTGAGATACAGGCCCTTTTGAACACAAATCTCCCACAACATTTCGGTGAGCTGATGCACCGCGTTTTCAGTGCATCTCGCACCGAAGGTCTTGTGCACTTTTTTAAAGTTGTTGGCTCTGGCCTTGTCACCTCTTTTCAAACTATATTTGGTGTAATACCGGCTTTTATTCATTCTATTTTTTCCAGCGTCTTTGGCGGCTTTCCTTTGCTCCTCGCCTTAGCGGCTGGTATACTGCTTTTGGTCTGTTTGCTGCGCAATGGCTGCACTTCCTGGGGCCCTCCTCGACCAAGGTCGACTCCTGATGCTCCGTGAACGCATACTCATCGGCTTCGGCCTCCTACCATTGGCGACACTCAGTGTGTCCTATAGACTTTCTTTTCGCTTTGCGTATTTCACTTGCGTGCAACCTGTGATGTCTTGCATCCGATGTCCTTTCTCTTGGTCCTTGGATTATTGCCTCTCCAATACGTCTCTGTCTGACCCGGATTTTGGCCAGTTGATGGGTCCCTTAGAGGCCCATGAACGAGACTGTTCCGGTGATGGCTTGATGGCGCGTGCGGCTGCACTTGGAATTTTGGCGCAATGGGATGTCTGGGCGGCTGCTCAGTCTCTCCTACAACGAAGTTATGTTGAGTATCACGCAAGTTGTCCCGCAATGCTGATCACTGCTCCCTCTTGCGAGGAACATGAATGCAGTTTTGATTTGTTGAACTGGATGGCGTCTCTTTTTTCAGATGATTCCAACAATGTCCTCTTGGAAGGTGTGGTGTTTTTTTGCACTTACACTCTATTGGATTAGGTGACCTCCGCTTTCAGCGTCATGCTTCTCTGGATTTTTTTTCTTTCTAGGCATAATTTTAATCCTGGATTTTTTACTACATTAACTGTCCTTCATTGGGGACCCTTTATAGATAGACGTTTACATTCTGCTCCATCTACTTGAACTCTGGCTTCGTCCTTTGTCTGCGCCCATGGACTCTCCAGGGGAGGGTGTCGTGTGGTTTGTGGCCTCATTGTCTACATTGCTAAGTTGTCTTAGGCCTGGCTGCCATGATGCCTTTTTGCACACGTTACTTTGTGACTTTGTTTTTCCAGCCTCTGCTTGTGCCCGGCTATATTTGAACTGTCTGCCTTTTTTGCTTTTCACCTTTTCTCCTGTTCCCTTTGGGTTTCGTCTGCACAACATGTACAAGGTCGAAAAACAACGTCCCTTGTTCTTGCTGATCTGGCCAGCCCCTCGCACTTAGACATAACACGAAGTACAGCTGCACTGGAGAAATTCATATGCTTTTAATATTGTGATTTCAATGTTTGAGACACTCGGAGAAAAACCTTTCCAGAGAGAAGAGCTGTGCTTGTCTGATGATGTAAACCTTGCATCTAGATATTGAGGTATGGGGGTCCGTCCGACAAAGCCCAGAGGTCTTCTATTTTTATAATAAACTAGTTATTAGCACGGGGAGGGTGGTAAGGCTATTTAGCCCGATATCCACTGTCTTTATATAATGCTGTCCCCGTTTGTATTCTATGGAATTGTAACTATGCTTATTATTTTATCATTATGCATTATGCTGATAGTACTGGCACGTGTACTGTATCTTAGAGCACGATAGTTGAAATAAACATTTTAAACTATACTGTGTCTCTTATTACGCACGTTGTGGACAAGTATGAGTGAGTTATGAAAGAGTGTTCTTGCTCCCGCGAGTCCTGAGAGAGACCGTGTTCTGGGTTGTCTAATCATTGATAGCTGCGCTGCTAATGAGACGCTAAAGCTAGTCGGATTGGGATTGTGGGTACTAAGGTGCATGGTTGGCTCACCACTATACTCCGAGGTCCTATTATGCTGTGCATAGCTCTGTGTATGTGCAGAATCCCTACAACAGAACCAACACCTGCAAGTACTAGCACTACACAGGGAGCGGTCACAGTAGACACAATACTACAAAACAACAGATCAGATCAGATCCTGATTGGGAAAAATGGTTGCTCTGGCCCACAGACACAAACATCTGTCAAGAAAGATTCCTGAATAGAAAACAGGGCTTTAATATCCATAGGCCAGACCCACGCTATGTTCAACGCTATGTTCAACGACAACGTCTGGGGGTAGTAACAACATACAGTGTAGGAAAATTGTGCCTCGACTGGTTACAGAAATCTACACTCGAGGATGTGAAACAACACTTATCTTTACTTAAAGAAGACGCA
Organism: Calotriton arnoldi; assembly: GCA_963921515.1. NCBI lineage: Eukaryota > Metazoa > Chordata > Amphibia > Caudata > Salamandridae > Calotriton > Calotriton arnoldi. The sequence goes on along the minus strand of CAWUFW010014672.1, from coordinate 226,949 downwards.
GACCTTAGGGAATTCTTGCTAGGACCAAGAAAACTGCGTCATATATACCGGAATTTATGCTGCTTATAATGAAATATGGAAGGTTTCACAGGCAGAGGCCGCAGAAAGAATACGTGAGCTTGATCGTATTAACTTAGAGAAATCTCTCACTGTGGTCGACAATGGGTTAACAACTTTGTCATCCAGAATTTATTCACTGGACAACATTGTATCCTCTACTATTGACATACTGGAACAATATTTAGCCATGTTACAACAAGGCCAATCTCAGTTATGTTCTATTATGTTATTAGGCTGGACGCTGCAATCCTTGCGTGCAGGCTATGTGCCTTGGCGTTTTATCAACACGTCGTCTCTGTTTTCAGAATACAATCTCACGGATAAACAGGTCGAACTGGCACAAAGGGGAGCAAAGTATACAGTGCTGAGCATTGAAAAACTGGAAAAATTACCATTTACGGTAGCAGAAAAACCAACTACAGAATGGCTTATCCATGGCAAAAATAACTCTGCCTGTCACTACTTTTCATTTTCAGTATTGCCTCAAACAAATGCAAGCAGGCAAATATGAAAGGTTGGGTAAAGAATACATTAAGACATCCTGGGATTTACCTTATGAATACAGATGTTGGAGTGGGGATCGTGAAGTGTTTCTAAGCGGTACACACTGTAAAATGCACTGAGGGGATCTCTCATATGTCAGGACATTTCTTTACACGGGGCTAGTAATGGTTCTGTGGCAAACTTGTCCTGCCACCTTCAGGGTACACCAGCTGCTGTGATTAATCCAACGTTTGGCCAACTTTCTAACGGGAGTTACCTCATGTTGAATGATCAGAGTTGCTGTGGCATGTTGCCAGGAATCCCATATCTGGTAACGGTTAGCTCCAGGGTTACCTGTTGTATGCAAGTATTGTTCCCCCAAATAGACACAGTCAGGGAGTCGCCTCTATGGCCTTCATTGAATGTTTCTTTTATACGTTTTGATACTTTAAGCAGAATGAAAGCCATGCTTTTACAACAAACAGTGCCTTTGACCTCGGCCAAAGAAATCTATGATCTACAAATTACAAGGACTTCGGCTGAGATACAGGCTCTAATTCGTACAAACTGCCCTATACATTTCGTAGAAATGATGGGACGTATCTTAAACATGTCTGATACGAGCGGGATTGTACATGTATTTAAGACCGTCTGTTCAGGACTGTTAACATTTTTTCAGGCAGTCCTCGGGAATCATTCCAAACTTTGCACATTCGGTGTTTGGTGGTGTGCCATTAATTCTAGCACTCGTTGCAGGAATCCTGTTTTTATTCTTACTACTACACTATGGCAAGCCTATCAACCGGTGTCACTCCCAGCAATTTGGAGAAAGCTCTCCTAGAACGGAAGCGCCGTGAGCGCATAGTGCAACTTTTGGGCATACTTCGTCTACGGGAACTTAATACAAGATGGTTTCTGTCGTTTAGACCAATCTGGCAAGATTGCATCTTACCTGTTCTACGCTGCCTGCTTTGCGGTGAAGAATGCGTGCTAGACATCTGTCTAACACTCCCATCAGTCATGCCAACGGATATCGATACTCTGCTGGACCCGATTACGGCCCATGCTCTGTGTTGTCCCCAGAGGCTACCAATCCTGATGACAGCATTCATTGAGATCTCACAGACGCTTCCTGCTGCTGCTGAGGTACGAGATGGATCAACAGGCACACAGGTAACAACGGACGCGAACATTGCTGCAGCATCCTATGCTGAAGGCGATGCTTCACATCTCTGTGCAGTTAACCTTCTAAACGAGGTGTTCCAACTGTCACCGACATCGGTAGACGATCTTTTGTCTACAGGAATAGATGATTTCGTGTTTACACCAGACCCATACACTGACTTTGATTCGGCTCACAGTGTACCGGGGAAGCAATGAATTTGGCCTCCATATTTTCAAAACAGCCCAAAACTTGGAACTCTTCCTAAAAAATTTAATTTTTTTTCTTTCTCTATTTTTGAAAATACATGGCAATTCAATCTGCTTACAGTAGAACTATTCATATAGAACGGACTTCTTTGAAAACTTCAAGGGACACATTGTCACCTTATTAACCACAAATTTCATTTAGTACCATGATATCAAATGGCTTTGATTTTTTGAATACTTCTCAACTATTTCGTCATATGTATATATTTCTGTTTTATCATTCATGTTGCATTTATTTCCAATATATGCTTAGAATGAAAAAATGCTTTAAAATGTACAGTACCTATTGCATTACATGTTTAGCAACAGTTTTTTTTAAACCTCTTTTAGTATGCTTTTAGAAATGTTTTTAGCAACATGTGGTACTCAGTTTAATGTTTAGCATTTAATGTTTAAGCATTTAGTATTATCATTCATTCGAAAGTGGAGTGGGTGTTGTATTCCGCTTTAGGTGTCCGTATATAGGGTTTCCTGATACATGTCCTTATATAGGCACAATTCGCATTGCCCTTATATAGGCATGAGATCCCAGTCCTTATTTAGGCATTAGCCATGCTATCCAAATACAGGCATGGCCACCTACATCCGTCCACCCTAACGTCACAACGAGTTCTTAGAAACCAGACCCTTAAGCTCTTGGGAGTTCCCCTAGCACAGGATTATTGATTTCTCCAAGAACTCATTTATTATGCATGAACCGCTATTCCTTAAGGGTTCATTCCTGTCGTCTTCCTCTGCCCGACTTTACATCAATGCTAACATTCCAAGGCACCTACCGGGTATAAATATACCTTCCCTTGCCCAAGCAAGTAGGAGGAGACCTCGACTTTAGAGGAGCCTGTGTACTTTAGAGGAGCGCGAGAATCCAGCTTCCAGTGTTCTGACTCCCTTCGCGGGGTGTTAGAGTTCGAGACCCGGAAAAAGATTCCCACCTCTCTCATTCTCAAGGTATGGAGCTGATTAGAACCTAGAGGGACTCTTGGCATACCAGACTTGGCATACCAGACTTGGCATACTATAGCATAACGTACTATAGAATACATCACCTACTTCTTACCTTGCACTACACTTAGGTTAGGTACACTGGGGTAGAACTAGTTAGAGAAGCATCTTATGAGTACTCGCATTTTTAGCTTATGTTATTTATGTATATGAATATATGTGTCATAGCTCAAAGATAATGCTAGCGCAGTATTATTTCTTTCTACTGCTTACGCTGTACATAATATATCTCGCATACTGTCTTACTATTGTAACAGCTCATATCTCTTACACGAGAAACAAGACTGTTCAATAAATCCTTTTATTGAAACGCCCGTCTATTCTTTCTGTGTAACTTCGAAGAAACTAAGCATGCACGATTAGCTGAGTGAAACTGTTATCTGTTGTTTCCCCGATTCTGAGAGTGTTCCGATTCTAAAGGGAAACAAAGTTGTCATGTTTATGCGGTTGCCAGAAACTACTCCCTTCTTGTTTACTAGGAGTTTCTAGTGGCCTCTGAGTTAGCTGGCACAAAGTAATTAAGTTTTATATACTCGATAGGGGCATACTGACCTCAGTCCTATGCCAGACCTATAGGGTATATTATTCCAATGCGCAGAGCCTATTAGGGAAATAGGAACTACACTACACCGGATTAGTCAATTTTATTTGATTCCAAGATTTCATTGCCCCTTCTATAAAACAATCCCTAAAACAATGTAGCCCCGCCTTTCCCCAAGCTGTTATACTTTTCTGACTTATATGGAGGCCTATCCCACTAATATGTGCAATCAGTATGGAAGGAGTTGGAGCCACGGGCAACATCCGAATGCTGATAAACTACAGAGAAATAGCAGCCCTCATACTCCTCGACCTTTCAGCAGCTTTCAACACTATATCCCACCAAACACTGATCAACAGACTCAACCAGATCGGAATCCAAGTAGCAGCTCTTAAGTGGATTGCATCCTACCTCACAGGAAGAATGCAGAAGGTCATTCTCCCTCCCTAGTCCTCACTCCCTACGAACATCAGCTGCGGTGTACCTCAAGGCTTATACCTCATCCCAACCCTCTTCAACGTATACATGACACCCCTGGCCAAGATCGTCAAGAGCCACAGACTCAACATCATCTCCTACGCTGATGACACCCAACTCATCCTCTCCCTGACCAACTACCACCAAGAACAAGTTCCAAAGATGCCACCTGGATGAACAACAACTGTCTCAAGCTCAACATCGGCAAGACAGAAGTATTCATCTTTGGAAAAGTCAAGGATACCCTCTAATGCCTCCCTGCCGTCTTTCATTGGATGCAATCCAACCATCTGAAATGCAACACCCAAAAAAACGAGATTATGCTGCTTGGTAAATCTAACACCTTCTTGCCCAGCCGATGGTAGCGTAATGACATTTCCCCTCCGCCAAATACAGTGAAGTAGTGAGGAATCTAGGAGTAAAATTTGATACCTCACTATATTTCCATCATCAAGCTCTCACTGTGGCCGGCACATGCTTCCATCTGATACAATCTCTCAAAAAGTTTTTTGATCTACTACCTGGGGTGGCGAGAAAGGCAATTGCAGTGGCACTGATCATGTCTAGACTAGATTACTATAACAGCTTATATGCAGGGGTCAAAAGTCTATCCTGAAGAAACTACAGATAGTTCAACATGCGGCAGCCAGCCTTGTCCTAAAACTACCTCGAGGCTTCTCAGTCTCAGCAGCCTTAATATCTTTACACTGGCTACCCATACATAAAATAATTCTCTTCAAGATCCTGGTTGTCATTTACAGAGCGTTTAGGTCATCAGGACCCAAGTACCTTAGGGTCAAAGTCAAACCGTATGTGGGTCAGAGCCTCCTAAGATCCTCATCAGCTAATCTCCTTACGCCACCTAGCTTCAATCTAATTTCTAAAGGGGGCAAATCAGTGGCAGTCCTAGGGACCAAAGCCTGGAATTCCTTACCCATCCATCTCTGTTTCTCTCAGACAGAATCTATTTTCAGGAAATCCTTGAAAACTTGGATCTTTGGAGCCTCAGACACTTTAGTCCTCTCACTCATCTGACCTTGCAGAACTTCCTGCCGCTCTGCTCCTCTCTTCGTTTCTGTTGTAGTGCCATGATGCTCCCCGGAGTGACAGTTGAGCTCTATAAATTTTCTATCACATCATATCATATCTAATGCCAGTTCAAGCTGTTCACTCACACTTATAAGTCACTAATCAACTATACATGGAGCGACATTGTAGTCTATTCAATCAAACACAAGAGATTTTTGTGCTGCACACATCCTGAACTCACATATGTGAATGTGTTTTCCCATGTGATAAGAAAAAGGAGGCTTGATAAAATAAAATGTTGCCTAAGATCGCACAATTTGGTGAAGCCTGGAAGCTGGAATTGATCCCAGGTTTTCTGGTTTTACATTGTGCAGCTGAACAACTAGATGGTGAACACTTTCTCCCACCCATTTTCCATTAAACATTACTACTTAGGGGCCGATTCTGATGCGGGTTGGAAAAGCTTCCCGACCGAATCGGTTGGGAAATGGTGTCCGACCCACTCGGATCGGGAAAGTCCGACCGGCGGAGTAGGATGCATCCGGATGCTTCCAGATACGATTTGGTTGAACTCCCATTGACTTCAATGGGAACATTTGTTCCTAACCGCATCAGAATTGGGCCCTCGGTCGGGAAGACACGTTCCCGATCCGATTTGGAAGGAGCAAATGCCGTTAGGAGGCCTTCCTAACCGCATCAGAATCAGGCCCTCGGTCGGGAAGCTTTTACAACCCGCATCAGAATCGGGCCCGTAGTCATTAGTTCTTGGTGCATGAGGTTAGAGCATCGGTGGCAAGCAGAAGCCACATAAAAGCTTAGCTCATTTTGAAACCAGAGACTCTAATACTGCGCAGCCACAACTGAATAAGACCCTCCACTATTGGCACAAGATCAATACAGACATTCTAAATACCAACCCACGTGTAGAACGCCCTCTTCTAGCTCTTTTTTTATTTTTTGTTTTGCTGGGAAGAACTTCTGTTGTGGGTGGAGAGGGTGGGAATTGGGAAGGGAGTTGGGAGTTACTTTGGATTTTGGACGTTTTTGAGGAGTTTTTAGACATTGGTTGGGGGTGGGGTGATTTGTTTGGGAAAAGAGGCAGGCCTATTGTGGGTGTTTTTTATTGTTAAAACCATCAAAAGGGAAATATTTCTACTTTTTCACGCAGCGTGTTTTTTAATCTGCTTGCTTATCAAAGTGTATGCATACCAGTTTGTTAAAGTTAGTTATACCCATGTTATACTACCATCTGTCACTATATTATTGACCATTAGAGGGGTAGGGTATGCTGCCATTGCCTATATTGCCTACAACAACCTAGATAAACAAGGAAGGAAGTCAAATATGCAGTACAATTTCACTTCACTCCATAGTTCTCTTACCTGAATAGATGAAGCAATGGCTGCTACCTCTCTCTTTCTTCCAAAACTTACAGCAGAGTTTCCCAAGGTGCCTTCTTAATGGTGGTTGTAGTAGCAGCAGACTAGTACGCTAACAGGAAGGCATCACAACAAGTGAGGTTCCACTCTTACCTAGGTGAGCTCCAACTGTAGGCCTAATCAAAAAGGATTATCCATCACAGGCAACTAAAGTGAAAGAAAAACACAGTTAGTGGGTTACATATTTTTTTCATAGCTTTACAAAGACTGGGAGCAGATCTTTACCACCATGACACAACCAAGAAAAGACTACCTGATATTATAACAAGAACTAGAAATAGTAACTTCTTCTCAGCAATGGGGATCTATTTAAATACAACTAAAGTTATAAAATCCTTGACGAAGGGAAGTGGACTCAGAGTCAGGAGTGTAGCAGGCAAGGTTAAGCATTTACGCAACGCAAGGCCTGAATGATGATGTTGAAGAATGATGGGGCATATTAGCAAGGCGATTATCGCCACTTTAGCTGGACTTTTTCCCGCTAAAGCGGCGATAATATTATCGCCTTATCAACAAGCTGTCGCTAACTGATGTTAGCGACAGCTTGTAGGCGATAGCGACCGGGTTGGGTGCCGCTTTGCATGCCAGCGATATTTATCGCTAATGGCATGCAAAGTAGGCGTTCCCCACCTAACAGGGACTGGAAACAGTCGCTGAGGTCGCTAACGTCTATCAGCGAGGCAGGGGCGGTGATTAGCGAACCAGCGCTAAACACGTTTAGCGCTGGTTTGCTAACACCTGGTCCCACCCTGACTTAGCCATGTAATCCAATGAGAGGTGGATTACATGGCTAAGTCCCCCTCGCACTATCAGCAAGCAGAACTGGGGAACAGTGTGAATATCGCCTGTTTACAGGCGATATTCACACTGTTCTCCAAGGTTTCTATCGCTTTGGAGATTAGCATTGCTGATTGCACGCTAACTCCGCGATAGAAACCGGCGATGCCTGGCGATAATTATCCAAGCGCTAATTGCGCTTTGCGATAATTATCGCCAGGCATTGCTAATATGCCCCGTTGTTCTATATCTAAATCCCTTTTTATGTGTGGGTGGGTAAGTGGGGCTGGTGTGAGCTGCTATTGCTTAGGCAATTAAAGATCCCACAGTGAGTTGGTGTCGCTTTCACCACATACGCCCCACCAGGTGTGTGATCCATTTATGGTGTAAATTAAGTCACCTCAATAAATCACACAGCTCTGGGGAAGGGGGGAAGGGGTTTGATGGATTTGAAAGGGGATTTGGAGAAAGGTGTGACAAAGATAAACACTACACAACAACAATATTAATCAGGGCAATGATGAGCAGCACATCAACCTAAATCTGTTATGAAAGGAAATAAAGGAATGAGTATGACAGTTCAGTTAAATCTATTGCAAAGAGCCCTTCAGCCGCAGAGACCCAAGTTAATTATATAGCTAAATGTTCTGTCATGTAGGTTTGAAAAATACAAAATTTGGAGGAGTGAAAAGAAGCGTAGTGTAGTCTGCAAAGATGGGCTGCACGAAGTGGTACGTGCCTGGATACCCGAGCAATGTGCATCCAACCAGCCACTTGAGACTGAACAGTGACAGAAGTACCTGGGTTACTGACAGAATGCAAATGGAGGGCAAACAGGAAGGGTTTTTGTCTGTGGTTACTCAAGGATTGAAAATTGGTTGGTGCACTACCAAAAATACCAGGCAGGAATATTTGAGGGGTAATGAGATGGGGGCACTGAGAGGTCAAAAAAGGAGTCAGAGGCCCAGAGTATGTGGATCCTGGTCTCACAGTGTAGGAGGTCAAAAAGTCCCACCTAAAGTTTACTGTACAACCCTGACCAAATTTTGTGCATCCAGGCTCCCTCTTTAATTAATGAAGCCACACAGTTCTAAAAATTATGAATGTGAAAATAAAAATGATACTGTGTTGCCAAATAGAGCAGGTAATCTGCACTATTCTCGGAATCTCAGTCTTTGGTGTCTGGCTGAAACAGTCCGGTCAAGTAGGCAGGAGGGTTATAGAGCTTTCGCCTTTTGTGCAGGAGAAGAAGAGGCCTGCAGATTATAAACCAGAAATGATACTGTAGAGTCAAGGAGAAGGAAAAATGAAGAGTGTACCAACTACCAAGACTCAGAGGCAGAGCAGGAGCATAGGCTGCTACAATCATTCATTTTTATCACTCATGGCCGATCGATTAACTGAGAAGGAGAAAAATGTACAACCAATCACAGACAAGTAGCTGCATGTACCGGGTTGATCAATCTCACAACTGTCATCATAACATCATCATAACATTTAGCTGAGTGCATGCATCATGTGATGATGATGATGATGTGGCATCACAAGTTTGCTTCCAGTTACAAGCAACAGCCCCCTTCCCCAACCACAACCACCTAAGAGGAGTTTCACATTTGATCCATCACACCCACTCAGCAGCATTTAAAAAATCACGCACCTCTCTGTAGTCCACAGAGCCGAGTAGACCTCAGAGTAACCCTGGGCATAATACTTCGCTACGCTCACGGAGCATGCAAAGTTTGTGCTACTACGCAAATTGCACGTAGCAGAGTGAAAAACTGTGCTAATTGACGTAGCGTAGCAGCAGTATAATAAACACCTACAAATGCTTTGATAAAGCAATTTTCTATGCTAAAATGCATATAACCAATTCACAAAAGTGAACTTTGACAATAAAATATCAATCAATGAGAGAGGTGAGGATTTTGGGGTCCCCCCTAACCTAGGGGGAGGACCAAGCAGATGCCTTGAACACAAAAAGCATATCATGTGAACGATTCAGTGGTGGTCCCTTCCTCCTAGGACCACCCCAAGCACAGTTATGGGCGAAAATACAATCCCAACCAAAGGCCCTGCAAAGCATTATGGGACGAGATTAGCAGTGTGCAGTGAATATTATAGTGTCCAATATCAAAATAATTCTACAAAGAGCTGCGGTTCAACTAGTCGTTACTAGATGTCCCTCACGAGTCAAATGCAAAAGCATTGAAATTATTAATACATCAAGCTGCAGTTCCACTAGTCGTTACTAGATGTCCCTCACGAGTCAAATGCAAAAGCATTGAAACCCTTTCATGAAGCTTTTGCATTTGACTCGTGAGGGACATCTAGTAACGACTAGTGGAACTGCAGCTCTTTGTAGAATTATTTTGATATTGGATACTATAATATTCACTGCCCACTGCTAATCTCGTCCTATAATGCTTTGCAGGGCCTTTGGTTGGGATTGTATTTTGCCAATAACTGTGCTTGGAGTGGTCCTAAGAGGATGGGACCACCACTGAATCATTCAAAAGATGTGCTTTTTGTTTTCAAGGAATCTGCTTGGTTCTCTCCCTAGGTTAGGGAGGATCCCAAAATCATCACCTCTCTCACTGCTTGTTAATTTATCGTTTTCACTTTTGTGAAATGACTATATGCATTTCTAGCATATAAAGACAGAGATATTTATTTTATCTTAACTTGCACTGTGCAAGATGCCTTTGGCAATTATTGTACAGTGCAGTCAAGCACACAGCTACGCAATTTGCATAGCTACGTGTAGTTCAAAATGTACTTCACATAGCTACGTGAAGTGCTACTACGCAAACTACGCCCAGGCTTACCTCAGAGTCATCATCATGTTGATTTTCCTTCAAAGTCGATAGATTTGATGCCTTCCTTCTTCTGGTTGTTGAGGTAGCCCCGCTCTGAATTCTTCCATCCTCCTTCTGATTCCAAGTAATTAATTAGTACAACTTCGTCCCGAGACCTGTAGTGCACTGTGGTGAAAAACAAGAAGAGAAACAGAAGTTGAGAATTTTGTATAGATTTGTGGGGCATATTATCAAGGACGGCGATAAAATTATCGCAGCTTTAGCGGCAGAAAACTGCCGCTAAAGCGGCGATAATGGGCTTGATAATATGCCCTGGAGAATTCCAATAGGAGCCCATGTTCACACCAGAACATGGACTTCTATTGGAATTCTCAAGGGCATATTATCAAGCCCATTATCGCCACTTTAGCGGCAGTTTTCTGCCGCTAAAGCGGCGATAATGTTTAACACCGTTCTTGATAATATGCCCCTGTGTTTTTTAACAATAGTGACTATTCTGGTCTCTGAAGAACCAGAAAAAAGGAGTGGACTCTGCAAGTAAATCTCGCTAAGTGTCAAAGGACCAATCACCTTCAGGAAATATTATTACTCATCCGGCCCCAAACATTGCAAATCTTTGAAATCAAGTTTACAAATCAATATTAGTTGAACACCCTCCCTCACTGTCTGCCACCACATGTATCATGAATCATCACTCACAAACACTCAAACATATATCATTCATTGGTGCAATAGTTAGTTCCAATCCAAGCAGAGTGGTAGGCAAACAATTGTATCTAGTCTTTGATGCAAGCAACACATTGTAATTTGGCAGTTTTGTAAATGAAATGATCTTTACTGGGGCATCTCTGCTAGGGGATGAGAAAGGAAGGATAGGCATGGGAGAGAGGCAGGCATTGTCTCCAATGTCCTTGAAGGGGATGGGTAGGATTCTTCACTGCACACTAGTACAACTCCAATCCGGCCATACATGTCCCTAAAAATGGTGGGGCTGCATAAGACACACAGACACAAACATAATGCTCCACTGGCTCTATCCTTTTTTTGGGGGGGGGCTACGCAGTTTGAAGATAAATAATTAAAAAGATCTGTGGTAGCCTACTATCAGTCAAAGAAGTAGAGTTTGTCTTCAAACTCAGGTGGTACACCCAGAAGTTGGTTATCATGATCACACTTGAGTCTGACCAATCACCCTCTTCCTGTGGTAATTCAGGAACGGTGTAATTGTGTGGTATGAAGTGTCGGTTCATTTCAATCATGGTTAAATTCTTCACGTTTTGAGGGAGAGACTGGTCTTTCTCACTGTGACAACAACACCAGATGCACTAAACACATGCTCAGCAGACACGCTGGGTTACTAGACAGGCCATATACTTTATTGCCAGCCTGCTGAGGTCTGCCCATTGGTGCATCTTCCCATACCAATAAACTAATGGGCGTTGATCCGCATAGATATCTCTTGGGTCATCCAGATAGTCCTGGAACATCCTCTGAATGCTCATTGGTGCTCCCACTTGCTCAACCTCTTTTGCCTTTGCCTCTGCACTGGACTTAAGACCTGCAAATTGAAACCAACCCACTGCAGAGGTTCTGACCGATTGTTGTATTCCTGTTGGTATTGTTGTTGCTACCGGTGTTAATGTTGCTGGTGTTGACTGCTGTGAGACAACAGGACTGTCCTCGTTGGAAGCTGAAGGCAGCACCTCTGAACGTGTGCCCAGGTGTGGGACTCTACTTTCCAGGCGTTCTTCTTCCAGGTCTATGGCTCACTAAATAATCCACGTCTTATATTCTGAAACATCCACTTATGAAAAAGGAATGAAAGTGGGCAGTATTGTTTTGTGGATCAAGTATTGCAGCACAGATGTACTCTTTGGATGACACGATGTTTCTTTGCAGACTTGTATTATCAGCCAAGCAAAGAATTAAGGTCTGAACCAAATTATTCGCATTTTCATTTACACCTGCAACGTTTTCAGCCAACATTTATGACTGGTCCTGTAGCAGATGCAACAATGGGATAGCTTTGCCCATCATACTGTCCTCCTTGCTGACTTTGCATGTGAAAACCTCAAAAGGAAATAGCAACTCTATCAGTCATTTGACTAGGCCCCATTTGTCCATCACAATGAACATGTTTTTCACAGTTGCATTTCCTCCTCTTTGAATGACATACTCATTGATCGGGTGGTAATGCTCAAACAGACTTTGCAACATGTAATTGGTTGAGTTTACATGTTGGCACCTCTTGTATGAGGGCTTTAACTGTACTCTATAAGCACAATGAATGATCCTCAACTGCTTCCGGGCTTTAAAAGAATGGGTAAAATGAGTGCAGATTCTTCTGCAGCCGGTCAGTAAGATGTTGACTATGTCTTTTTTTTAAAGTCCTGCACAATCAGGTTGATGCAATGCGCCAATCACAGGACCCTGAAATAGCCACCATGCGCAATGCCCTTAACTATATTATTGCAATTGTCAGTGGAAACAAATCCAATTCTGAGATCGCTGGGTTGTAGCCATTCAAACACCTTACTTGTAAAGTCTTTCAAGATGTTTGCAGCAGTATGGAATTTCTCTATGGCAAACACGGCTACTGTTGCATGCTACCAAATGCCCTTAAAACTTTCTTCAGCACCGAGACCTATAGATTGCTGTTGCCTAACCCCCACAAAAGAGATCCAGTGTGCAGTGATACACATGTAATCAGTAGGTTGACAACTAGTCCACATGTCTGTCGTCAGGTGGATAGTGTGAACAGCACTCTGCTACAAAGCTTTCCCAACGCATTGCAGCTCATTGTGATGGAGCACTCGAACAGCAACTCTGGCAGAATAGGTCCTGCTGGGAACCCTCCATTTCAGGCAGAGTGGCTGCACAAAATGAACCCTGGCCACATGGTCAACCTACAACAGCAAGCAAGGAGGCGTGGCCAGTGGCCACAACAAAGAACACATGCAGGCCTATGGAAAAAAACACACTGGCTGACTACACAAAATGGCCACCGGCCACATGGTCAAACAACAAGCAAGGAGGTATGGACAATAAATAAGAATACATGCAGGCCTATCGCAAAAGCACACTGGCTGGCTACACAAAATGGCCACCAGCCACATGGTCAAAAAACAACAACCAGCAAGGAGGCATTGCCACAACAAAGAACACATGCATGCATAAGGCAAAAGCACACTGACTGGCTACAGAAAAGGGCCACTGGCCACATGGTCAAACAAGAACACCAATCAAGGAGGCATGGACAACAAAGAACACATGCAGGCCTATGGCAAAAACACACTGGCTGGCAACTCAAAATGGTTGCCGGCTGCATGGTCAAACAACAAGCAAGGAGGCCACAGTATCAAAGAACAACACATGCAGGCCTTTGGACACCAACTACAGAAAATGGCCCCTGGCACCATGGCACGGAGAACATAAACAAATGGTGGCCTATGGCAAACACACTCACTGGCCAGAGAAAGAAGGCATGGTAACACTGAAGAAAACACTACCATTAATTCAGCAATGCCAAGAACTACAACACACATCCTCCTAAGACATTAAATAGTACCCCACCTACACAGTTTTTGCAGACAAAAAGTATGACACCCCCAAGAAAAATGTTGTTAAATTTAATGCTGTCCCTGCCTTAAATGATTTTTTAAAACAACATATATCACAGAAACAGTTGTTTCATCTACCTATGACTAGTACTGGGCCTACTGGCTGGATGGCCCTTTGGCAGACTAAGCCATATAGTAAAATAAATTAATATATTGCAAATTTACTAACAAACATGGAGAAAATGTACTGTACTGTACAATATTTTTCCTTTACAAAAGATTAAAAATTAAATGAAAATAATACCTAGGCCCCTACCGAATCTGCAGGCTGCCCACCACAATACATTTTAAAAATCGAATAAAAGTACAAATAAATACTGGTGTATACCCGCTATCAAACAAAAAACACCATTATACAACAGTTTTGAACTTACCTGTAATATCACAAAAACAAAGCCCTTAAACACAATGCAGCAGACAAAGACAGTGATCCCTCCAGCTCCAAATCCAGATAAAAAGTGAACAGAAGATGGACAAAGCATCGGGAGGAGCCTGCTAGACAGGAACACTTCCTTCTTGTTGAAAAAAAAAGTAAAATAAAAAAGAAAGCTGTTTGCACTAAAAAACAACTTGAACGGTTCATTGGAGTAGAATATCAACTCAAAATAGTTTTTTCGAGTAGAGAATATGTTCGAGGTGCAGCCACTGTCACTTGCAAGTGTCACGAAAAAGGTGCACTGACGGCCGGAAGCCGCACTAGCAGCCTCCAAATCCTGCATGCACTTGCTAGCAGCTGTTAAGGCTTGTGGCGCTTGCCAGCACGCTAAAAGAAGTCTTGCTTGTGCCAATGGAAGGAAATTATGCCACGCTCCGGATGTTGGAATTTAGTGGGAACTCCGTGTTACCAGAATAGCTCGGAGTTCCCAAATTCCGCAAACTCAGCAAGCGGAGTGAATTTTTCCACCCAGGCCTATTCCGAAGGCGATGCATCAGTCCCAAGATGCGGGAGGTGGTGATGCAAGTCTTTTGTAATGGGTTCAATCTACACAGGTGTGGAAATGCATCGGTTCAGCTCAGGGATGCTCCACCCAGCTGAGGAGATGCATCAGTTCTGCTCAGGGATGCATTGCTCAGCAGACAAAATGCATTGGTTCCACTGGCAATCACCTTTGGCCCACTTCTAAGGGTATATGTCTGGGGTGGCACCACTTGGCAGGATAGACTCACAGATGGCAGAGTCCAGGTGCAGGGGTTGGAAGTTTGTTATGTCCATGAGGCTTCAGATCCAGAGGCCAGCCAACTAGACCTTGGAGTCACTGTGTGTTCTGGGGTCAGTTCTTCTCACCCAGGCAAGAGGGCAGAAGGCTGCAGATCAGCACAGCAAAGAAGAAGCCCAGCAGAGTGGCAGTTCCTCAGCAGCACAGCAGTCTTTCTTCCTAGCAGAGTATCCACAGTAGGCCTGGGCGGAACTCGCGCAGTTGTACTCTGTGGAACTTCATGGAGTTACAAAAAAACTCAGCGAGTTTCCTCGGAATTCCATGAACAGGCAGAAATAGGAACGTCCTGTTGCTCGAGCTGTGATTAAGCACCTGAAGCTCATTCAGCACCTAAAAATCAGCACGAATGGCACCAAGTGGCGCACCAGAACCGCAGCTTCTTGAGTTGATTTTGCTGCCACTTGAGTAGATTTTCTACTCACGCGGCAGCTGTCTGATCACCCGTGACCACCTGTGTTGGAGAAATCTCGCCAGGTGCCATCCTAGGGACAAAAATCGCACTAGGGTATGTCAAATCTCGCTCGTGCTAGCTAACTTACTGTTTTCAAGATGCGTGTAAGAAAAAAATTCCACCACGTGGTGGTTGGTGGAATTTGGCTGGAACTCCTTATTACAAGCATAATACGGAGTGACCAAAATTCCTCCAATTCCGTCAGCGGAGCAGAATATATCACTCACCCCTAATCCACAGGTCCAGAAGTGTACTGAAGAGGTGGTATCTGAGGTCCAGTACTCATACCCAGTAGTGGCTTTGAAGTGGGGGAGACTTCAAAGACATGCCTTTGAAGAGCACAGAGGTCCACCCTTCTTGCCCTGGCTCCAAACTCACTGCAGGGGGGTATGCAGCTCTTTGAATGTGACAGGACACAGTCTATTCAGGTGTAAGTGAGGCTGCACCCAGTTCTTCCCTCCTATCCTTCTTGAGATGGCCCACTGAGACACACAAAAGCTTTCATTGTGTGTGGCTGTCTAGGAGGAATATACAAAGCCCAACTGCCAACTACACCCAGTCATGTGATCAGAGACAGGCTACAGCAAAGGTCGTCAAACTTTTTGATCCAAGACCCCCTTGTCAAACGTTTTTAGGCATAAGGACCCCCTTCTGACAACAATTTCTAGAACCTGGTACTCCTCATCATCAACAACTATCGACAGCCATAAACGCCCCCAATTACCACAGTAAATAATTATTACGGTGGGGAAATAATATTTAACAGTGTTTAGCAAACCAAAGGTCAGTGAGCATGGGGGTGTAGTCAAAGGGGTAGAGGATGTAGCCTTACGGCTAGAGCGGTCGACCTCAAAGTTGGAGAACCGGGTTCGAGTCTCGGCAACGACATTCAACATCCTGCGATTCTGGGAAAATCACTTAATCTCCCCGTGCCTAACAAAAATGAATGTGTCCTTCTGTAACAAAATTAGTGCTCATGTAAAGGGCTCTGATACTCGATTTCTCAGGTCTAGTCGTGCTATATAAAACTCTAAAAAAAATCTATAAAAATTAAAAAGGTGTAGGTAAAAACACAGGGCCTCATTTATGAGGAACTGGCGTAGGGCAGCGCTGCAAATCTTCTTGCTGCGCTGACCTATGCCAATGTGAAAGGGCAGGAATGCACCGTATTTATGAAATACTGTGCATCCCTGTCCTTTTCCCTTGCGTTGGTGCACAAATTGCTGCCTAGCACCAACATAGCAAGGATTGTTTTTGTACAGGAAGGGGCACCTTCCTTCACAAACACAATCCAGAGAGGCGTTTTCCTCTTTCTATGTGAGCTGCAGAAAGCAGCACACACGGAAAGAAGAAAAAACGAGGAGAAATGAAAACATTTCTCCTCGTTTCGTGTCCACTGGGGAGGCGTCCATTTTTGGAGCTGCCCCATGTGTACATGATTTTGTAAATATGTGGCAGCATCAAAATCCATGGGTGTTGCATGGGAACCCTACGCAAAGCCTATGGAACACCTCCTTGATGCATAGTAAGGCAACGCAGTGACTTGCACTGCTATGTATTACTCCATATCTATGAGGCCATGCAAAGCCATGCAGGGTGACTATGCACCGCCTTAGGTATGGTTGAGATGCTTGCACCAGCGGAGCATCAAAAAAAGTGATGCTGTTGCAATGCAAGCCTCTCATAAATAAGCCCCAAAATATTCTATACGTTTTTTAGGTCTTTCACCATCAGGTATCTACATTAAATAATGGGCAGCGTAAATAAAAAATAAATTTAAAGAGCTGCTACTCAGTGGGAAATGCGCTCTAGTACATTAGGAAACCTCTATTAGTTAATGCACTGCAGAGGTCTACATGTAACCAGAGAGCCACAGAATTAAATCTTGATTGGTGCAGTGGAGAATAGTGATGTGTATTTTTAGTGCTACGAGGTCACAACCTGTGACAGAAAGCAATCAATCAATCAATCAATCACAGAATTTGTAGAGCGCACTACTTACCCGGGAGGGTCTCAAGGCGCTGGGGGAAAAAGGGGGGGGTGCCGCTACTGGTCGAACAGCCAGGTCTTGAGTAGCCTCCTGAAGGTCAGCAGGTCTTGGGTCTGTCATAGGCTGAGTGGAAGGGTGTTCCAGGTCTTGGCAGCGAGGTGGGAGAAGGATCTGCCGCCGGTGGTTATTCTTCGAATGCGAGGGACGGTGGCGAGGGAGAGGTCGGCGGAGCGGAGCTGGCGGTTGGGGACGTAGAAGAAGAGTCGTCTGTTGAGGTAGGGTGGGCCGGTCTTGTGGAGTGCCTTGTGTGCGTGGATGAGGAGTTTGAAGGAGATTCTCCTGTCGATGGGGAGCCAGTGCAGGTTTCTCAGGTGGGGGTGATGTGGCTGTGGCATGGTACGTCGAGGATCAGGCGTGCAGAGGGGTTTTGAATGCGTTGCAGTCGCTTGATGAGCTTGGCCGGGGTTCCCGCGTAGAGGGTGTTTCCATAGTCGAGTCTGCTACTGACGAGGGCCTGGGTGACTGTTCTTCTTGTATCTGTCGGGATCCACCTGTAGATCTTGCGGAGCATGCGGAGGGTGTTGAAGCAGGAGGAGGAGACTGCGTTGACTTGCTTGGCCATGGAGAGCGTTGAGTCGAGGATGACTCCCAGGTTGCGTGCGTGGTCGGTGGGTGTCGGGGCTGCCCCTAGTGTCGTTGGCCACCAGGAGTCGTCCCAGGCTGAAGGGTTGGAGCCGAGGATGAGGACCTCCGTCTTGTCCGTGTTCAGCTTTAGTCGGCTGCTCTTCATCCAATCGGCGACGGCCTTCATTCCTTCGTGGAGGTTGGATTTGGCGGTGAGGGGGTCCTTGGTGAGGGAGAGGATCAGTTGAGTGTCGTCGGCATAGGAGATTATGTTGAGGTCGTGCTGTCTGGCGATGCGTGCAAGCGGGGCCATGTAGATGTTGAACAGTGTCGGGCTGAGGGATGATCCCTGGGGTACGCCGCAGATGATCTCGGAGGCTTCGGATCGGAATGGGGGGAGGCGGACTCTCTGGGTTCTGCCGGAGAGGAAGGAGGTGGTCCATTCCAGGGAACTGTGAATATGTGTCATTATTTTATACTTGTATTACACACAGTTTCTACAGAATGCTGCAAAACATACAAATAGTTTTAGGCTAGAATGATGCTCCCAAATTGTAGTTTTTAGTAATACCAGAGCGTATGTAATGCAATGTTTTTTTACATAACTGTCCCTTCAACACCTCTTTAGGGGTACTGAGGGCTGTGTAAATGCAATTAAAATTAAAAGCAAGCACATACCAGCCATGTTGTTAACTCTTTGCACTTCCATTCAGAAAACCAAATCTTTGTCACCACAAAGCTTGGAGTGATTTGATCAATTAAAGCCAGAACCCCTCCCAAGCATCCTTTACACTTGCAGATTAATTGATAAGGCACATTTGCATTTCATTCAGGCAAGAAGCTGATAGCGATCTAAATTAGCCATCCCAGGACGAATGTCTTTTTCCAAAAGGAAAGCAAACGTTTTGGATTGCAGGGACAAGTGAAGCTGGGGAATGCACGACCCACTTACCAGGACTTTACGGCCCCCCTTGGGGTCACGCCCCAGGGTATGGAAGACCTCTGGGCTACAGGCACCAAATGGCAAAAGCAACAACATGCCAACTTTTTAAAAGTGGCATTTTCAGAATTGTAATTTAAAATCTGACCATAAGTTAGGATTTTAAATTAGGATTCCAGAGACACGAAACTTGAACCAGTTATATCTTCCCATTTGTAAATGACGCTTATAGAATTCCAATGGGAGATATAGGCCTTGCAGTAGTGAAAAACCTTTTTGAGAGATTTTTACTACCAGGACATGTAAAACCTAAAAGTACAAGTCCTGCCTTTTAAATACATTGCACCCTGCCCTCTGTGCTGTCCAGGGCCTACCCTAGGGGTGACATATGTATTGAAATGGAAAGTTTGGGCCTGGCAAAAGGTTTATTTTGCCAGGTTGGAATGGTACTTTAAACTGAACACATAGGCTCTGCAATGGCATGGCTGAGACATGGTTAAAGGGCTACTAAATTGGGTGGCACAAGGCGTGCTGCAGGCCCACAAGTAGCATTACATTACAGGCCCTGGGAACTTATAGTACCACTTTCCTAGGGACTTATAAGTAAATTTAACATGCCAATTGGATAAGAGCCAATGTTTCCATGTTTTTGGGAGGGAGCACATGCACTTTAGCACTGATTAGCAGTGGTAAAGTGTTCACAGTCCTAAGGCCAACAAAAACGAATTCAGAAAAAGTGGAGGGAAAAGGGCAACAAGTTTGAGGGTGACCCAGCAGAAAGGGTCATGTACTCCAGTTGCTCTATTATGTACATTACTGGGAAGCATTATCTGAATTAAAAAGGAGCCAAATCAAAACTATGCTTAACGGCACAATGGACATAGAATTTCTACAGGCAAACGCTGCTTCTTATGGCTTCATTTTCAACAACAAACTAAAGGGCTTATTTATGGGATTTTGGCGTAGAGCAGCACAGCAAGGCACCTTGTTGCGCTGCCCTACACCAAAATGAAAGGGCAGAAATGCACTGTATTCTTAGCAATACTGTGCATTTCTGTCCTTTCTGCCTGCACTGACACCGTTTCGGCAGCCTAGTGCCAACGTAGGCACCCTTGCACCATGGTGCAAGGGTGCCTCTGTTGCATGCAGGATTGTTTATGTGCAGGAAGAGGCACCTTCCTCCACAAAAACAATCCTAAGAGGCGTTTGCCTCTTTCTATGTGTGCTGCAGAATGCAGAACACATGGAAAGAGGAAAAAACAAGGAGAAATAAACATATTTCTCCTCGTTATGCCTCACCTCGGGAGACGTACGGATTTGGTTCTTCCCCAGGTTTACATCACTTTGTAAATCTGGGGCAGCATCAAATACCATGGATGCAAAGAGAGAAAACCCACCGCAATGCCCGTGGAAAACCTCCCAGGTGCAGAATAAGGTGACGCAGTGATTGGCGCGGTGTCGTCTTACTCATGATTTATGAGGCCACTCAAAGTCACACAGAGGGCCCTTGTGTGTTTTTGTGTTCGGTAAAGGGGAGTAATCCCCTGCTGGTCTTTAAATCTCCTCAGGCCCTCTTTTGTGTGAATTACTTCACCTTGCCCTCCGCCAATACCACCATTTTTGCCTGCCGGGTACCTATAGACAGAAATCTTTTATTGTAAGTGGGAACCTTATTTGGGAGGAGGCAGAGGGAGAAGACAGAACCCAACAACCACATATACATTGGGCTTCAGATTCACCCAGAATCACCAGGCATAGTCGGAAATGCAACAGAATCAAGCCCATACCTAACGGCAATGTGAGATCCAATATTATCATGGCCTCACAGAAAAGTGGCCTTAACAAGAGATCAGGCCTTTTTCCCACCCGTCCTCATGACAAATTGAGGCCAAAGAGGAACCTTATGAATCCTTTCGGGAATTGGACTCAGAGGTGACAAATACACTGGCCCAAAGAAAAATATCAGCTTTCATGCTTTTACTTCACATTGCCCCTCTGTAAGCAGAGGTCTTTTGAAAATCAGTCCTCAAAGACAAAAAATTGCTGAAAAGAACATCAACCTCCACAGGAAAGAAAGGGATGCATTATAGAACTAAACATCCAGTAGAAGCATTGTTATCAAGCGGGATGATAAACAGGTAGGTATGATGTAAGAAATTGTGTTATTAGTTGAGAGCCACGGAGCCCCACTCACATAATAAACACAATTCTTGTCAGGGTGTACCACAAACATCACTGACTAAACCTGTGCTTAAACCTCTGGTAGCTTTGCTCGAAAGCAGTCAGGCTTAACTTGGAGGAAATGTATAAAGTATTTATGCAACAATGATTCCTCCTGGAACAATTGAGATAAGGAAAAAGGAATATAGTAATCATTCAACAGAAGCACAAATTAAAAGCAACTGAAAAAGAAAGGAACACTTGTAGACATAATCCAAAATTATACATTATTATAACTTCAAAGAAAGGGAAAGTGCTCAGTACTCATATGATCACATACTGAGTGATAGACGAACAGTGTGATTGAATGTGTAATATAATAGTCAACAGAACAATAACAAATTCAAGAAATTTCTGTCCAAATGTTGGGTCCTTATGACTCAGGAACAGATACAGTTCATCAACATATATAGTTTCCATTGCCTTTCAACAGTTTTTCGATCCGTGGTGATTAAATGGTCATCATCAGAACATAAAGAATTCATTTGATGTGACAGCAAAAGAATGTCTGGAAGTGAAAAAATATATTACCCAGGTATTAGTAATTTTATTACTGTACAGAGGGAGGCTGTTAATGCCCAAAAAAGATAGCAACTTACTTACAGGAGCAGAAGTCAAGATTACAGTCTTGTAAAACATATATAATGTATAGAAAGTAAACTAGTTAATAAAGATCTAATCAATAGATCTGCACAGGTAGGTGCTCGAATTAACCATAACCTGCTGAGGATAAATGAAAAAATAAAAATAAACTCAATTAGATGTGGGCAAGAAAATGTTTTTCTGGAAGGGCAAACCAATTGCATAAAGTTGAAGTAGTCAAAAGGGGTTTGTAGCAAAAAAATACACTTATGTTTAAAGCAGTAGGAAAAACCGAATGAAGTGGCGCAATTATCAGACAGGTATGCAAAAGGCAAAGCAGATTTTGAAAAGAAGATCTTGGACAGTGACTCTACAGAAGAGGCCAAGTCAGACTTGGAAAAATTGAACAAAACGATTGCTCAATTTGTTGCCATTGAACAGAACAAGAAAGTGAACAAAATACAGAGAAATATTACAAATTAAAAAAATAAAAAGTTGTTCCCTATCTCCCAGACGAGTACTATATACAGCCACAACAACAACATACGGGAGGCCCCAGACCATGAGTTAGGTTCAAGAAACAAAAATGTGTTACTTTTTCTAAATCCTCTGGAAGCAACTCTGACGACTCGGATCCAGGTGAAGGCACCAGTACGGGTTCAACTTATTAGTCTGGATATAACCCTGTTTTTCTAGGGAAAAACAACCAGTGCAGGGGAAGAGGATGGGGCAGAGGCCAAGCAAAATACTTCCAACATGGAGGGAGGCAGACAAAGAGGAAAAAACAACCAGTGCAGGGGAAGAGGATGGGGCAGAGGCCAAGCACAGTACTTCCAACAGGCAAAGAGGAATTTTTACAGATCGGGCCTCCACAATACATTTGTTGCAAGATGTGTCATCTAGCATAAAAAAAAATTAATTTTATACTATACCCATCTTTAACCTCTCAGATAACATCCTGTCTACTACGGAAATTGCCTTATGTAGTAGGGGC
Organism: Calotriton arnoldi; assembly: GCA_963921515.1. NCBI lineage: Eukaryota > Metazoa > Chordata > Amphibia > Caudata > Salamandridae > Calotriton > Calotriton arnoldi. The sequence continues at coordinate 204,256 of CAWUFW010014672.1, read as the reverse complement.
TTATTTTTTGTCCCCATTAAGAGTAGTGACCTCTTTACTATCTAATTTGAAATTTAAAACTTTTCCATACAACAAAAATTTCAATCCCATCAAGCTGAGATTAGCATCTACTTTTAATACTCCCAGTAACAAAATGCCTACAGAACTTTTGGGATTTGAGAAGATTGTACTGAAAGAAATTACTGAACTCAAATACAAACATGAATACATACCCTACAATGTAAGTTTTGAGTTTTTGAGGAAAAGCAGGCCCTTACCAATCTTTGAATGGATCATCACAAAGTCTACAGATAAGGGAGGTGGAATTGTGATGCAAAAGCTCTCTGACTGCAAGAATCAGGTGATGCGGCAAGTGAGTATTCTATACCACTATATACCTCTTGATAGTAATCCCTTACCACAAATCCAAAATTCCATTAAGGAAATCACTATGAGGGCTATAAATGAGGGATTCCTGAGTACATTAGAATTTGACTTTTTGAATTCAATATTTTCCTGTTCACAGGTATTGTGCTCTCTCCCCAAAAATCACAAGGCCCTTTGAAACCCACCAGGAAGACTTTTCATCACTTGTCATCTCCAAGTGTGAATCTGTCTTTGAGGCATTGGGTAAATACACTGATTGCTTTATCACATATTTTCGACCTCTTATGAAGAGCTATATACAAGAAAGTGGGGATATAGTAACCCAGTTTGCAATTTTTTAGCCTGAAAGGGAATTTGTGGTATCCTTGGACACTGAGGGCCTGATTCCGATGCGGTTAGGAAAGCATTCCCACCTAGGGCCCGATTCTGATGCAGTTAGGAAGGCCTCCTAATGGCATTTGCTCCTTCCCAATCGGATCGGGAACGTGTCTTCCCAACCGAGGGCCAGATTACGATGCGGTTAGGAACATAGGCTTCCCATAGAAGTCAATGGGAGTCCAACCAAATCGTATCTGGAAGCATCCGGATGCATCATACTCGGTCGGTAGGACTCTCCCGATCCGAGTCGGTCGGAATCCATTTCCAAACCGATTTGATCGGGAAGATTTCCTAACCGCATCAGAATCGGGCCCAGAGTCCTTGTTTACGAATATAACCCAACTGGATGGTATTGAGGTGATTGCTGAAGTGCTTAACACATGAACACACTGATTATATCATAGAACTGTTGCATTTGGCTTTAACTAAGAACTATTTTGACTTTGATGGCACCTTCTATCTACAGACCAAAGGCACTTCGATGGGGGTTTCTTTCACCCCAAGTTTTGCCAAACTTTATATTAATTACTTTGATTGCAGAATTATGTATGATTCAACAAAAAAACGGTTTCTTTACCACATATGTCCATGGAAGAGGTTCATAGACAGCATATTCTTTATCTTTTTTTTTTACAGCTTTGAAGGTTTATTGCAATCATAGAGGTGAGACTTGGAGGAGGAAAGGAAGGCTTTAGGATTAGTGGTGTCTCCACCAAATCAGGTGATGAGAGATGAAGCCTGGAGGAGAACAGGAAACATTACGGAAGCTGTGATGATTCAGCATTAGTTCTCTTCTGCCAATACTCTTATTTTGAAATGCCAAAACAAAGGATTCTCAATTTTCTTTTTATAACAGCACCAGTGCAAGCCAACATTCGAAAACAGTGTGTGGGGCTTTAAGTAGTTCCTACAGATTCTATGGCTAACAATGTTAAAAGATCTGCTCACAAGCATAAAAGATAATAGCAAGAATAACTTGCGGGTCTGTGAACATTTCCTGCCATCAGACATAAGGAAGATACTTTCTTTTCTTAAACACACTAAAGACAAATTCCTAACATTACAAGATCTAAACTTCAGCCCATACATGGGGACCCTAATAAGTCTATAAGTTGAGTCACTGCATAGAGTATACTATAGAATGCCACCCTACAGGTATTTGAATACCTACAAAACACTGAATGGAACCCATTCCCTTTCATTATAAACTTACAAGAACAGAATGTAAAAGATAACTTTAAGTTTGTAGAGGACATCTATTATCAACCATGTTGAACATTTATGGGTGTTCCAGTTCTAGCAAATCTCTATAAACATTGGTATAAAACCAAGTGGGTTTTTCAAATAAAATGTTAATATTTGGAGATGTTAAATTGACACTACTGTCACCTTATGGGAAGGAAGCAATGCAGAAAAATGTAGTTTCAACACCAGGATCAATAAGTGTGACTTGCAGCTGAGATTTACTTACCAAACAAGCCTGACAAAATTAGCCTTTATAGATCTAAAGATCAAAGAAAAACATCAGAAACTAGCCACAAAATGTCTTTCATAAACCTAAAGATCAAAATAACCTCCTGGGATATGATAGATCGCATCCCAAAACACTCAGGAGCAATCTACTGTATAGGCAATTTTTAAGTGTCAGACAAAACAGCATAGACAGCTCTCGAGTCTTTGAACAAGCAAAGGACGTGACTAAAACTTTATCCGGGGTCATACGCCACTCCAGACAATGAATGTTTAACTATAGGGTAAGACTTTGGAAACATAAAAAAACGACAATAAAAGAATCATGTGTTAGTATCTTCGCCTCAGTATCTAACAGGTTACATAAGGTTATTGCAACTGGGAAAAATAAGAAAAAAGAAAGAAAAATGGAGTTAGACGGGTAGGGTGCAGAAAGGATACTAGTTCCTGAGTATCCAAAGATGGGAGCCATCTGGGTCTGGGGCCTTTGTCAGCGCTATATGTTTTCTGTCCTTGCCACACCTGCGTTCCATGCACATACCTGAGGCCTAATGCCCTCACTTGTGTTCTATCCTCCATCATTGGGGGATACCCCTAATCTGGGCTAATTATGGATCATGCGTATCTGGACTATGGTGTCATCCTGTAGCCACACTTGCCTCAAGGATCTGACACCATCAGAAGCACCTAGCTTTCACCACTTCACAGATCACTGCTGAACCATATAGCCCTGACTAAAGCCCCAGACGGGCTCCCAGTCTGGGCCGAAACAGGTTGGCTTCGATATGCAAGGGTTATTGGAACAAATTTGATTAAACCCCCCTGCCGAGTATAAGCTTATAACCTTTACCCCAGGTACCCTACCAATAAAGAAATTCTTTGGGTATACCTTGAGGCATTTTTAGATTTTCTATTTTCATCTGGATCCCTGCTTATCCAGCAAGAATTTATCTAAGAACTCCTATCTTTGTGGTTGAGTCCAACCTGGTGGTACCATCCTACCAAGGTGTTAATAGGTGCTAATGATGAAGCATATCATGTTAAAGTGAGTGAGGCGTATATTTCAATATCTTTGGATGCCCAGGCAGACCCTTTCTGGACCCTACCCGTCTACCTCAATTTTTCTGTCTTTTTTCTTCTTTCACCTAGTTGCTTTTTGTGTGAAAACTGTGAGCAAGGGAGAATGCCACTGGGCACGTTTCTCTGGCTCTCCTGGTAGTGAGAATATTCCATAAGATTAAAAACACACTATGAAAGTAGTCAAGACCCAATATAGGAAATCACTGTTCACCTTCAAAAGAGGCTGCAACCTCCGAGACATCTTAAAGCATACCTGCCCAAATCAAAATGAACAGAAAAAACAGCCACATCAATTGAACCTCTGGAAATAAGTTGTTCCATTAGTCTGTTTTGAGCAGACACACAAAACAGACTAATGGACTTGACATAGGCCTGTGTACTTACAGAGAACCACGGTCAGACAGCAACTGCTACAGCCAAAATGTGATATACTTGATCTCATGCCCTTACAATTTACAGTACATAAAAATGACAATTACAAAAATAAAAACACATTATAGCACGTATTTTCCAACATAGAAGCACCATCAGATGCCAAGCATTACATTGACAATGACTGCCCATTTCACATGACTAACACATTCTGAAAATGATTTAGTAAGCTATGTTTTGTGTAAATCATATTTATAGAATACGTTCACTGACAGGTTTCTCGGTGCTTGTTGAGGTTGGTTGTAATCAAAAAAGTCAAATGTGACACTCAGTGCCTGATTTAGAGTTCCGCAAATGGGTTACTTCTTCACAAATGTGATGGATATCCCATCAACTGTGTTACTAGTGCCATCAAATATAATGCACTTGTAATACAGCGGACTGGATATCCTAATGTTTGTGATTACAAAATGAGATGAGAACTGTTCCTACAAGATCTCCGGAGGAGACAAAATATGGCTATTGAAGCTGGAAAATCACTGTTAAATGAGGAAATAAAGGAGAAAAGAAGAGAGAAACTGTATATATTCCCTTCACAGGCTGTTAACTCAAGAACAAAAATCCCCAGACACTAACCCTTCACCATCTTCTGTGTTTTGGAAGCAGATTCCATATTACTCAATATTTTAGAAGCAACCAAAAGCTTCTCCAGCTGCGGGCAATTCTCATATTGAAGAGTATAAAGAACCTCCTACAGTCCAGATGGAGTAGGCACCTAGAAAAAAATCAAGGAAACTAAGGAAAAAAAGGTAAAATAAATGTCCAATAACTAAAACAAAGGGAAGAGGAATAAGATTCGATATAACAGAGGTGGGATCAGTTTTTCAAGAAAATAATGAAAACACTAGTCTTGATAGCCAAAGTAAGTTCTCAAATGCAGACCATACAAGTTTTCTGTTCTGTTATGAAGATTTATAAACCACACTATCACCTGTGAGGGTATCCTGGTGCTGAGCAAGTATGTGTCTAGCCACACCTAGGGCATTGTGGGTTTACTAAAAAAGCCAGGTCTTCAGCTTTTGCAGAATTCAATAAGTGAGGAGGAGGCTCTTATGTTTAGAGGCAGATTGTTTCATGCTTTAGTAGCAATGTAGGAGAAGACTCAACCAACAGATCTTGTTTTCTGTATGCATGGGATTTGTGCATGTAGGAGTCTGGATGAGCAGAGGTGTCTGAAAGGTTTGCGAAAGCAGATGTGGTTTTTTGTGGTATGCTGGGCCAGTGTTATGTAGTGCCTTGAAAGTGTGATTGAGGATTTGAATTGTTCTCATTTGTGAATGGGGAGCCAGCGGAGCTCCTCCAGGTATGAGGTGATGCAAGTGTGGTGAGGGAGGTTGAGAATGATTCTTGCCATCGAGTTCTGAATAGTCTGCAGCCTTCTAGGGAGTTTTTGTTGATCCCGGCATTGAGGGTGTTCCCATAGTGCAGCTTACTTGTGACCAGGGCTTGCATGACGGTTTTCCGGGTGTTGATTAAGAGTCATTTAAACATCTTCCTCATCATTTTCAGGGTATGGAGTCATGAGGCAGTGACGGCATTGACTTGGGCGGTCATGTCCAGTTTGCTATTGATGATGATCCCAATGTTCTTGGCATGGATGGTAGGGGTGGGTGTTGGTCCTAGCTTTGTTGGCCACTAGGTTGAGTCCCACAGTGATGTGCTCATCCCAAATATCACAATTTAGGTCTTGTTGGTGTTCCGCTTTAGACAGTAGGCCTTCATCCAGTGAGTGATTTCAGTCATGCAGGCATTGAACTTGATCCGGGTTCATGATGTATTGTACGTGAGTGAAAGAATAAGTTGCATAAGATAGGACTTTGATGTTGTGAGAATGGTTGATGCTGGATAGTGGGATCATGTATGTATTGAAGAGGGTGGTGCTCAGGTAGGATCTTTGCGGAACACAACAGATGAGGTTGTGGGCATCCGAGGTGTACGGTGCCAGTCTGACTGACTGGGCCCTTCCAGTCAGAATGGAGCGGATCCATTGGAGTGCATGTCCTTGGATTCCGATGTCATGTATGTATTGGATGAGGATGGGGTGGGAGACTGTCAAACTCTGCGAGGAGATCCAGGAGGGTGAGGGCTGTCAAGTCTCCTCTGTCCAGAGTCATGCAGATGTCATCTATGATGGCAATGAGGGCAGTTTCCATGCTGTGGGTGGGTCTGGAACTAGATTGAGCGCTGTCAATGAGTTAGTGCTCATTGAGGTATTCGGTGAAGTGTCTGTTGATTTTCTCTAAGTCCTTGCCTAGGAATGGTAGCAGGGAGATTGGTCTGTAGTTGGCAAGTGCTGAAGGGTCCGCAGAGGATTTCTTCAGTAATGAGAGGACTGTTAGGTGTTTACAAGCATCTGGGAAGGTCGCAAAAGAGATGGAGGCATTCAGAATGGTGTGAACATGGTGTTGATGGGTTGCAGTCCTCTGGAGTAGGCATGGTCAGGGCAGGGATCTGATGGGTCCACTGATTGGATGGACTTCCTGATGGTGGCAGTTTCTTCTGGGGTGAGGATAGGCCATGTGGTTAGCACTGGTCCTTTGGATCAGATTTGGAGGTGTTTGGTGAGGTCTGTTAGTTCCAGTTGTAGGTTGAAGTTGCTGGGAGTGGCTGTGAGTTTGTTGTGGAAAAATTGTGAGAGATTGTTGCAGAGGTCCAGCGAGGGGGTGATCGAGCTGGAGGAGGTCAATTCTTTAGTTCTGGTGGTCCTGGCATCCATGCAGTCTGCCAGAGAGTCCCGCTTGGTGGCACAGATGATTTGGTGGTAGTGTCTTAGGGCGGATTTCAATATGCTCCTGTGTGCATTGTCCTGGCTCATTCTCCATTTGCAGTCTAGTTGTTTGCGGTGGCATTTCGTCAGTCTAAACACTCTACCCCAAAGCACACCAGGTTCACTTTCTTCCAGGTTCAATATAAAACCCTTAGCCTGTTCATTCCAAACAAGTCTCCCATCAAGCGGAGCAAAAAAAACACTTTTAACTTCAGTAAGAGATGTCTTTTCAAACATGCCCTTTCAGAATAATATGTTTTTTCATAAACATTGTGTATACTCGAATTTAGAGAATTGTTTCTAGCAGACTGTGAGCCATTAAATAGAGGGAAACTACAGGATTTGTTGCATATATTTCCTCTGCAGCAATCTTTGATGCCAGCTGAAATCAAAATAGTGGAGTTTTATGACAATAATGTTTATTTCAAGTTCAGATAAACTTTGGCCCAGTTTAGTGCCTTGTAAAATTATGGGTAGTGAAGATGTATTGAGGAAAAAAGGCTGTGATACATTTTCTATTCATTCTTTCTCAAGTTCTTCTAAGTTGCCCCCGATCCTCAAGTTGAGACAACGCTATATAACCTGGAAGCATCTGCCCCAGAATTGGAAAATGCATGCAATCGTTCCTTAGCACTCCAAGGGCCAAATGTATGAGCCTTACAATTTGCAAGTTGCAAATTGCATGGTTTTGAGACTCGCAATTTACGACTCGCAAATTGTAATTTACAACAGTGTCTCAGACACTGTTTGCGATTCCTAATGGGGTCTCAAATTGCATGCCTCATTAATATTCAAGAGGCAGGTGCAATTTGCGACCCCATTGGGAATGGCTAGCACTCCCAGGGATGGTGGCCTGATGGGGTCAGCAGACCACCATGTCTGTGACTGCTTTTTAAATAAAGCAGGTTTTTAAAAAAAAATGCAGCCCATTTTCCTTAAACGAAAACGAGATTCATTTAAAAAAGAAAAATGAAATGTTTCTGTTTTATTTTTTAAGAGTAGACAGTGGTCCCTGGGACCACTCCCTGCTCTTAAAAAATACTCTCGCATCCATTCACAAAGGGGAATGGGTCCCCTGGGGACACCTTCCTGTATGCGAGTGGCTTACCACCTACTTGAGGTAGGTGGTAAACTGCAAGTGTTTTGCGACCTCAATTGCGGCCGAAAAATAATTGTACATTGAAGTGCGAGTCGCTATTAGGAAGGGACGTCCTTGGCATGCCCCTTCCTAATAGAGAGTCGCAAACCCTATTTTGCGAGTCGGTAATAGGTTACTGACACACAAAATAGGATTTGTACATGGGGCAGACCAATTTTGCGGTCGCAAACGGGACGATTTTCAGTTTGCAACTGCAAAAAACAGTTGTACATCTGGCCCCAAGTGATGGCAAACTAAAGACAAAACCTCTGTTGATGAGAACCATAACTTAGATCAATCGTGGTTGTGGTTGGCAAGTGCACTAAACAGGAAGACTTCTCCAAACAAGAGGTAGCAGCCTCTTTAGTGAAACAATTCTTCTTTGTTCTTGGAATTTTTTAGAGCTAGATGAAGCCAAAATTAGGCATTTGACAAATGTAAAAGGTTCTGTAGCATGCTGTTAGGAAGCATGGGCAACCAATGATTTTACAGCTGATCATTTTTACGCATTCTCCAGCCGCACAAGTCACTCACTAAGAGGGCATGCTAAAAGAAGCATGTCGATATTACTATCATCCTACTGTGCTTAGAACGTTGAAAATATTAAACTTTCTAGAAATAGAGTTCAGTGATTTAAGATAATTTTTTCACGTAAAAAAAATAACCAGATACATTTCTTTCTACTCGTCAATATCTACATTACACCAGGAGAGAACTGTAATACTCAGCTAATTTCTTTATTTAATCTCATTTGTGATATTAATGATAGAAAAAGACTGCCAAGGTATCTATGGCAGGAGATTTTAATTACAACATTTCTAACTAAGTAATAGAAATTGGGTTTCTGGAGGTTTGCACCCTGTCGAAGCAGGAACCACAATCCTAGACAGGATAAGTCAGATACACACCCTAAATTAGACTTTGCTCACCCTCTGGTAGCTTGGCACAGAGCAGTCAGTCTTAATTTAAGAGACAATGTGTAAAGTATTTATGCAACACTTCAAACAGTAACACAGTGAAAACACCACAAAAAGACTCCACAACAGGTTACACAAAATAGATTATATTATTATGAACAAAACAAGACCAAAAGGACAAACATCCAAAACGTATAACTGGAGTTATGAATTTTTACAGATTAAATGAAATTATAGTGCTTAAAAGCTTAAAGCACCAACTGGGGTTATCTGGTCACGCTAGACTGGGGTAAATCCAAACGTTCAGGCTTACCGCAATGAAGCACGGAGCAGATACAGGGACCAGCCTTGGTCTGCTGCAAAGTACTTTAAATTTTGTATAGATGGAGTCGAGATGAGGGAAGCAAGGAGGTGATGCAACGTCATTATCCTGCTGGCCGAAGGCGATGGGTCAACGCCGAGCCGCACAACGTAGAAGATGTATTGGAAACTGGAGCTGAGGAGCCCTGCAGTCAACGATGCAATGTCCGCAGTCTGTGCAGCAGCGGTGAAGCATCGGAAGGGATGCACCAGTTCCGACCCATGCAACGTCGTCAATGTGTGAATTCTGGCAGTTGCAGCACTTTATGCCCACTTCCAAGGGCCCAGGACTGGATTGGCACTACTTGGAAGGGCAAGACTTGCAGCAAGCAAGGTCCATATGCTTCTGTAGGTTGATGAGGAGTTTTTGATGTCCCTGAGACTCAGAACAGGGGGCAAACCACCATGCCCTTGGAGTAACTCTGAGTTCAAGTGTGATGGGTCCAGTCCTTTCCTCAGATGGGCAGACGGTATCAGGCAGCTGGACAGCACAGCAGAAAAGCAGTTCTTCCAGAGAAGCGGTCCAGCAGAGTGGCAGTCCTTGTAGCAGCACAGCAGTCCTTCCTCCTGGCAGATGTCTTCACAGGTCCAGTAGTGTATTGAAGGGGTAAGGTCAGAAGTCCAGTTCTTATGCCCAGTGGTGCATTTGAAATGGAGGAGACTTTGAAGAGGGGATTTGAAGTGCTCTGATGTCCTCTCTCACCAGCCCTGGCTCCAGACTCACTCCAGGGGGGTATGCAGCCCTTTGTGTTTGAACAGTAGACAGGCTATTCAGGTGTGTCAGCTCCTCCCTCCCCTCCTGCCCAGGATGACCCATCAGGATGTGGATGCCCCTCAGTCACACCTAGGCTCCCTTTGTGTGTGGATTTCTGGAGGGGATGCAAAAATCCAGCAGTCACCAATCCCAGACGTTTATTGGATCCAAGCTGCAGGCACACAGTCTAAGAGCAGAAAAATGCCATCTTTATAAAAGTATATAGTAAGGACAAAGGTCAAGAAGAGGCCGCTTCGGTCCTCGGGTAGCCTAGGCTACTGAATTATTTTTAGGCAGCATTAATCAGATAGCACAAAGTAGTATAGTCCAAGCGGGACTAATTACGCAATAGATGCTGGGACACAAAGTAGATATGGTATCACATTTATTAACGGCATAAATGGATTAACAAAACTTAATTGCATAATAATAGTTCTGGTGCTCACACATAGAAGTGAAAGTGCGTGAAGTGAGGAGTGTTTGTGACATTAAAAACTTTACATCGCATTGAAGACAACCATGTAAAAACTCCTAAGTAATTAGTTGCAATAATGGAGTTTTAAGGTGTATAGGTCGACGGTGTTTCGATCTTATGAATGTAAGATCATCATCAGGACGGAGCAAGTGTGAACAAGTAGAATTAGAGCTGATCAGTCTCCAAGGAGCATCCTGAGTTCAGAGGATAAACAGGTCATGCGCGCAGGACGGGACCTGGTGAGTTTTCACGGCCAGGAGGGGGCCGCTGGCGTTGGAGACCCAGAAATTTAAGGGCTTAAATGCAGGTAGAAAAACGGGTCAATCTTGACTCCAAGGTTGAGAACCAAGGGTGCTGGGGGTCGCGAAAACTCACCAGGTCCCGTCCTGCGCGCTCCGAGACCGTCAGCCCGCTGCGGCCTTGTGCGATAGCGTTACTCATATACCATGGCACCAATTAGGATAGGTACCTGGAATGTGAGGGGCATCCACAGTCCATCGCGCAGGTATCTCATTTATTCACACCTCAAACGACACCACATACAAATAGCCCTCCTCCAGGAGACACACTTGCCTAAATCAGAGGTGGCACAGCTACATAGGAGCTGGAGGGGGCAACTATATGCTACAGGCTACTCAGCATATGCTAGAGGAGTTTTGATATGGGTGAGGCCGGGGACTCCCTTCCGGGTCATGGACTCCTTAATAGACGCAGAGGGCAGATATGTAGTAGTGAAAGGCACGCTGGACGGTAGGCCGGTGGTTATCACATCATTGTACGCGCCAAATTCCGACCAGGCCGCCTTTTTTGAAACATTGTCACACAAGCTGGCTGCATGGCATGAGACCCCCATGGTGTTAGGAGGCGACTACAATAGCGTTCTAGACGTTTCATTAGACTGCTCCTTCCCCACCCTGATTGGCACAGCCACACGTTGCAATGAAAGCGTTAAATAACTGGGCGACGCAGTGGCACCTGACAGACGCATAGAGGCATAGAAATACACAGGACAGAACGTATTCCTAACACTCGGGCGCACGTGGTCTCCATGTGCGCTTAGATCGATTCATGATATCTAATGACCTATTGCTGTGTGTTTCTGAGTCGCACTACCTGGGGCGGATGCACTCAGACCACAACCCACACATGCTGGAACTAGAGTGGGAAGGCGACGCGCCGCCGATCCCTATCTGGCACCTCCAGCCCGACACTCTACTTGACGCGCCATTCCGTGACTTATTGGCAACCACCATAGCACAATACTTTGCCGAAAATGCAGGCACAGCCTCGTCGCCACTGCTGGAGAGGGACGCCCTCAAGGTGGTCGCGAGGGGGCAGTGTCTGGGATCACAAGCAGGTATGCGTGTACAGTTAGAGAAAGATCTCACCACTATAGAGAGGAAACTGGCATCCAGTGAGCAGGAAGCGGCTGAGGGTTCCCCTAGACAGCTTACACGGCATAGGGAGGAACACGCCCGATTACTAGAACGGCTCCGAGGCCTTAATTATGCAGCACATTCAGCACGGACGCACCACATGGGGGACAAAGCAGGAAAACTACTAACATGGCTGATACGCCAAGACGAGATGACATCCCCGGTGGCATCAGTACGCACCACACAAGGTGTTACAGTATACACACAGCGGGACATACACCACGAGTTCACATCACATTATATAGCATTATACAAATCCCATACGCAAGTTACCTCAATGGATCTGCAGACCTACCTCGAGGAGATCACCCTGCCACATCCTACGCGTGATCAGGGAGCGGAACTGAACGAACCTATCCTCCTAGAGGAAGTTCGGGAAAGCATATTTTCGTTGTCTAACGGTAAAGCACCGGGGCCCGATGGCCTACCGACAGAATTTTACAAGGCCTACGCACACATACTAGCACCGCAGCTGTTAAAGGTGTATGAGACTGCTGTAGATGACTCCACACTCCCTGGCACGCAAAACGAAGCGCTGCTGATCTCTCTCCTCAAACCCGGTAGAAACCCCGAGTCCCTAGGTTCTTATCGTCCACTAGCCCTCTTAAACACCAATTATAACATTTTTGCGTCAATACTAGCTAAACGCTTAGCCCCATTGGAAAAAACACTGGTACACCCAGACCAGAATGGTTTCGTCCCCACCAGAAACACATCACTCAATATACGCAGATTTTTCAGGGTACAGAAGTATGCGCTGCACAGATGGCCGCACTCTGGCTGCCTAGTGCTAGACCTGGAGAAGGCCTTTGACTCCCTGGAATGGCCTTACCTAGCAGCGGTATTACGCAAATACGAGTTGGGGGACCACTACATGAGTATGATCCAATTGCTATACCAACGCCCCACTGTCAGAGTTCGGACAGGGCGGCTCATTTCAGATCCCATCCAGGTGAAATAAGGCACGTGTCAAGGATGCCCCCTGTCCCCATTACTTTTCTCCCTAGCCATGGAGCCATTAGTGATGCTAATCCGCAAGGACGGAGACGAGTGGGGAATACGACTAGGTGATGGGATACATGCCATTTCTTTATATGCAGATGATCTGCTGTTGTACGTACGAGACCTGCACACTATCCCCACGACAATAGCGGACACGCTCAGAGACTTTGAGAAAGTGTCGGGACTCCGGGTGAACTGGGCAAAATCGGGAGTTTACCCCTTTAGCGATAACATGGTGGAAACGAACGTGTTTATAAATGACTCTACTCTTACTTGGTACCCTACCACATTCCGTTATCTTGGCGTCTTCATATATCGATCGCCCGCCGACATACTAGAAGGAAACCTAACCAGGGCCCTCTCTGCTGTCAGGGCCCAAATACACTTTTGGAAGACTCTTCCATTGAATGTCATGAGCCGAATCACACTGATAAAGATGATAATCCTACCAAAATTACTATACTACTTCTCGAACCTCCCGATCTGTGTCCCGGCCAAAATCTTCAGTGAATTGGAACATCTGTTCCGTTACTTAATCTGGAACAAGGGCAGGCCCTGGGTCGCATTGTGGAAACTACACGCCCCCACCAGCCAAGGAGGGCTGGTGGCCCCAAACATGGAACTATATTATTTGGCGGCTCAGCTACAATGGGTGACGAGATGGTTGAGTGGCAAGGGTTTAGAGGACACTGCAACCATGCAACAGCCATGGACACAATCTCGAATCTATCACTTGTTCCACCCCATCGCTCGACTCCCACGCCCATCCCAGATACATCTGGAGCTAGCGCATAAATGTTACAAGAGAAGCCTACACCTCACCCGGGATGTGACCCCCTACGCCCCACTGCTGCCACTCACAGGGACGCCCAGAGGGAGGGCAGGCACTTCAGAAGGAACTCTTACACGCTGGCACGCGGCGGGCCTAGATACACTGGGCGACCTCTACGTGGACGGTTCCCTGCTCTCTTTCGAGGCACTGACAGCGGACTATGACTTGCCGGCAGGACAATTTCTTCTACATAATTCTATTACGAGGTCCCTATCAGCAGCATGGGGGGACATAACAACTGAACCGAAAACGCAACTGCTGCTGCAGTACTTGCACATCATGGGTGCAGGCTCACACATAGTACACTGGTTGGTGGAGGCTCTGCTTACACACACACTGAAGCCCATGTTGAGTCTTCGCACACGTTGGGAAGCAGCTAGAGGACAACCATGGACAGAGAAGGAATGGGGCACAATCCTTGCCAGCTCCTCATACATACCAAGAAGCTCGAAATTCAAGCTCATACAAACATATATAACACAAAGGGCATACCTCTCGCCCGATAACATAAATAAATATTTTAACATTACCACCTCTGCGTGCCCGCGCTGTCAACAAACAAACGCAGACCTTTTACACATGCTCTGGTCCTGCACCTCCCTTCAAGTCTATTGGCACACGGTTACAGCAGCACTCGCGGGCTGTACTGATGTGCCACTGCCACACACATGGGAGGTCTGCATCCTGGGCCTATATGCCAGATCCAAAAATAATAGAGTTACCTCCAGATTTAGAGACCTGGGACTGATAGTGGCGAAGCGCCTAATCACAAAGAGATGGAAACACAATGCCCCCCCAGTAATAGTAAGTTGGGAAAAATCCCTCACGGTGTGGGCACAAGCAGAAAGCACAACACTACATAGGGAGGAAACTGCTGGACTACGCAAGTACCCGATAGCGCAATACTGGGACACCATCCTTACAGCATTCACACAGGGGTGCAGTAAAGACAGCACTGCCCCCTCGCAGGAAGCTAACGCGAGCAACGGAGCCCCGAGCATATAGACGCATGTCACCTCGTGCCTCAGCTGTGACCCAGGACGATGCACGCATATGGCCTGAATCCACCGTCGCATGCACACTCAGGAAATTAACTGCACACCTAGCAAACCAGGCTCCCAACTGCGTGCACGAGCCGGCATGCCACCCCGGCGAGCTACCAGATTACACATGCACAAGACGCACATACCCAGGCCCAGCTGTGATAAGTTCTTGATGGCAGTTTTAGAAAGTTACTAGTTTAGTAGATTAAAAATATACATATCTTATCAGCATACCCCACAGACTCCCTGGTTGTATACAGAGGTGACCATATATGCATCGCCCCCATGCGACATACAACTGAGCACTATACGTGGCAACTGGATGCAGCCGTGCTCGGTGCGATTGTGTGCCGTACAGGCACCATTACCTGTTCAAAAAAAAGAAGTGACATAGAACAAGAAAGACATGGTGTACAATTGTTCACTTTAATACAACGAACAAGGGAACGTATATACATGTCTCACAGATGTAATTGTATTATGAACTCCAGCCGTATGTACTCTTTCGCAATGCATGTCCATATATGTATAAGTACAATTCTGAACGACCTCTGTAAGTTTGAAAAATTTAAAAATGCAATAAAGATATTTAAAAAAAAAAAAAAAAATGGAGGATGACAATACCTTTTGGAATGTCTCCAACCAGGTTGCGCCAAAAATCAAGCGACATGACCAAATAGGAAAAAATTTCACCAGATCACTACAGTTTCTTTGTATGCAGGTTGTAAATGGAAGATTTTTGGATGATATTCCCCCAAGCTACTCCTATCATGGTCCCACCTCACAGTCATTAATTGACTACACAATAGTTTCATTACCCCTGATTCCATTAACCAAACACTTTTCAATATAATATAGTACACATAGCGACCATTCATGTCATGTCCTGGCGATAGAAACAGCTCCGCATGTGCACGAACCAGCCCACCCAGAAGTTAGTCAGACTACCCCTAGAAATTTAAAACGAGTAAACTGGACTACAGACACCTCAGCAGACCTTGTGATGCGTGCCAAGAAGTTTGAATGTGATTGAATGCCTATTCTATACACTACATGCCTGCCTGGTTAGCTGTTCAAGAAGTATTCGAAATGCAATTCTCAAATTCCCCAGCATGTAACCCTTTAGGTCATCAAGATAAGAGAAAAGCAGGATTTCAGCTTTCCAATAGCTGAAAAGAGCACAAAAGAAATTAGCCAGACATCTCAAAGTACGTCCCCTCGACCGCCAACTCTCAGAAAGTTTAAAAGGGCTTAAAAAGCATACAAAAAACAGCTATGGGAAGACAAAAGGACAGCCTCGGATAAACTTTGGTTGAAAATAATATATACTGCCAAGCAACGTAACCCTAGAAATTTGTGGGAAATAATAAACAGTCTCAATGTAGCAGCCAGATGCCTAAACAACTCAAATATTTCGGAATCAGCATGGATTTCATTCATCACCACCACCTTCTCAATAAATCAACAGGATCACAGCCATGATCAACAAGAAACTTTCTCCACATCCATTTCCTCAGGTTTAAGCACAGATTAAATAATGTACTCCCGCCATTCGTAAAATCCTAATAAAGGGATGTTGTAACGGTGCCTCTGGCCCAAATGGCTTACCACAGGCGATTTATTTTTAAGGAAGATACAGAATTTTGGTCTAGCACACTGCCCTTGTTATTCAGTGAAGTTCAGTTGAGCAGAAATATCTTGGAAAATTGGCAGGGCTCAATAATAAATCCCCTACATAAAGTTGGGGGCAAAACAAATCCAGACTACCGCCTGATTGCCCTCCTTGACTGAGAGGCTAAACATTAAACATCCCCACTGTTAACAGACCTAACCATCTGGTCGGATAAAAACAACATCATTCCTCTTGACCCGACTGGCTTCAAAACAGGAGTGGGCACAGTAACAAATATATTAGCAACTACCATTATTTTAGATCAGAGCAAGCAATTTAAACACAAGCAACATCTTGCCCATATAGACTTTAAAGCTGCTTTTGATTGCTTCAACAGCCAGCTACTGTGGCTCAAATTGAGGAGGTGGGGCTTACCAGACACACTACTCCGAACCATCCCCTTGCAGTACATGGACGCCTGGGTACAAATAAAATTAAAAGACGGCACAAGTCTGTCTAGAAAGATATCCACACATCAAAGTCTAAAACAGGCCGTGCAATTAAATGGAATTTACTTTGAGTCAGTAGTACATTACAAATACCTGGGCTTATACCTAGATTTAAGAGGAAGCTTCATTCAACAAAAACAATATATTAAGCAAAAGGGGACAGCTCTATTTCATGCCTTCACCTCCCTGGTAAGGAAGCTAAATGGCCCATCAATCCAGCCACTCTTAACTGTAATCACCTCGAAACTAATGCCAACAATCACTTATGCAAATGTGGCGATGAAAGGTCGGGATATGGAAATACTAGATAAGATACAAATTAACATATTTAGGCGAGTATTCAATTTACCACAGAATTCCTCTCCCCCACAAATCCATCTAAAATTTGTCCTCATTAAACAAGTCCTATCCAGAAGAGCGGCAGCAGTGAAAAACTGGTATACAATTAGTCAATCTCTAAATCACCTAAATCAAGCCTTATGGTTAACTCTTCAACATAATAAGTCGCCGGAATACCATAAGTACTTGTATACTTCTATCAAGCAAGTAGGTCTCACCGAATTATGGGCATCAGGTGCGACTTATGATACCTATAGATGGGCAAAAAACAGAACTACAACAAGCATTTGCAATGCAATAGGTCTCGCATTTGTGAGAGTTTAAGCTATTGGCATTGTAAATGACAATGCCTTTTATTTATCTGTTTTGATAATTAACACATAAATAAAAGGCATTGTCATGCCAATAGCACAAAATCTTGTAAATGCGAGACCTATTTCATTTCAAAGAAGCGGCCGCCATTGTCCCGGGTTGCTTGGAAAGTGAAAGCGCGCATGGCGCGCTGAATGTTGCAGGAAGGCATGTTGTGCCTGCAGTAGGAGAAACTCATTAAAGAAAATAGTGCTTACGGACTAAATAAGACATACCGTGTAACAACAGAAGTAAATGGACCAGCCATCATGGGAGGTAACAAATGAAGACAAGGCGGTACTAAGGAGAGACTAACAAGCCTATTAACGAATCAGAAGCCAGCATTTACAAAGGACAATGACACAAGCGAATAAAAAAATATAGGCAGAGAGTGGACGGAGCTTCAAGTCCATACTCAAATACAGCATGCCTCCAGAGCAGCGCATGCGCTGCCCAGGCTCGACCTAAAAAATATGTGTTGATTCTCAAAGGATTTCTAAACAGGTATCATCACCTTATGTCTGGGAGGAAAAGTCATTTGCGAGAAACTAGTATGTGTGAATGTAGAAATTGTGACAGGGTAGCAGATGGTGAACCTTCAGCAAAAAGTGAATGCATACACACTCACAAGTCTCCCTGCAGTGTAGAAGTATCCACAGTGTGATCCTTTATCAGAAAATAGGGGAGGAACTTTGAAGGTTATGTGGAGCTCCACTTGACACCTACTCCCAGCCAGGACATCTGTGACAAAAGATGTGTCTGATAGTACATTACAGGGTGTCCCTCTTCCTCTGTTTTTCTTCACTAAAAACGGAACACTGATCTCAGAATGAAGCTGCTGTTTGCCAGTCCCACAGATTGAGGACCTCTGCATTTAGACCATTCCCCTCCCTGAAGGATACATGAAAACATCCCGTCCCTGCAGAACATAACTGTCACGCACCATGCAGGAGCTGCCATCCATGCTAGACCTTTCCACTCCCTGCAGGACATGCCTTCCCTAAGTCGGACAATTCCACTGCTTGCAAGGCATGTTATTCACAGCTGAGATCAAACTACTCCATACAAGACATGCCTTCTACACGCTAGACCATTCTACTTCATGCAGAACCTGCCACTCTAATACTAAGCTAGCCACCTCCATAGGTGGGATAAGCCATCCATGCTAGAACTTCACACTGCTTGAAAGACATGCACGCTGGTCATTTTCACTGCTCGCAAGACATGTTCTCCACATAGTAGATCATTCCACTCCATACAAGACATGCCTGCCACACACTAGACCATTCTACTTCATGCACAACCTGCCATTCCCATACTAAACAATCCTCATCCATAGGCAGGACATGCCATCCTTGCAAGACCTTTCCACTTGCTGCAAGACATGCACTACTTGCAAGACATGTTCTCCACATACCGGATCATTTCACTCCATTCAAGACGTGCCCGCCACACACTAGACCATTCCACTCCATGCAGGACCTGCCATTCACATACTAAACCCCTCAACGTATAGCATGCCCTCCAAATACAAACCACCCCCATCTCTGCAGACAGGACATATCCATTGCACAATCACTACGCTCTCTTCAGGACATACGACACACACAATAAGCCATTCCACTACTGTGGGACATGCCCTAAACACACTACACCGTTCCATGCATGCTATGCACACAATGCAATGAGCCATTCTCCCCCCACACCTGCAGGACATGCCCACCACACTCTAATTCACCCAGCTCCCTGCAGGGCTTGCCATACACAGGGTAAACCATTCCACAGAGTGAGCTAATCCTGCTTCCAACATAATGGGTGTCACACACATACACACCACTGAGCTGCTGCCCCTACCACTGCACGACTTGCCCTACAGCACCCCCTCAATGTAAAACATACTCAACACATCCGTTCCCCGTCCCTTTCCCGGACTTATGTGCCAAACTATTTGCTCTGCACATGGACCTGTAGGGCATCGCCCAAGCTCAGCCACCCCCGTGCACCCAGGACATGCCCACACAACAGGAGAGCATGGTTTCTCTCTCTCTACAGGCTGAGCAGGTCGCCCTACCTGCACAGCATGCCCCTACGCTTAGCTACTCCCTCCCAGCAAGTGCTGCCAAACACACATGACACACCACTACATACCAAGTGAGCTACGCGTGCCCTGCACTCTCAGCAATGCACAACTATTCACCATGATCCCTGCACACTAACTGAGTCACCCTGTCCCTCCCCCTAATACATGGCTTCTCTGGCACAGCATACCTCCCCAGTCAGCATGTCCCCTCCTCTGCAGAGTGCCCCCTCCCAATGAATGACTCCCACCTCTCTGCAGGGCACAAATCCCCCCCTTGGTGCATGCACCCACGGGTCACACCGAGGGTTCGGATGCACCTGATCTCTTTGATGCTCTCCAGCTTGCACATGATCTCTTGCTCATCAGCCATGCTCTCTAGCTCGCGCCCCCTGACTCCTCTCCAGCTGCAGCAGCGCAAACAATGCAAAGGGCACAATGTACCACCAGCTGGCTGTAGAGCGCATGCGCTCCCACAGCCAGCGAGTGGCCTCATGGGAAATGTAGTCTAACGTTGAGCTCTTCTGCTGGAGAAAGGAGGCTTATGGACTACGAGTCCCGTCTTGTTTTGGGGCATAGCTCCACTTACTGTACCAGTACCTTTGAGGACAAGAAGAGGGTTACAGATTTAACACAATTTATTATCTGCCAAGACTGGAAGGAGTGGTAGAGCGCAGTGGCCATAAAAGAAAACACAATATTCCGTGAATCCCTAAGCCTCGAGGTCCTGTGTTTAATACAACTTAGTGTAGACTGACTTTGTGTGTAATAAATGCAACAAAACCCAGCCATTTACATCTATATACCCAACATGCTAGGCCGCCTAATCTTAGGCTGGAGGGTCGCGAGTTGTAAACAAGCATTTGCAATGCAATAGGACTCGCATTTACGCGAGACCTATTGCATTGGAAACGGGAGTGCGGGTGTGCGAGAAGGCACGAACGGGTGTGTGGTGGGGGGGCGGGAGGGGGGCGCAGAAGTCACGGACTGCGGAAGTGGGGGTCACGAGAAGAAAATAGTTTTTGAAGTAAAGGGGCCAGTAGCCATGGAAGGATACTAATGACGACATGGCCGTCATGAGGAGGGACTAACAGGCCTAAAACCAATCGGAAGGCAGCATTTAGGACCTAAACCAATGAAAAAGATGGGCGGAGAGTGGGCGGAGCTTCCACAAAGCTTCCACGCTATACTGAATACTGCATGCCTCGCAAAGCGTGCAGCGCATGCGCTGCAACGCTAGGCTTGACCTAAAAATGATCTCCTTGCTAGTGGACATAAACAAGTTCAGTAACCATTCGCATGCATGGATGGTAATAAAACATTATACCATCCTGTCTGCTGCCCCGTACATGCTTAGTCCTTCCCCAGCATGCATAAAACACAGATTCCTGCCTTTACGTATGGGAAACATTCCAGTGTTAGCAACCATGCCAAGATGGAAATACACTGGTTCGCCAGTATGCAGGCATTGCAATGATAAGAAAAAGGATCTCATACATCTGATCTGTATCTGCCCAGGACCACAAAGGCTCAGACAACAATTCTTAAAAAACAGTTTTAATGACAGTCATATACGTACATACAGCGATGCCATCATAGCTTGTTTCACTCCCTGGGATCCACAATTAAACTGTAAACTTGTAAAGTTTTTGGATAGAGCTTGTCGTGATTAGCTCATAGTACTTCTTACTTGCTGATGGAAAAACATGCAAAGGACTATGCAGAAATGTCAGTGGTGATGTTTGACGCCCACGACCAACTTGTGTGCAAAGACAAAAAAACTTGTAAAGGTGTGAGGAATAGAGCATGATTTACGGTTAGCTATCATAAACTTCAGTTGACCGTTTTATTGCCAGGTATCTATTTTGCCATATGCTGATATTGTACATGTAAAGGCCAAAAGTATTGTTTTTTATCACTATTAATAGTCCGAGTGCTCAGGAAAATCGCCAAAAGAACACTATTGATGGTTGCCTGCTTTAAAATTTTAAATCATTGTTTTATTGTTGCTATTTATTGCCATTTATAAATGTCCCTTAACTTGCTCTTTCAATTTCCCCATCGTTTCTATCCCCTGGAGCTGAAATGCTTTTGTTATGCACTTTTACCCGCACCATTGAATGTTTAGTGATAGGATGCAAGAACAATATCGAAG
Source organism: Calotriton arnoldi (assembly GCA_963921515.1). Lineage (NCBI taxonomy): Eukaryota > Metazoa > Chordata > Amphibia > Caudata > Salamandridae > Calotriton > Calotriton arnoldi. Next base: position 182,763 of record CAWUFW010014672.1, on the reverse strand, counting down.
AAGTAATTGCACGATGTGAAAAATGTATCTTTTTTTATTCATTTTAGAAGATGTTAGAAAATGTAATCAGTTTATACCTTTTGTAAACATTTTTATGGTAAAATTTGACTTGACTTGATTAGAAAGGAGTAGCTGCATCGTGTCTCATATCTTTGGAATGGTAATGAGGAATCCTCTTTACTGGTAAAGTTGGATTTAACATTAGTGTTTGAGAAATGCAACTTTTAAAAAGTGGACATTTCTCTACTCTTACTGCTCTGTGTGCCTTGCAGCCTATCTCCAATACAAGTCTGGGATGGTTGACAGCTACACTTTGTGCATTCCCTCTAGACAGCAACAAACAAAGGAAGGGTGGGTGTGACAGAGAACTCATCTGCACTCAGCTACATTCTGATAGCTCTTCCTGGGCAGGAAGAGCGAGGGGAAGCTGACACTTACACCTGACTAGGCAGTGTCCTGTGTCCCACACAAAGGGCTGATTACCCCATGCTGATTGTCTGGAGCCAGGGCTGGGATGAAAGGGGACCTGTGCACTTCAAGGGCTTGCTTTGAAGTCACCCTCACTTCAAAGGCCCAACTGGGCATAAGCACCGGGGCTCTGACTCCACCAAGACAGTACATTACTGTACCTGTGCAGGGGTAAGGACTGCTGTGTCACAAGGATTGCCATGCTGCCTGACTTCTGCTCTGAAAGAACTGGTTTCTGCTTCTCTGAGCTGCCCTGCTGTCTGCTGATCTCTGCCCTGATGAGGACTAGTGCTGCACCCATCTCAATTGAATCCAGAGTCACTCCAAGGGCTTGCTGGCTGTTCCTAAGTCTCATGGCCATCAAAGACTTCCTTCAACTCTTCAACAGCACCAGGACTCTGCCATCGGTGAGTCCTGCCCTGCCAAGTGGTGCCAATCCAGTCCTGGGCCTCGAAAGGGGATTTCTGCTATCCAGAACCATCATAATCGATGCAGTGATTACTTTGCGCTGATAGTAACCAATGCAGTGCCCTTCGACGCCATTGCCTCGACGGACTGTGCGGCTCGATGCCGACGGACAACACGGCTCGACGATGATCCACCGCCTGAATCATAAAGGGGTTCATCGATGAAGCCTTTATCGACAGCGTGGATATGCGCTGACGTTTCACCTCCATCCACGGGATCGACATCGACACTTGCTCCATACAAGGTACTATTTTAGCAGGTCCTGCAGGTGTCCTGTAGCCAGCTTGCCCTCCATTGTGGTTGGCTGGAACTTTGGATTTGCCATGGTCCAGCGTGATCTCACGTAACCCCTAAGCACTATTGACTTCTAAGCACTATTTTTGATATATTCTTTAAAAAATTCATAACTCCAGTTCTATGTATTGGATTTTTGTCGTTTTGGTCTTGCTTTAATCATAAAATTATTTTGTCTATTTTTCTAAACTTGTGTGGAGTTTTTTGTGGTGTTTTCATTGTGTTACTGTGTTTGTGTGTTGCACAAATACTTTACACATTGCCTCTTTAGATAAGCCTGCCTGCTCTTTGCCAAGCTACCAGAGGGTGAGCACAGGTTATCGTTTGGTGTGTATCTAGCTTACCCTGACTTGTATTTTGGTCCCTACTCGTACAAGGTGCATACCTCTGCCATCTAGTGACCCAATTTCTAACAGTCATCATGCCCCTTCTCAAAAAAGTTGTAAAAAAAAGTCCAGAAAACTACAGTCAAATTGCCTTTTTGGATATAATGGGTAAAATATTAGCACAAAACCTCCTGGAACATTTGAAGGTTTATTTGGGGAACATGTTTACATTGCAACAATCAGGCTGTTGTTCCAGCTGATCAGTTACAGATAGCAGTTTAGTGATGCAGACTACCATTGACAGATATGTGGTAGGAAAGAATCAATTTATTCAGCATGTATTGATTTTTCAATCACCTTTGATAGAGTAGATTGGCCCACCCTGTGGCAGAAATTGCAGTTAATGGGTATTATATCTGCCTTTTAGGGCATTCCACTCATCTACATGGTACAACGTCTGTTTGGGGAAACTAGAGGCCTTTCCACTCCAATTACTACACAGAATGGATTAAAACTGGGTTGTCTATTGGCTCCCATTTTATTTTCTTTGTATTTTGCTGATTTACCACAACACCTCATGAACATAAAGAAATCCCACCTAAAATCATCAGTTCAAGATCAATACGTATTTTAATGTACACAGATGAGGTGCTGTTGTTTGACTTAACCTCAATAGGTCTTCAAAGAAATTTGAGATAGTTAAATATTTGCTGAATATAAACATCTCCAAAACTAACATTTTAGCATTTACTGGGACTTAGGAAAAAAAATAGAGGTAGTGAAAAGTTGCACTTATTTAAGAAGAACACTAACTAGACACCCAGATAATAATGTGCACTTCTCAAATATAGGGATTAAATCTGTTGCTCATGTGGGATCTCTTGAAAATGTATATAGATTCCGGGAAAAATACATTTAACCATTCTGGGTGTGTACAAAATAACCCCCTCCCCGACCCACAAATATGCACTGGAATAGAGTCCAATTTCAAAGTGGTATTTTGAAAAGATTTTATGACAGAAAGATATTTCTTGCATTTTGATCCCTAAGTAATGCAGTTCCAGTACAATTTCTTAGATTCAAACTTGGTTTATCCAGTATGTTTGTTCCATAACTGACAAAGATTATTCCTTTGGAATGTAAGCTTTGCCACAGTCCAGAGATATAATGTAGGGCTTTACTCTGGGATGATTTCAAAATTATGAACAGCAACATATGCCCTTCTCCAATAAACTAAAAATAGCATTTGATAGCTTCAGTTGCAGTATTGTATACTGGTTTTTAGTTGAGCAATCTGCCCCTTCGATCTCTGGTAGGGAAATGGAAGGCAATTCGCTGATCTTCTTTAGCTGTAATTTGAAGAAGGTACCAAAGATTTATTTCATGTCCTACATATTTGTCCACTATTAAATGAGGTGAAAAGACGCTACTTAGGGGCCGATTCCGATCTCGGCCGGTAGGGCTCCGAATCGGATTCGGATTTACCGGATCCGATTCGGAGCCCTGTTTCCCGACCGAATCGTACGCGGGTCCGGCCGAGCGAGTACGATGCAGGCACCCGCGAAAACTCCGACCGACTCGAACGCGGCTTCAACACGCTCCGACCGACTCGCATGGACACGACTCGCACCGCGCTATGGAGACGTTTCCCGGCCGGGTAAGTACGATGCGCGCCGCGAGCAGTCCGATCGACTCGCGCCGTCCGGCTCGAAAAAGCTGTCGGAGCCAGACTTTGGGGGTCCGCGTCGGACCCCCCTGTACGCGTAGGCGCGCGAGTCACACACAGGGGGACCCATGGGTCCCCCTACCTGTGCATGTACGGCGCGAATCGCTTCGCCGCGTACACGCTGTAGGGGCGCCCTTGTCCGCCTCGCACCCATTGAGTCAATGGGAGCCCGCGTACGCGTTGTACAACAGGCTCCCATTGACTTCAATGGGAGTCCGACCGACTCGAGTCCGATGGCATGCGTGCGCATCATACTCGATCGGTCGGACTGCCCGAGTCCGATTCGGTCGGAGAGATTTCCGGCCCGAATCGGAATCGGCCCCTTAGTATTAATAATTGCAGACTTTACTATTACACTGGATGAATAATTGTTATATGCTATGATGCATCCCCCAAATGAGTGAATCTGCTTCAAGGTTTTCAAAGTTTTTAAGAGTATTATGACTATATTTTAATATATATTTGTATGTGAGTTTGTTTGGTTTTCTTTTTTCTCAGTATGAGTTTTCATATGGATTTTTAAACAGAAAATTGTATTATTGATCTCAGTTGAGGTCGAAAAGGTTTACTAAACTTAAACTAGAATTATCTGGCCACCTTTTAACTTTAGGTGTACACGAAGCCCTTTGTTGGGTTTATAGATGTGTTAGCTAGTGATGGAAGTCGACTCCAAGACAATATTAGCAGTTTCAGGTGAGGAGTGGACCCTATAATGAAACCTAACGCTATGTGCAAATGAGGGCTTGGTCTCCTTTTAATCATCTCATGGGGTATAGCCACAGTGGGTCCAGAGGGCAGTAGCTCTCAGGGTCACAACAGACCTATCTTTTGTGAACCATGCAATTTCCAGTCGAGCAACCTTTTTTTAAATTGTCTCAGCATAGGGACACTAGGTTGCTGACCAAAAAGAATTCAAGTTTGTCTCACTCCTTCAATTCGTAAAGTGAATCAATGACTTCATCATGTCCCGAGGGTAGGGTTAGGGAATTATAAATATTTTAACATTGCAATTTGGCCTTTAAACAATAACATTTGGCCTGTTATTACAAATGCAAAAAACACTCTTTTATGGACTTATAAAAATAGAGGGTTAATTAATCCACTTTAAATTCATTTTTGTTTTAAAAAATATAGATTTATTCCAGTTATTTACTTCAGATGGAAATTACACTTTACATCTGGAAAGTAAAGCAAGTAATAGTCTGCAATTAACATTGTTGCCCAAATACATTTTACAAAAATAACAACCTATTGAGTATAGATTTCCTGTTTTGAACTCAGGTGGGCTGGTACGTTTGTACATGATATTTAGGATACAATATTTATGTGAGACGTTCTGCTGCATGGCAGTGGTTGAAAATGTGGCATCATGCGGTCATGTCAAATTCATTGCAAGAGGGCCAACAAAACTCCGGGGCTTATTACAAGTACGGCGGCTCTGGAACCACCATACTCATGGTGGTAGTCTGACTACCAACACCCCGGCAGTCCGACCGCCGTATTACAATGGTGGTGATGGGCCCACCACCAGGCCACAGCCTCCGCCGGGATCTGGGATCCAGGCTACAGCTGCGGTGCAAAAAGGGGCAGGAAATGGTGGTGGTGCAGATGCCGATGCTGGCACCACCGCGCAGATTACAACCTGCATTTCCACCGCCCATTTCATGGCGGGAACCCTACCATGAAAAGGGTGGCGGAAATGCAAGTAAGAGGGCCCCTGGGTGATTATGCCCATGGGGGTGCGTGCACGGGGGCACATGTTGTGCTCCCCTAAAATTGCACCTTCATTCGTGCACGGTGCGGCATACACGACATGGTGCAATGCCACACCATGCACAAACGTGCTGTTGGTGCTGTCACGGCAGCGGTATGCTGCTTAGGCTCTCCTATAAGTCTAACATTCCTGCTGTTGTGACACCGTGACCGCACCGCCCGCTTTGGCGGTCTTCCTAGGACCGCTGCAGTGGCAGTCCTACAGGAAGACCCCCAAACTTGTAATAAGGCCCTCTATGTCTTGCCTTCTATTCCTGGAATCAGAGAGGGTAAATAATGACCCAACACGCTCTCTCTGGCCACTTGATCTCCTGGAGACCCCAACAGAAATATATTAACAACTAAAAAGTAGTGCTATAATTAAGACATAAGTAAGACAATCTTTGGCACAGGTACTCTCCACAACACATGGTAGGTCCTCTACTTTTATTTCAGTCAAAGGAGGAAAGAAGGAGGTTTTCCAGCACAAGGCAAGACTTCCTCTGTTTCACATCTTCATCTCCAGTGCTCCAAGGCTTGGCCATGGGTGTATATATCAGAGGGGCAGCAGGCGCAGTGGCATCGGGGCTCCCAAGCCTGAAAGGTCCAATGAATCATGATTATTACTGTATTTTACAACCCATAACAACTGTTCTTTGCCTCCACTGAGGCCCATGGCACACCGCTGTATGTTTCAGACAACAAGAAGCTACCCTGACCAAGTGTCTGATTCCTAGTGAAGGATGAGGCACACTATGTCGATTACTTATGTGGTGTTAGGCATCTCAAAAAAATGTAAGGACTGTCCTCACACATCACCAGGTGTCATGCTTCATCATCGGCAGTCCTCGCTCTTTAAAAACCACGTTTGATAAAGAGCGGGCCTACACCTGGAGACAGGGAGGCACTTCTATAACTAAGTGGGGGCCCGTGCTGAGAAAGTGAGTGAGTGATATTAAAAATCGATGCAAAATACTGCATGAAAACTTTAGCGCAGAATGTACTCGATATTAAAACTAATAGTGGGGACTTGGGGGTTTAGTATCCCATCCCCATTAGTGTTGCCAACATGTTTCTGCTGTAGTGGCCAGGAGGGTCCATGGCATTCATCAGGGCGTGAGAGAAAAGGGCTCCTATCTCGTCTCTAAGAGACTAAGATGAATCCACTTGAGTAGGTTGCCCTTGATCCAACAATACTATGATACTTCAGGAAACCTGTAAAGATAAAAATATATATCACAGCATAAGTGAAAATTTCGACTCACACTGGGAAGGAAAGAATCAGACTGAAGACAAGCATAAGGTACATTAAAATGCAAGTGATTGTGAGCACACGTGACACAACATACGTGGTGCTCAAAGATAAAAACATTTGTGAGACCAGCTCACACTCTTACCCCAGATTAGGGGTAGGGATGTCCCATGGGAAGGGAGGATTTGAGGGACCCCTGTAGTCACACGTTGAAGGCCTAGTTTAGGAGAGATCAAAGAAATAGTAAATAAAACTCGTTTTGTTAAGGTTTCAACAAGGCTGTATGTTCCCAGGTACCACCCGGATGTTCCCAATAGCCAATAGAGGGCCACACACCACACAGCCATTCTGCAAGTTATGGATCTGCAAAGGTGAGTTTTTATCCTCCTTTGCAAAGACAGAATGCAAAGCTTTCCAAAGTGCAATGGTAGTATATCTTTATCATAACCTTTCTGAAACACACGTTTTATAAGCTCTATTATTTCTGCAAGACAATTCTTCTAAACCTTGACACAGAAACCATCAGCTCCTGTGGATTTATGTATGCCCAATTGTAACATAGCTATTGCGCTGCCCTTTTAGTATTGATTTCTGGCTGCAGCTCAGTCTGTATCTCACACAATAGATCTGGAAAAATATAACTCACAGATAATATCTCAGAACCAATGCAGTTCTTCGTCTTGCATTTTAAGCAGGGTGACTGTGATTCTGCATTTGTTCCTCTCGCAGTTCCTTTGTTTTATAAGGTTACTTTCTATTGTTTTTGTAAAAAAATATTAATGTTTTTAGTTTTTCAGGCAGTATTTATAAGGAGGAACCGAAATCAGAGGAACTAACTGCTAATCAAAACACAATCATTCTTTGATCAAGAACACTGTCTAATTGATATTTTTTAGGCATAATCTTTAAATGTCATTGTTGTATAATTTGTATATATATGGTTATAAGCAGGAACCTATTATTTTTGTTAATTAACTTCCTCATTTCCATAATGAGGTATTATTGCTGCCAAGACCTGGAACAACCTTTCCCTCCAGCTCCACACAGCCCCATGGCTAGCATCCTTCAGAAAGAGACTCAAGACCTGGCTCTTCGACGGAGACACAGCGCCCAGAGACCCCTAGAAGTGACAGTGTTGCGCTTTACAAAGGCTACTTGATTCATTGATTGATCGGTTGGTAACATAAACAATGAATAAAACACATTGCTCTGATATTTATTCTTTTCATGTGTTCTATTATATATCGTAAATCTTCTTTCTCCACTGTTCATTCATGATGTTCATAACTTCTTTATTTTCTTGCCTTTATATCTATCCAGCGTTTTAAGTTAGGATCAATGTTTCAGATCAATGATGTGTGATTTGGCCATGCACAGTGGCAAACACAAAAGCATATCTTAGAATTGTGAGATTTTTAAAGCCTCTAATGCTGCGTTCTTTCATGAGTGCATTCTCTTCCATTACTGTCATTGACATTTCTTAGGTGGCTGCCAATGTCGGTTCACCATGTTAGCCTCTGGTCATGACATTTTTCAGCTGCATTCTTTGGAGGATGAGTGATATCCCCATATAATTCACAGACTTATATTATCATGCTGGGCTCTTGGGACTATCACTTTGTATAATCAAGTGAGGATTTTACCCTAATCATTCTTTGCTGAACCGCCAAAGGAAACCTATAATTTTCACTTCTCGGAAGTAAAACTACATTTTTCTGCTTTAATATCCTATGGAAAAGCTCTATCTTCCATTCTGTCTTAGATAGTTTAATATCAGATTGTTTACAATGCAGGAGTGTGGTATGCTTTACTATGTAATGTATATGTATTATTCTTTTATTGTGTTTGTTACTTTAACTGGGTTCAGAACCTTGTTGTGTCCTTAGGTTCTGATTCCTTGGAATCTCTTGCACGGGTTGCCTAGCGAGAGTCAGTTGAGTCTCCGCCGGTCAGCCTGCATGTTGTGTTGCCATGCGTTCCTGTACTTTACTTATTACTTCATTAAAGGACGATTTCCTGTTTGCCGGTCTCAGCCTCCAGTCTTTCCAGCTAAACCCCGATACCACATTTTGGTACCAAGAGTGGGGTAAGCTGTTTTGCCTGAGACCGTCCTTCGCCTGTCCCGCAGACGTGAACCCACTGGCTGTTCGCCTTCCGGTGTGTTGGATTGAAGTGCCATCACCTTTCATCGATTTTCAGGTGGGCCGGTTTCATACTTTCTTGAAAAGCTACTGTTAAAAGGATTCCTGCCTAGCTGTTTCCTAACCGCCATCCAACGTCGTGACCTTCTTCCACGCGTTCCACTCACCGAGGAAGCCCTCTCTATTGTCTCCTCACGAGCTGCTGTGCCACGTAGCCGCTGCGCTCCAACTTGTGTCGTCATCCTGGCTGTGGGAGTCTCTGTTCGATGGCTTCAACAGCATTCTCCATCAGATCTGTGATGCGTTCTCGCTGGGCATTTTGGGAGTATGTGCTTTCATAGCACGTTCGGCGGCCATCTTGAGTGAGGACTTTTGCCAGCAATGTTTCTTGCACACGGAATTCGCTTTACGATTTCATAGTGTTCCCCGCACCAGCATTTGGCATCGGTGTTTCGCACACCAGCTGGGCGGCACTTATTTATTTCCTCCATTAACACCAGCATTCAGGCTACAGCATCTGTGATCCGCACACCTGCTGTACGGCGCTTCTTTACTTTTCAGCTTCGGTGATCTGCACACCTGTTGTGTGGCACTTCACTTCCTTTCAGCATCCGTGAACCGCGCCCAAGCTGTGTGGCGCTATTCTACATTTCCCCATTCTCATTTTCTACTCTGATACATCGGTGATCTGCACACCTTCCGTGCAGGTTTGGTTTATGTCAAAGCTCATCTTCATACGTCAGTGATTCGCACACCTGCTGTGTGAAACTGACATCCCTGGCAGCATACTCGTTCTGTTTGGCAAGTTTTTACTTTTATTTTATTAATTTTAAACTTTTGTGATTACCTTTGTTCCTAACTCTCCTTTCAGCCTTTCAGCCTTATTTCTGCATTTATTCTAGCCTTTCGGCATTATAGCTAGTAATCATGGGGTCATTCAACCGCCACCTTGTCTACAGAAAGCAGGTAAACCGGATATCAATTGGTTGGAGAGGCTTCACATTTTTGAAAACTATCTCACGGCTATTGATGCTGAAGGGTATCCTCCTTCTAGAAAAATGGCTATGTTATTTAACCATTTAGGTATTGCTGGTCAAAGAGTTTTTCACAATCTTCCTCGTTCTACAGCACCAGTTTCTGAAGGCACTCCTTGGAATGTTTATTTGGAAGCAAAGGAACGTATGGGGAAACAGTATCCTGATGTGTCCAATGTTTTATTGGAAAGATTCAACTTTGCTATGTGCAAACAATCCTGCGGTGAATCCGTTGAGGACTATGTTGCTATGCTTAGAGTTCTGGCTGAAAAGTGCGAATTCGGTGCTAATATTGACACTCACATTAGAGATCAATTTATGTTTTACTGCTTTTCTAAGAAAGTTCAAGAACGTTTACTAGCATGTCGCAATCCAACTCTGGCTGAAGTGTTAGCTATTGCCATGAGCATAGAAAGATCTATTGTTGGTTCCAAAGTCCTGTCCAGTCACCCTTCTCACTCTCCATCATCAGTCAATCTTTTATCTGATGATGATGCTGTTTGTGCTGTTAGCAACAAACAAGTTTTTGATAGAACAAGTCAAAAGTGTCAATCTGCCCGCAGACAGCTTGTTTGTTTTCATTGTGGTTCAAAGAATACTGTTGGAAACAATCCAAATTGTCCTGCTGATGGTAGGAAGTGCAATCGTTGCCGAAAGTTGGGCCACTTTCAAGGTGTGTGTAGAAGTGGAGTCACCAGTGGCAGCACCTTAAGTAAAGTCAAAATTTCTATTGTCTGTGTGGATGTTTCTGAGCTTGAATTACAGGAATGTGGGTAAACATTTTCCAATGTCTTACTCACTGTAGATATCCCTGATTGTTCCAACGTCACTACTAAAAAAAAGATAAAGGGACCTATTGTTGATACAATTGTTGATGGGAGACCCATTTCTGTCATCGCTGATTCCAGTGCCCCAGTTACCATTCTTGCTGACTGTACCTTTTAGGAATTGTGGCCATCTGGTACTTCTCTGTTGACCCCTGACATTAATCCCAAAGCCTTTGGAGAGCAAGATATAAACGTGTTAGGTTTCTTTTAGGGGCTGGTGGAATGTTTGGGGAGATCTATTAAAACTAAAGTGTATGTGGCTGTCAACGGCAGAGATATTGTAGGGTAGAAAGATCTTGCACGTTTGGCAATTATTTTATGCCCTGGGCAAAATCCCCCTATCATTTTATGACCACCTCCAAATGATCTTTTGTCTCTAGACTTAGAAGATAATATTGTGTCTGGCCTGATTGATTCCTTCCCTGACGTCTTCAAGGATTTTGTTGGAACTGTAAAAGGGTTTGAGCACTGCATCAAGCTCAAGAATGCTGCTATACCGGTTGTGCACAAAGTGAGACCTGTTCCTCTTAGTATTAGGGATGATCTCAAACTTTTATTGAACACACTCAAATCTGAAGGTATCATTGCACCCATTGATGCCTCAGAATGGATTTCTCCGGTCATTTTGGCTAAGAAGAAGATCGGGGATCTCAGATTATGCGTAGATTTCTTGTTTTCTACTCTGATACATCGGTGATCTGCACACCTTCCGTGCAGGTTTGGTTTATGTCAATGCTCATCTTCATACGTCGGTGCTGCGAAACTGACATCCCTGGCAGCATACCCGTTCTGCTTGGCAAGTTTATTTTTCTGTTTTATTCATCTGAGATCCCCAGTCTTCTTCTTAGCCAAAACAACTGGAGAAATCCATTCCGAGGCATCAATGGGTGCAATGATACCTTCAGATTTGATTGTGTTCAATAAATGTTTGGAATCATCCCTAATACTAAGAGGAACAGGTCTCACTTTGTGCACAACCGGTATAGCAGCAATCTTGAGCTTGATGCAGTGCTCAAACCCTTTTACAGTTCCAACAACATCCTTGAAGACGTCAGGGAAGGACTCAATCAGGCTAGACACAAAATTATCTTCTAAGTCTAGAGACAAAAGATCATTTGGAGGTGGTCCTAAAATGATAGGGGGATTTTGCCCAGGGCATAAAAAAATTGCCAATTTGAGGTCTCTCAATCATAATATTCTTGTTGATTACCATCCCCTCCCGCATATCCAAGAGATGATAGCCAATATTGGTAATTCAAAGTTCTTCTCCACGATTGATTTACATTCGGCGTATCACCAAATGCAACTTTCTGAGGAATCCCAGTCTCTTACCGCGCTTGTAACTCCTTTTGGTGCTTTCAAATATCTGAGCTTACCATTTGGACTTGCATCCGCGGCAAGTGTTTTTCAGAAGCTTATGGATGGGTTGTTTGGTGATATGCCGCATGTCCAGGCATTCGAGGATGACATTCTTCTTTTTACTGAGACCAAAGATGAACATGTGCACACTTTATGTAAAGTTCTGGATGTACTACAATCTAGAGCAGGGGTCTCCAACCGGTCGATCGCGAGCTACCGGTAGCTCGTCAACAACCTACCAGTAGCTCACATCCCGATGCCCGCTTTTGTACTCTATGATTGTCATTATGTTTATTTTTAGGCCTTTTTGGCCTATTATTTGTTCTAGCAAAGTGGGTGAGGTCAGCCCGGCGTGAGCAGTGCGTGATTCAATCAAGCTGAGACTCTCTGCCCTGCTGCCGCCTCAGAGGTACCACGTGGCCTGACACAGCGTGCTTCACAGCAATAGCTAAACAAGATCCAATCCTGAGTGACCATCACCCGGCAGGGCCCACATGTGATTCAGAGGGGCGGTGCCTTTCCTCTTATTTCTGGCAAGGGGTGCCTGTCTATCATGACCACACAGGGTGCGTCGACACTGGTGGCGGCAGCTTAAATTTGTTATTCCGGGTGCCAGCAGCTGCTAGGGTTAAGTGTCACCTTTTACCCATGTGGGACAGAGTAAGCGTGCTCTTTGGTGCCGCATAGTTTAGGCGTCGGAAGATTTAGTCCTCCTGGGTCCACCCTGGCGGACAATGGTTGCAGCCTGGTGAAAATAGGAAGAGCACTGACCTGAGCCCTCATTAAAATACTCCTCTGCAGCCACCGTAAACCAGCACTGCAGGCAGCATGCAATCTGTGCACTCTCCTGAGCCCCAGGCCCAGTCAAGAGAAAAGTCTCTGCAGCTTCTGCCTAGCGTGAAGCCATCGGCAGAGTACCAGCATTGACTACTGCCACAGAGAGATGACTGATGCCTGCAGTTAGCAGTGTCCTTAAGTGATTTCATTCGACTTGCACATGCCCCCTTCTGAGACAGAGTCTCTGCCCCTGCGGTAAGCGCGAGCCAGCAGAGCAGCACAGCAAGCACCGGGAGTAAGACAAAGTTACGGTAAGCCTACAAACAATTATCTGGGTGCACTTTGTGGGGAACCAAATAGGGATGTGAGATGTGTAGTTCAGGTAATAACAAGTCTTAGGGCAGGTAGTTTGAAATACCTTGACCATGAGGTGCAGCCTACATGTGTAATCCTTTCTGATTTACGCTTGGCCTGCGGACAAATATAGAATTGTCTACTGTTGCACAGAGAGGCATATTTTTCTATAAAACATTGTATACTTAGGAACAGCTAGCACACATATAAATCAAATCATCTGTCAAATGTGGTAATGAGAATATTTGTCCAATTTGAGCCTTCACTTGAAACGTCTTGGGTAAAATAGTTTTGTTTAATAACAGGATTAAAGAAAGTTTCTCCACCTTCATTTATCCAAAACATTTTAGAAAGAAAATAGACCGTGTTGCATTCTACTAATGTTTACAGGACAATGCATTTTGTGAGGTTAGTTTATGTCTGACTATGACCAAACTACTTTACTGTGACACTAAATAAAAAATATACTTTCCTCTTTAAAGGGCAAGCAAATAATTGAAGTTATTTGACATGCAGGTTAGGTCATGTTTGTACGATTTTTCGAGGCCTGCTCTGTTCTAAGGTCAGACACTGGTTCGGGACCTTCCATTTCAGGGTTTTTACATCAGTTTAAGGTTTTTGCCTGAACGTTTCATATCTCAGAAGTGGGTAATTTGTGATAATTATTTGTTTACATGGATATTACTGCTTAGTTTTAACCATAATAGTGTAATTCACAGAGTCACTCATTGGAAATGAAATGTCACACATGCACATACTAAAAACATAGAAATGTCACACGTAAGCAACCTGAAAACTTGGCACCTGTGGCCACAAACATCATTTTACATTTCTTTTCATTACATTTTAGTGAAATGATGAGAGAAATGCAAAATAACTTCCTGGCTTCGTTTTGTGCCTAGGGACAACATGCAAGACGTACCTTATTAAACAAAAAAATTGCTGTAAAATGCTGCTTTAATTTAATGAAATAATGGGAGGAATTTCAAATGAAGTGTTAATTTGATGTCATAATGAACATAAGGCTCTTAACACAGCACTTTAAAGTAATCCCATTTGCAAAAAGTACCTACCCCCTGTAGTGGCTATATTTTCTGCAGCCAATGACCAGGAAAAGTTGAGACATGAGCCAAGCTTAGGCATATGAACCCTTCCTTGCACAGATTTGAAAATTTTGTAAATAATTACACAAAAGTCATACAGAAGTGGTATCTTTTAAAAATTACCAACTTGTATTTCTCCAACAAGGAGAAACATTTCATCAGACCATCAAATCATATCACTGCATTGAGAGGTATTTTTAGGAGTGATAGTTTTTAAACATGAAACAGTCATGGACTCCCACTGTCCCTTATGACAATGCTATATTAATGAACTAAGAGGGAAGTCATGTGTACCATACATGTGGCATAGCTTATTACTGCATGGAGCACCTTTATAGTCTGTCAGGGGAGATTTTTGTGCAGTGCACACCCTGAACTCAAGCATTTCAAGGTGCCGTCATGTGTAATAATAAATAAAAAGAAGACATGATGTAATAATTGTGGGGCACTGAAGTACTTACCTACATGGTCAGAAAGCTACGTCATGTAGGGTGTGTGGTGTTGTCATTCTTTTGTGGGAAGTGTTTCGTGTCATGGGTGATGACCACCGATGTGCATTTACCGTGTTATGGGATGGAACCGTGTGTTGGATGACAAGGCATGAGAGACAGACGTGCAATTTATTGTTTTCAGTATTCTGGTAGCTTTACACAGCTTCGGAGGACCCTATACTTTCATATGATTGTAGTCTACTTAGCTGGTGACTGCAGAGGCCAGGATCACACAGTTTGTTGACGGATTATTGCTAGGTTTTCTGGTTTCATTTTGTGCATGGCATACACTAAATGGGTAGCTCTTTCTCTGTAGAGGCCCTTTAGTCAATTAAGCTGGGCGTGGGGGAACTTTGGGAACAATTCGCGAGTTGCTCTGCCTTTAGTAGCTCACAATGATTTTCACTGATCAGAAGTAGCTCTCACTACAGAAAAGGTTGGAGACCCCTGATCTAGAGGCATGACAGTCAAACCCAATAAGTGCAAACCTTTGGTTAAGGAGGTTGAGTATTTGGGACATCTCATCTCTGCGGAAAGGATTAAGCCCAAGTCTTGCAACGTAGAGGCCATCAAAAATGCTCCTGCTCCAACAGACAAAGATACGTTACGTTCTTTTCTTGGCCTTTGAGAATACTATGCTAGATTTGTCCCGGGATATTCTTTAATAGTTCAACCATTGAGAGATCTGCTCAAAAAGGGAGTGAAATTTGTTTGGAGTGATTCTATTTGTGAAGTGTTTGAGAAGCTTAAATCTCTTGTTTTCAATGCTCCTGCTTTACGCTCGTTTGATCCTTCTGCCAAGTCCTTCATAACTGTGGATGGTAGCCTTAAAGGTCTAGGAGCTGTTTTTGGACAATCGGTAAATGGGCAAGAGAATACCATTGCTTTTGCTTCTAGATCTCTGTCTGGAGCTGAGTGTCATTATAGCACTATTGAAAGAGAGGCCTTAGGAATTGTGTGGGCTGTGCAAAAGTTTAAAAAGTATATTTGGGCCAAGAAATGCAAACTTTTTACCGATCACAAACCGTTGGTGTTTCTCTTAGCAGGTAATGGTTTGGGTAAGGCTTCTGCTCGTCTGGTTAGATTACTATCCAAATGGCAAGAATATGATTTATTGGAAATCAAGTACATCCAAGGGGAAGAAATGTCTGTGCTGACTGTTTATGTTGTCTTCCCTTACCTTTTAATCCTAATACCCTGAATGATTTTGATGATGACTGTGTAGTTGGTTTGGTCGATGTTGTATCTGCGAGTGGCGTAACCTTTTCTCAAGAAGAATGGCTTAAGGCTATGGGAAAAGATGAAGTATTGAAAAAAGTGGAAATTTTCGTTAGAAACAAGTGGCCCACTTGTAAGATGCTCTCAGGGGAGTTAAGGTCTTTTGCGCAAGTTAGTGATGAACTTTCTTTTGAAATGGTATTTGCATTCGTAATGTGTTGTTGTGCCTCCTCTTTTACTAAGAGAAAAGATTGTTGCCATTGCTCACAAGGGGCGTGGGCATTTCGGCCACCTCTAAAAAACTCAAACAAATATACTGGTGGTCAGGTCTGGATACTCTAGTTGCCAATTTTGTGGCAAAATGTCCTCAATGTGTTGTCTCTGATAAACACTGGAAACGTAACAAAAAACCCTTATTTCCTGTTCCCTTTCTTGAGATGGCTTGGGAGAAAATTGCCTTACATTTTTCTGGACCCTTCAATTTTCTTCCATCTGATAAGAGATATCTCCTAGTGCCTATTGACTATTTTTCTAAGTGGCTATATTACTCCTTTGTTGAAGTGGCTAACTCCTCCACAGTTATTTATTTTCTTGAGAACATTTTCAAGGTCGAAGGCGCACCTTGTTTCATTGTTACTGACAATGGAGTTTCTTTTGTTTCTAAGCAAATGACGAATTTTTGGGAAAAAATTTGAAATCAAGCATTGTCAAGTTGCTTTGTACAGTCCATCTTCCAATGGACTGGTTGAGACGGCCAATCGAATCCTAAAGGAGGGCACCCAGACTGCCGTAGCAGCCAACATTGATGTTGCTGATTTCTTGCAAGAGAAGGTTTGGGCATATCTCACTTCACCTCATTCTACCACTGGAGTCACTCCTTTCAAAGCTCTCAGGGGGACGGAAGCAACATCAAAATTGATTCCTGAGTGGGTTTCAAATTTTGATGCTGGATCCGCTTTAGTTAGTAAAAGACTTTTGAGGGAAGATCAAGATCTTGTCAGAAGTAAGGTGCTTTTGAAACAAATTATGCAAAACAAAAACGGTGTGACAGCAAGTTAGGAGTCAAACTTGGGAAATTTTCTGTCAATGATTGGGTCCTTATTAAGAAACCTTTTAGAGTTTCCAAAGGACAATCTACCTTTTCTCTTCCGGTACGTGTTATAAGGGTTAGTAACCCTTCTGTTCTTTTGAAAGGGAGAGGTTGGTGGAATAAGGACTGTGTGGTGAAGCTCACTGGTGAACAAGTTGACATTTTTAGATGTGTTTATGCTGATAGAGAAGAAAACAATGATTCCAGTTCAGCTTTTGATGTTCATCCTGCTGTCAAATCTGGTTCTACTATTGTTGAGCATGGTTCTTCTGTACCCGCAAGTTCTAATGTTTCACCATCATTTGATGCACATGGTGTTGGGGGCTCTTGTTCAGCGGCCAATCCTCATGTTGGTGTTGAGAGGCTGCTCCCTGATGTTCACTCTCGTAGCCACCGTATAATCAGGCTGCCTTCTAAATTGCATGATTACATTCTCAGCTGATTGTTTTTTTTTGTTTTGTGGGAGGAAGGGGGGTGTTGTGGTATACTTTACTAGGTAATGTATGTGTATTATTCTTTTATTGTGTTTGTTACTTTAACTGGGTTCAGAACCTTGTTGTGTCCTTAGGTTCTGATTCCTTGGAATCTCTAGCATGGGTTGCCTAGCGAGAGACAGTTGAGTCTCCGCTGGTCAGCCTGCATGCTATGTTGCTGTGGGTTCCTGTACTTTACTTATTTCTTCATTAAAGGACGATTTCCTGTTTGCCGGTCTCAGCCTCCAGTCTTTCCAGCTAAACCCCGATTCCAAAAGGAGCTCCTCGAGGTCTTCATTTTACAGGGCCTAGTGGCCCAAAATAGGTTTTTGGCACTATATCAATATTTTATTTTATTTTATTACAATAAATGGTTCTTCATTTACTTCCTGAATTTGAAGTTGATGATTTGACAACTAAGGCCTTGATTACAAGTAAAGCAAAATTCCTTGTGGCATTCCTTACAGTTTTCCCTATTATGAGTGTTTTAACTATACATTTACCAGTGCTAAATGAGTGCAAGTGATAAATGTATGCAGGTGCTTCTGTGTTGGGTGGGAGTGTTGCAGCCAAAGTTACTGCCTGAAATTCATCAGGTCTGGGATTCCTATACCTGGGGAAAACAGGTAGGCAAACAATAGGCCAGCTGAGCTCAGGTGGCACAAAATATGATATTTTATAGCAGTTAAAAGTGGTTTCAGACATTTAAATTCAGCCAACCTTCACTAGAGGCCATGCTGAGGTAGTGTGACGTTGGAGGACTTGTTTGAAGGTCCAGGTAAATTCTTTCACCACTGGTGAAGTAAATGAAATAAAGGGCTTACATGGTGAATACCCCTGCATCTTTTTTGTTTGCATTGCAATGCAATGCCGTGTTATATTACGGACTTCTGGGTTATGTTATGTGCCATGGCTTTTCACAAGTGCCTCCTCAACACCTGTCCACTTCTGATCTTGGGCAATATTGGCCACCCCTACCAAATTCTGCTCAGGGCATTGCCACACAGGATATCATTTGCTCTGGAGTGAAAGGAGTCATGCCACCCTGGATTGTGTCTGTCACATGTGTGCTGCTAAACTGTTACTCCTTTATCACCATTACCATCAATGCTATCCCTATGTGGGCACCTCAAATGCAGTATCCATATGCCTTAAATAAGTGGCAGGCTACAGCTGGTTTTTATGATCTATTGCATGGATTCAATAGTCATGGGATTCAAGGATGTACTGTAGGATTCAAGGATCCTACAGCCTATAAACCCTGCATCAAGGGTGTGGCAAGGTGCTTGGCTTTCCTCCTTGTTGACGAGAGGAAGCTTCTGATTTTGGCTCTGCTCTCCACCTTTGTTCCTGTGTTTGGGTTCTGCTCTTCACCTCTGCTCATGTTGCTCCAGTCGAGATTATATCCAAGCCAGACGCTGTGAACATCTTCCTAGAAGTTTTCTGTGTGCAGCACTTCTTTAAATTGCTTTGCAGAGGCCTCCTTAAAGATTTTCCTCCCATTCATATTCAACCTCTCCCTGCGCTGTCTTCAGAGGCCTCAGGTTAATGATAACTAGGGAGAGTTAGATATTATTTTCTAGATTGTGGGACTCCTATTCGGCCCCTACACCTATGTGCTGAGATTCTGTCAGACCCTCAGTATTGTGTTGCCTCTGGAATCTGCAGGGTTAAATGGAAATGGTGTGCAAAATGTTGTTTCCGAAAGGTGTCTCAAGTAGTGGAGTATTAACAACTGCTATTGGACATCTGAACAAGAACAGTCTCATGATAATTCTTTTGTCTCTAGCCAAAGGTGCAGTGCCATTGATATGTTGAATTTTTACCATAGTGGATCAGTTACTAGAGTAAGCTGTGAATATGTCACAGTTTCAAATCTTTATTTACACCATAAATAATTGAGCACATTATACTAAGCAAAGCAAAGCAGAAGCTCCAAGCATATTATGGGGTTGAGATATGAACCCATGAGTTATTACACCAATCCCGAATGGCCCATGTTCAGTAGCGGCTCGTGGAGGGAGTGCCGCGGGGCGGTGGGGCGGGCGAGGGAGGAGCAGGGTGGGAGGGTAGTAAAGTACGGCATACGGCCGAACAGAGGTAAGTAAACAAATAAATAAATAAAACGAATTTCGTTTCGAGCGCTGCATCGCATTTGGCAATGCAGCGGGCCCCTCCACCTACCTTGCAGGGAGGCCCCCGCAATATTCGTTACGCCAGTGAATACAGAACACAATAAATATTTACACAAAATGTTGTATGAAATATAGTCAATTCAAATGACCAGAAACGCCAGAGCAGTCAAAATTGCTAGACGCTCAGGTACAGTGGAGGTTGCTCCGAGTGTTTTTCTGGGGTCTATTGACCAGAATTATTGGGACCCACAAACAAGTTTACATTAGAGACTGCACCATGAAGCATCCACTGGTTACAGAGGAATATTAGTCTGAGTATGCATTCAATTGAACACTTTAGGGACATGGCACTTAGTGGATGATCTATATGTGTTATTAAAAGTGTTGTGTATTCAAAACACTACTGCAGCTATGATTGTGTTGTACTGAACCTAGACTCGCCCTCTACCACCTCTCTTGAGATAGGCCTTGGCTGCTCATCCACATTTATCTGGATAATAGTCCTGGAGGCTTAAAGCCATCGTTCCTTCTCAGGCCTAGCACCTTGTGCCCTGGTTGGTCGGTACCCAAAGCATTCTCACCATTAAAATGCTTTGTGGCCTGTGTAAGTGTGTGCCCTGTAGAAAAAGCCAGTCAGCCATTGGCTGAGAGATACTGGATGAAGGTCAAGACTTTCATCTGGTTGTGCTTCTCTTGATCCTGACTTTCTATATGCTGCCTATCTTGGCACTTTAATATGAAAGGATTGCAAAAGCCAGCCATTTGAAGAACATATAACTACAGAACTAAATAAATACAAACATTAATAACTCCATTGTAAGAAATTGTTGACAGCTGAATGAGATGTTTGGCAGCACCACCTCTTCTCTTTCTTGTATTTTACTTATTAAAATTCAGTTCTAGGGAACAAACGCTGTTATTTCACTTAAAATACCAATGTTATCACTGTGCCACTATGAAATAAGGAAAATCTCTGGAAACAACATCAAAGTATTATATTTAAGTTATGGCTTGAATAGTTGACATGTTTCAGTCGAATCACTGACAGAATATCGACGTCAAAAATATCGACGTCAAAAATATCGGAGCCGAAATATCGATGTCAAGAATATCGAGTTCCTATCTACATAAAGGTAAGTACAAAAATATCGAGAAAAAAAATATCGTTGTCAAAAATATCGTTGTTAAAAATATCGTTATTTTTTTAATGTTAAAAAATAATGTAAAATAAAGTAAATGATACATATATTTAAAATAAACAGTTAAATATGTTTAAAATTATAAGTAATACATATAATGTAAAAATAAACATATACATATAAAAGATAATATATATACTTATTTAATAATATTTACAATTAATTATTATAATAACTTATAAATTGCTAAAAAACATTTTAGAAATTATAAATACATACATACACATACAACAATAATATAAATAAAAATATAAAAAATATATATAACAAATAAAAAATAAAATGTTAAATAAATTATACACTACATTAACTAAAAGAGTAAATATTGGATAGCGTAGGGGTAAAAATTACTATTCCAACTCCAGAGAGTGCAACAGTAGGGAAAGTGTTGGATAGCGTAGGGATTAAAATTACTATTCCAACTCCAGAGAGTGCAACAGTATGGAAAGTGTTGGTTAGCGTAGAGTTTAAAATTACTATTCCAACTCTAGAGAGTGCAACAGTAGAGAAAGTGTTGGATAGCGTAGAGGTTAAAATTACTATTCCAACTCCAGAGAGTGCAACAGTAGGGAAAGTGTTGGATAGCAAAGTGGTTAAAATTACTATTCCAACTCCAGAGAGTGCAACAGTAGGGAAAGTGTTGGATAGCGTAGGGGTTAAAATTACTATTCCAACTCCAGAGAGTGCAACAGTAGGGAAAGTGTTGGATAGCGTAGGGATTAAAATTACTATTCCAACTCCAGAGAGTGCAACAGTATGGAAAGTGTTGGTTAGCGTAGAGTTTAAAATTACTATTTCAACTCTAGAGAGTGCAACAGTAGGGAAAGTGTTGGATAGCATAGAGGTTAAAATTACTATTCCAACTCCAGAGAGTGCAACAGTAGGGAAAGTGTTGGATAGCAAAGAGGTTAAAATTACTATTCCAACTCCAGAGAGTGCAACAGTAGGGAAAGTGTTGGATAGCGTAGGAGTAAAAATTACTATTCCAACTCCAGAGAGTGCAACAGTAGGGAAAGTGTTGGATAGCGTAGGGATTAAAATTACTATTCCAACTCCAGAGAGTGCAACAGTATGGAAAGTGTTGGTTAGCGTAGAGTTTAAAATTACTATTCCAACTCTAGAGAGTGCAACAGTAGGGAAAGTGTTGGATAGCGTAGAGGTTAAAATTACTATTCCAACTCCAGAGAGTGCAACAGTAGGAAAAGTGTTGGATAGCAAAGTGGTTAAAATTACTATTCCAACTCCAGAGAGTGCAACAGTAGGGAAAGTGTTGGATAGCGTAGGGGTTAAAATTACTATTCCAACTCCACAGAGTGCAACAGTAGGGAAAGTGTTGGATAGCGTAGGGATTAAAATTACTATTCCAACTCCAGAGAGTGCAACAGTATGGAAAGTGTTGGTTAGCGTAGAGTTTAAAATTACTATTCCAACTCTAGAGAGTGCAACAGTAGGGAAAGTGTTGGATAGCGTAGAGGTTAAAATTACTATTCCAACTCCAGAGAGTGCAACAGTAGGGAAAGTGTTGGATAGCAAAGAGGTTAAAATTACTATTCCAACTCCAGAGAGTGCAACAGTAGGGAAAGTGTTGGATAGCGTAGGGGTTAAAATTACTATTCCAACTCCAGAGAGTGCAACAATAGGGAAAGTGTTGGATAGCGTAGGGGTAAAAATTACTATTCCAACTCCAGAGAGTGCAACAGTAGGGAAAGTGTTGGATAGCGTAGAGGTTAAAATTACTATTCCAACTCCAGAGAGTGTAACAGTAGGGAAAGTGTTGGATAGCATAGGGATTAAAATTACTATTCCAACTCCAGAGAGTGCAACAGTAGGGAAAGTGTTGGATAGCGTAGAGGTTAAAATTACTATTCCAACTCCAGAGAGTGTAACAGTAGGGAAAGTGTTGGATAGCGTAGGGATTAAAATTACTATTCCAACTCCAGAGAGTGCAACAGTAGGGAAAGTGTTGGATAGCGTAGAGTTTAAAATTATTATTGCAACTCTAGAGAGTGCAACAGTAGGGAAAGTGTTGGATAATGTAGAGGTTAAAATTACTATTCCAACTCCAGAGAGTGCAACAGTAGGGAAAGTGTTGGATAGCGTAGGGGTAAAAATAACTTACTAATAATTAAAATAAATTTTCTTAAAAAAAAAATAATTTAATTATTAAATAACAATAAATTAATTAACAATACCAACAAATAAGTACTTAAAAATAATTACCAATTAATAATTAATTAACAATTAAATAGATGATAAATACAATTAAATAATAATTAACAATTAATTACCAAAGAATAATAAAATAAAAATTAATTAATTTTCAATACCAAAAAACAATAATTATTTTAAATAAATTAGCAATTAATAATTAATTAACAATAAATTATTGATAAATACCAATAAATAATAATTAATGACAATTAATTACCAATTATTAATTAATGAACAAATTAATTTCCAAAACATAAAAATATCTAATATTAAAAAGTTATTACCAATTAATAATTAATTAACTATAAATTAATTATCAATACTCAACAATAAAATAAATAATCACTTAATTACAATTAAATTACTTCCCAACCTATTGCCCTATAAACTCACAACACACTTCAATAATAAATTAATACACTTAATATAATTACCAAATCAATTAATAAAAATTAATTACCAATTAATAAAAATTAATTACCAATTAATAATTATTTAACATAAAATTCATTATCAATACCAATAAAAAAGAATAAATAATTACTTAATTAAAATTAAATTACTTCCCACCCTATTGCCCTATAAACTCACAACACACTTCAATAATAAATTAATACACTTAATATAATTACCAAATAATCAAGTAATAAAAATTAATTACCAATTAATAAAAATTTATTACCAATTAATAATTATTTAACATAAAATTAATTATCAATACGAATAAATAAAATTAAATAATTACTTAGGGGCACATTACGATGGCGGGCGGAAGCACCACCGCCGTGCTGGCGGATGCAAAAACCACCAGTTACCGCCGGCACGCAGCAGTCCACACGCCCGTCCAATTACGATGCGAAAAGTAGGCCAAACACCGCCGGCAAGCCAGCAACACCGTCCGCCATCAAAGTGCGCCCGTACATGTAGCGGCGCAGCCCAACTGACACACACCGTCCGACGAAACACGTCCCGCCCGGCGCATAAATTACGATGCCGCAAACAAACGGCTCCCATGGCCAAGAGATACCGTACGACAAACCGAAGCGGTAACACGGATGCCGAGCACGGACAACGAAGAAGCGGCTCCCCGAGCATGAATCCAGCACTGCAGGCACTCCCCATGCTTCTGCTGATGCACCACCAAGGACGCAACGTACCGCGGAGACGCAGGTAGGCACACACAGAACAAGTGCACGCAAACAGCGCACACAGTGCAAGGGCGGAAAAGCGGACAACCCCCCACCAGCGCGTGTACACTACACATCCACCATCGCATCCACATATGACACACAGGCCAAATCGTAACATCGCAGAACACATGTGTACACACCACCTGGGACTAGGAACCAACCACCCCGTCACGGCCCCAAAGCGCCGATGACGCCGCCACACATGCACACAACGCAGAGGCCAACCGCAGCGCCATGCATGCGTCGCACACAGACACAGGGACACAACCAAGCAGCACACACATCAGCCCCACCCCGAACGCACATGACACGTGACAGGCCGGCCACAGACATGTCCCCAACGCCCAATTCACGGACAACACCCAACGCCACACAACCGACGCACACATGTCAGTGAAGACACGCAACAGCAGGACACACCCCAGTGTAACAAACATGGCGTAGCACACAGCGGCGGCAACACCAACTAGGAGAAGCAGGGCCCCTTCGGGAAGAGGAACGCCAGTACCACACAGAAACACCCATACCACCCTGCACATATGAACAAGACATATAAAACGGAACACCAAAGAGCCCGGGGACCGACAACAGGTGGCCCAAGAATAACATTCACACACAAGGCCCAACGCAGAGCGGAAAGGCAGCCTGCCGCCCACACAAGGGAGAGCAGACA
The DNA here is from genome assembly GCA_963921515.1 of Calotriton arnoldi. Lineage (NCBI taxonomy): Eukaryota > Metazoa > Chordata > Amphibia > Caudata > Salamandridae > Calotriton > Calotriton arnoldi. The sequence continues at coordinate 158,202 of CAWUFW010014672.1, read as the reverse complement.
GCACTGAATGACCTTCCATTCCAACTCCGAAACCACAGCCCTACGACAGAAGCCGGTGAATACAGCCATTGTCCAAGAATAGACCAACACAGGCATGCTGAGGAGACCGACCACAGGGCAGATAGCGCATATCACAGAAGCACACAACGGACGGGGAAGAAAGAAGAAAACACTCCCCCATGTCGGCCACATGCAAGTTAATTGGAAGGAGTCACACATCACTGACCTTGAACTGTCTGAGAAGCATGTGGGAAGAGGGCCCGTGTCCTCCAAACAAGCCAACAGAACACAAGTCCTGTCTCCCTACGACTACACAGAGCTCACAGCAACCCCGGAGCGTGCACATTGCAGACTGCACACACAGCCGGAGCACGCCACCTCAACGAACCGCTGCGAAATGGCAACCGCAACACACCTACCCAACTACGCCGAACAGCTCAAGCTGTACAAAACCAACCTGTTCCATACATTGGGATGCGATCTCCTGTCCCTGCTGAACGTAAGTTACCGACTGACTTACCGCATCACATTGTTCAGCTGCGTCATGCCCGTCTTCTACTGTCGGAGGTGTCCCTACCAGCATCCCGTCGAGATATGCCTCTCCAACCCGGCATGTCTGAAGGCGGACCTGCTACCACTACTCCTCCCTCTGGACGCACACGACAGGGCCTGCTCTGCCTATGGGGGCATGGCGTATGTGGCCAACATCGCACCCGCACTGAAATGGGACCACTGTGCCTCCACACGACGGATCATCGAGAACAGCTACATCGAATGTCACCCAGCATGCCCCATCATGGTCCTCCAAGGGACAACTTACGAACAACACCTTGACAGCCACCATCCGCTACATTGGCTGGCAAACATGTACACCACCAATGACATGGAAGCCCTGCTGGACGGCATCGCATACCTGACAACCTGTCAATTCGTCGGACCACAACGCAGGTTCCCCGAGTGACCTATGATGTCCAACCCCGCACCCATGCTTAGCTTCCGCACGGACTGGCCAGTCACCACCACAACAGCCATACCAAACGACCGGCAACTGTAACCACACCATCAACGACATCGCCATGACATCGGATATGACCGGGACATGCACACTGTTCCCCATCACATCCAGGAACACCGCATGCATCGTGGGAGGCAGTGGCATGGGCTCTGTGTATCGCACCCACATGGACGGAACTGCACGAACAACCAGGACACGACATGGATCCAGCGCACATGGACACACACACCGCTCAGTGGACATGAATAGGTCGCCTGGAGTCTGTGGGTGCTGCACCCCTCCCACCCCCGCCCCGGGAATCCCATACCAGGACCTTTGCATGGACGACAAGTGCATACAACAACAACACGACCCCAGTGACTGTGACATGTCCAGTAACCACCACAGTGCAACAACAAGTGGCACGCCGCTGCATGCACGCAAGCACATGCCCTGATGTCATCTCACATGCACGCGTGCATGAGGAACAACCGCAGCAAACCTGTCACATGGAACTGAGATGGACTGTGCCCATGATGCCAAGCGGTCTGGTAGGCTACATGTATACCGTCTGTGTCAAAGTCCGCAGCTCCGCAGCTATACGTAAATGTACATTAGCACAGCCTTGGCCAAGCAGATGTCACTCTGAAGCCCACATCCCACATGCAACAGCCAATCACATGTAACCCCACACCCTATCCCATTTGCAATCATGCTCAGTATATCCTCAACATGTATTCCGCTGCCAGTAGTGTCCACTATACTGCATCACAGAGGACAGAAGACACAATATAATGTTTGAAACCAAAACTGTCTCCGCTGACTCATTTCACAAGTACGAATGAGAGAGGATGAGAGTATGTGAAGTACACGGCAGTCGTGACATGACCATGTAGTCCACTGGTATTGGATGTCAACGCAAATGAGTAGCACTACTGTGGAAGACACACATGTGTCGTGTGAAGACGTATGGACGCAGTGCTCAGGTGGGTGGGTGCGACGGGTAGATGCGCACATGCCAAGTTGGAGCACGCCGTGTTGGGAGGGGTCATGAACAGTACACCACCGCTTCCCTGGGCATTGTGAGAGGACACCTGTCGGGGGGAGTGAACACGTGTGTGCACAGCAGCCGGGCACACGTACAAAGCGGTACCAGGCGCACCTCAGCCCACCCTCTGTGGACAAGCTGGATCCTGTTGTGCGCCCGCCATGCCTCTTGACAAGGCACACACAGCCCCAGTCGACCAGGTGTAACCCCAACATAGTCAATCCGCACAGGCGATACAGGGCACGGGATGGCAGTGGAGCATGGTGTGTGAGAGGTCTCCTCGCGCTCCTCCTGGTCATATCACGCAGGCAATAGAACCTCAACGTCTAGCATGGCACAAGTCACATGGAAGTGTAGGGGACGCACCACAGCACGAGCAGCACTGACGTCACGGGAGGTGGCTCGCACCATCCCATCCATTGCCCATCATACCAACCACGCCACATGCCATTGCGACTAAGTGCAAGCGCGTGCGCCACCACCCCCGAGCCCTCCCCAGAGAGGCCAAAGAGTGAATGTGTGGGCCATCAGTCACAGACGGACGTGGCCTGGCCGCAAGGGCAGCCACAGCCAGTGGGTGTCGCAGGTGGCGGATCCGGAAGGCGAAGACTGTGATGCATAGTCCATGCAGGCCGGGTCTCCATTTGGGGCACCACGCAGGTGGACGGCGTCCCGCAACACATCATACCCTGAGACAGCCCACTCGTGCAACTGGACCCACACATACACTCCTTGCCCTCTCTGGTGCGAGCTTGGGGCTGCCTGTGCAAGCGCTAGCCTCGCAGGTGAGCATGCATATTGGGGGAGCGAGGGGAGGACATGAGGGCTGGGGCGAAGATGACTGTATCACTGTCAGTCAGTACAAGGGATGACCCAGATGTGGAAAGGAAGAGACGTGTCCCGTGTGTACTGCAACTAGTCGCCAATCCAACTACCCCCCATGTCCGGAATGTAAGCCCGCACCTAGGCCCGCCCATCCGCCACATCGAACATACCACCAGCACGACAACCTTCCCATTCGAAACACTGACTGGGGGTGGCGACCAGTGTACAATCATGTGTAGCCTACCCACGCGTACATGTGGGCCCTCCATGATCCATGTCACCTGCGGCAAAGTCATGACATGCGCAATGAAGGAAGTGAGGAGAGCTGTCCGCCCCACGCGCAGAAGGTGCATCAGCTCCACAGACCCAGCAGCGAGTCCAGCAGGGGTCACATGTGCAGGGGCAGCTGTGCCTGGTGTGAAGGCACATGCATATAGACAGCACATCGACCAATGTGTAGTCTGCCCACATCTACAGTCCATCATCATGCGGACATAGGAATTGAACACAGGGCAACACATCTTAGTTGGTGCACCCACCGTGACCAACAATGCGCAATCATCGACATACCCGCCCTGTGCATGGCCCCCCACCCAACGGAGGCACATCCAGTGCCACCATCCCACACACACAAGCCTACCATGGAACATGCTGTGTCCAATGGTCAGTACAGAGTCAGCGCCCATCTGGTGGAACCTGAACAGGAGACACATGCACACACATGCCAGCTCCCACTATGTACGTCTGCCACCTGGCACGTGCAATGTAACCTCTCACCTGTGACGTGTGACTGCAAGCACACAGCCGTCTTGGCATGGGGCTGTCAATGTGGACACCTGTCAATGTTTCGGGAGGTGTGATCCGTACAGTGCTGTACATAGGGTGCAGTGCTGACACCTACTACTGTCTCATATCCCCTCGTGCCACAGGTCCCACTTGTTTTGGCCGCTCAGCCTGTGCCCACATCGTTGTCGTCGTGTGCCATACTCATCCAGCCGCGGAAGCAGTTCCATGCTCAGCAGACATTCATGTTGCCGTGGCGTTGCCGCTTGACGGATATGCAGTCGGTCCCCATCAGCACGCCCCGCAAGTCATTGGGGCCTAGATCCCCATGTGCATGCACATGGCAGTGGTTTGTATCACTAGCCATTGCCATTGTTGGGAGACCTGTGTAAGTGTATTGTGGCCGTGCCGTCCCAGCTTGACAGCTGGGCTGTGGCTCATGTGCTTGCTCAGTCATGTCAGTGATGTGTATGCGAAATTGCTATGTGTCGTGTTGCATTGACATGTGTCCTCTGCCATTGTCCCTAGGCGGAGACCGAACATTGACCGCCCATACCAATTGCTGGCGGACATGGACGATACAGAGGTTATTAGGAAGTTTCGGCTGGACAGGCCAACCCTGCATCGACTGTGTGCCATGTTAGAACCCCATCTCCGTCCCCGCAGGGTGTATCCGACTGCTGTCACCCCCACGGCTAAGGTGATGGCCGCCATGCATTTCTTCGCCACTGGGTCATTCCAGCACACAGTGGGCATTGGAGGAGGGATGTCCCAGCCCATGTTCAGCAAGGTGCTGAGGGATGTACTGGCAGCCATGATGCTGTACCGGAACAGGTACATCCGCTTCCCCAGGGCTCGTGAATTGGCGGCAGTGAAGGGTGCATTCTATGCCCTTGGCAGAATCCCACACGTCGTTGGAGCCATTGACTGCACACATGTCGGCCTTGTTCCACCACAGGCCACTGAGCACCTGTACCGCAACAGGAAGCACACGCACTCCCTGAATGTGCAAGTGGTGTGCCTTGCGGACATGGTGATCACCCACGTGTGTGCAAAGTTCCCAGGCTCGGCCCATGACGCACACATAATGCGCAACAGCATCTTGCCACGACTGATGTCCAATATGCAACAGGATCTTGCCTGTATTGTCGGTGAGTATGTGGAGTGGTGTAGCGTGCTGGCTGTGCGATGCTGTCCCCTGTCCAGTTGGATTAGCAACGGTTCTCTGTGTCCCTCACACCCAGGTGACTCTGCGTATCCGAATGGGGCATGGCTGCTCAGTCCATTGAGGAATCCTCGCACCCCAGCAGACGATCGCTACAATGAGGCACATGGGAGGACCAGACGTGTGGTCGAGCGTACCTTTGGCCTCCTCAAGTCCAGGTTCAGGTGCCTGGACCGCACCGAGGGTGCGCTGGCGTACTCCCCACAGAAGGTGTGCCGGATAGTGGTGGCGTGCTGCATGCTGCACAATCTGGCCATTCGGAAGCAGATCCCCCTCATCGTGGATGACGGAGATCAACCAGGGCCCCAGCCCGCAGACCAGGACAGCTCGAGTGAGGAGGACAGCGGAGAGGAGGAAGCTGGTAATGTGCGGCAGCAGCTCATCGCCCGCTACTTCACTTGACGGTGAGTATCCATGTACGACGGCTGATGTGGCTGTATCTGTGCAGGTGTGTGTGTGCTGTGTCAGGGTGGCCGTTTGTTCACTGCGTGCTGTGTGTCAACGCTCCATGGCCAGGGTAGTATGCCACTGTTGGTGGCTGTGGCATTGTGCCCTATTGCTCTGTGCGATGTGTGTACATTGCTTGTAGTTGTTGACATGTACTGTGTGATGGGTGTGTGACACACTCATTGAATGTGCTCCTGTTCTGTCTCCCACCCCTAGGTCCCTACAGGCCCTCCGGATTCAATTGCCATGCCACGCATCAGGTGCCTTTCCGCCCAAGGTGGCCGTTGTATTCCGTACAAATAAGACACAGGGCACAAACAGCAGTTAGTGAAAAAGGTGCATTTATTACAAACTGTGACATGTGATTGTGTGTAAGGTGATGACAAAAGTGGTGCGTGCAGTGACAATGAGCTGTCGGTCATGGCTGCGTGATGATCAGGGTGTACCCACTGGTTCTATGTCCATAGTCCAACACACACATGCCATCCAGATGGCTGTGTGGAGTGGGATCGTAGTCCAAGTCAATGCAGTGGCTGGTCAAGGAAGGCTGGCGGAAGGCTGGCTGGCTGCCTCACTTGCGTTTGGAGCGTGCGAAGTCCTCCCGGGAGATCTGTTTCCACTTCGGACGGCCCCTTCCACGTTTGCGAGGGGGTGCCTGCTTGCGACATGCTGGTGGTTGAGGTGTGATCACTGGCTGTGGACGCAGGGGAACTGGACACTGCTGCTTCACCCTGCGCCCCGGCAGGTGGTGGCGGAGGGGAGCTGCTGTCCCTGGCTGTGACCTCACCGCCACCACCAGCTGTCCCATGAGGTCCACGATTTGGCCCATACGGGCGTCCATGGACCTCAGCACCCCCAGCACCTCACGCGTGTCTGAAGCAGACCGGACCCATTGTCCTTGGGCCTCTTCATAGGCCCCAAGGACTCTGGCCATGTGAGGCAGGGCATGGCTCCCAGGGGAGGCTGGCGTTTCCCTGACCCTGCTCCTCCTACCAGTCCTGCTGCCACCGGCCTGCCCACTAGCCACATTGCTCACCACGGTCCTCGCTGTGGCTCCCAGGGTGGATCCAGTCGTCCGGGCCACCACCTGCGCTGGGGCTGGTGCCAGCGAAGACGTGGCGGTGGTGGCGGCGGTGGTGGTCGGTGCGGCGATGGTGGCGGTTGCGGCAGTGGTAGTGGCCACAATGACCGTGGGTGTGGCCGCAACGACAGTGGCAGCAGGGGGCTGGGAATGTTCAGCAGCCCTGGATGATGGGTTGGTGGGTAGGAGGGGTCCTGGGGAGCGGCTGGGCCCTGCCACACCAGATGGGCCTGCTTGGTGGTCCGTGTCCGAAGAGGAGGACAGATCCTCCAGATCCGTGTGTCCTCGTTGGGGGCTTGTAGGCTGGCTGTGCTGGCTGCTGGCTCCATCCCCAGCATCCAGCAGTTCATCACCTGTGGAGAGAATGAGATTTGTTATTGTGTTGCACCTGGCGAAGTATGTATTTGTCGTCTGACATTGACAGTTCGTGCAATCTCGTACATGGGTTTCCCGGAGGCGTGTGTGTGGCTGTAGCATCTGTAGTTGTGTGTGCTTGGCAATGGGACTGTGTGCTGTGCACATGTGGCATGGGACGGATTGGCCATGCCGATGGGTGTGTTGCTGTGCCCCTACTTATTGTGACTCTGGTGTATGCGGGCTCCTGGCCCATCCTGGGTCTGGTTTGTACTTTGCTTTTGGTGTTCAGATGGAACGCTTAGGAACGCATATGGCAACATGGGGGCCATGCCCCAGATTCGCATTTGGGAGGGGATATGCTTTTGGGGTTCAAACGGAACGCTTAGGAACGCATATGGCAACATGGGGGCCATGCCCCAGATTCGCATTTGGGAGGGGATATGCTTTTGGGGTTCAAACGGAACGCTTAGGAACGCATATGGCAACATGGGGGCCATGCCCCAGATTCGCATTTGGGAGGGGATATGCTTTTGGGGTTCAAATGGAACGCTTAGGAACGCATATGGCAACATGGGGGCCATGCCCCAGATTCGCATTTGGGAGGGGATATGCTTTTGGGGTTCAAATGGAACGCTTAGGAACGCATATGGCAACATAGGGGCCATGCCCCAGATTCGCATTTGGGAGGGGATATGCTTTTGGGGTTCAAATGGAACGCTTAGGAACGCATATGGCAACATGGGGGCCATGCCCCAGATTCGCATTTGGGAGGGGATATGCTTTTGGGGTTCAAATGGAACGCTTAGGAACGCATATGGCAACATGGGGGCCATGCCCCAGATTCGCATTTGGGAGGGGATATGCTTTTGGGGTTCAAATGGAATGCTTAGGAACGCATATGGCAACATGGGGGCCATGCCCCAGATTCGCATTTGGGAGGGGATATGCTTTTGGGGTTCAAATGGAACGCTTAGGAACGCATATGGCAACATGGGGGCCATGCCCCAGATTCGCATTTGGGAGGGATATGCTTTTGGGGTTCAAATGGAACGCTTAGGAACGCATATGGCAACATGGGGGCCATGCCCCAGATTCGCATTTGGGAGGGGATATGCTTTTGGGGTACATGCTGTGAGCCATGGGTGCCGAACGTGACATGTGTTGTGGCAGCATGACAGTGCATGGTTTGAGGTGTGTGCATGCTTGACATGGCCTGCATATTTGCTGTCTGTTGTGATTACTGGACATGGCATTGGACGCATCGTTATGAGTGAGTGATAGTTGTGTGCCAGCCAACGTATTGCAGTTGTCCCATCTCCTTGGTGTGCGTGCTGCCCTGTGCCATGTGCATCACTGCAGTGCTCGGGGGGGTGTGGCCCATGTTGTGTGTTGTTGCTCACAGTGTGTCGTGCGCTTAATTGACTTCTGGCACATGGTTGGTCATGGGCATGTGTCTTAGCGTGACTGCTGTATGTGTGGCAGCTGTGCGGATGACATGCCTTTCATGAGACTGGGGCTGACGGATGGGATGGATGGTATGTTGTATGTGCATGGTGTGTCTGTGAGTTTGATGGGTTCAGTGGTGTTCGTGTGCATTTATGTTGTTCCGCTCTGTTGCGTCTAGTGTTGTTTGTCTTACATAGGCGTAGTTGTGGGGTGTGTGGTTGACAGGCAGTAGGGGCTACATGGACAGGACTTCAATGGTGTTTCGGTTGTGTGTGATGAGTTGCACAGTGGCTGCCGTGTGGGACTATATTCAGTGTGGCTTGTGCATGCAGACGTGGCTCCTTGGGTGTTGCTATGTCTGTGATGGGTCATGTGGGGTGTGAGTCTGTTGTTCATGTCCGTGTGCACATTGTTCACTTGTTCGTGACGGTGGGCGGTGCTGCGTGTTCGTCTGCTACGTGACATGTCCCATGTGTTGGTCGTGTTATGGTCCTCATGCCTCCAGTAATCCAGCCCTGTCCAGTTTCCCACCTGCAAGTTGTTCGTGCGTGCACTGTACTGGATGCCACATGGCTCTAAGCGGGGGTGCTCCATGTTGCAGGTCTGTGGGGGTGGGGGGTTGTTGTGGGTCGTGGGGGTGGCTGGACACCCACTGACACCGATTGCTGTGGACCGTGATGTCTGCCTTTCGGCTGTCGTTGTGCACTGCGGTGGCTGACACATGGCTGTGGGGTGTGGGGGATGCTCCTCCTTGCTGTGCTGTGGGACTGGGGCCTGGTGTGTGTTGTACTTGGGTTGTCCACCGTCCCACCCACTGCACTTTGTGTTCCTGCCACTTACCTGTTACTTGTCGGTTAGTGCAGCTGTGGCGGACACATGGGTGTGGTGGGTGCTCGTTGTGGCGCTTCTGGCATATTTGGGGACCTGTTGGTGGTTACGTGGCTGGCTTAGTGTACACATGTCCCCACGCATCTTACAGTTGTTCGGTTTGGGCTGTGTGTGGTAGTGTCTGTTGCATGTGTGTGTGATGTGTTGTGTATTGTGTGCTGGACATGGGGGTGTTTGTCCCTGGGAGCTGTGGCATGGTAGTTGCGCATGTGAGTACATAGCGGTGTGCTGGTATACATTAGTTTGTACTTACCAGCCTCCACTCCCCCTGCTAATCCGGCGAGGATCTCCGGATGTATTACGACTCGCACCTTCTCCTCCCACGCTTTGAAGGTCTTAAAGAGCGCGGGATTCCCTCCGCCAGTGACGGCAGCCAGCTCTCTGTTTTTGCCCTCCTTCTTCTTGACCAGGCTCTTTACGTCATTCCAACGTTTGTTAATTTCGACTCTGTTCCTGGGCAGGGTCCCGACTGCATTGACCTGGTCTACGATCCGGTTCCACATTCTGTTTCTGGTGGCTAGTGGTGTGTGCTGGACCATGTTCCCATAGATTTGTGGGTACACCTTGATGATCTCGTCGACCATGACCGTCAGCTCCATGGGCGTGAACTTGGGCATTCTTTGTGGTGCCATGGTGTTTGTGGTGCTGGTGCGGTGTGTGTTGTGTAATGTGCAGGGGGTTTGTGGTGCCGGTGTTTGGTGGTGGTGGTGGTGGTGGTGGTGGTGGTGTTTGGTGGTGGTGGTTGTGATGTGTGCGTTTCTGTGGTGTGCTGCTGTCCTTGCTGTGTCACTGTGTCCTCTCCTCTCCTCTCTGGTTTGCAATGTAGCAAGGGGTTGTGGTCTGTGGGAGTGCTGCTTTTGTACTCACCTATGTGGGTGTGTCCTCATGGTCTGTTGTTTTCAGGTGTGTTGTGTCTGGGGTTCTGGCCTTTGTATTTTTTGTTTGTCCGGGGGGTGTTTTCGGGATGTGTACTGTGCTTGTGTATTTGTGCGTGCCTTGCTGTGTGGACTTGTTGGCCATGTTGTGTGCTATTGGTTTTGTGTGCGGATGGTTTCTGTGCAGGTACGTTGGCGCCATGGCTTCTGCCGTGTCGATTCTCATCGGCGTTGTTTGCGCTGGCGGGCGGTATATTTGTGGTTTTTCCGCGCTCATGTCGGTGCGATCGTAATGTCACGTGCGGTGTGTCGGCCGTGAGGGCGGGCGGTTTTGTGTTGTCGTGCGTGTTTCCGTCCGTGGCGGGCGGTTTGACTCCGACTCGGACGTTGGCGGGCGGTATTTTGTGTGCTTTTTCCGCCGATGGCGGTTTTCGGTTTGTGAAATCGTAATGGCGTGGTCGGTGTTCAGGCGGTGTGTGCGGGCGGATTTTTGCCGCTTCCATGCCTGGCGGATTTATTTATGCCGGGTATCGTAATGGGCCCCTTAATTACAATTAAATTACTTCCCACCCTATTGCCCTATAAACTCACAACACACTTCAATAATAAATTAATACACTTACTATAATTACCAATTAATCAAGTAATTACCAATTAATAAAAATTAATTACCAATTAATAATTATTTAACATAAAATTAATTATCAATACCAATAAATAAAATTAAATAATTACTTAATTACAATTAAATTACTTCCCACCCTATTGCCCTATAAACTCACAACACACTTCAATAATAAATTAATACACTTACTATAATTACCAATTAATCAAGTAATTACCAATTAATAAAAATTAATTACCAATTAATAATTATTTAACATAAAATTAATTATTAATACCAATAAATAAAATTAAATAATTACTTAATTACAATTAAATTACTTCCCACCCTATTGCCCTATAAACTCACAACACACTTCAATAATAAATTAATACGCTTACTATAATTACCAATTAATCAAGTAATAAAAAGTAATTACCAATTAATAAAAATTAATTACCAATTAATAATTATTTAACATAAAATTAATTATCAATACCAATAAATAAAAATAAATAATTACTTAATTACAATTAAATTACTTCCCACCCTATTCCCCTATAAACCCACAACCCGCTACAGAACTAAAACGCAAAATTTACTTAAAAATAATTACTAATTCCTAAATTTTTTTAATTAATTTAATATAATTAAATTACTTCCCACCCTATTCCCCTATAAACCCACAACCCGCTACGGTACTAAAACGCATAATTTACTGAAAAAAAAAACCTAAGGGGCCCATTAAGATGGCGGGTGGAAGCACCAGTTACCGTCCGCCCGCCACAGCACACACGCCCGCCCAATTAGGATGTGAAAAGTCAGCCAAACACCGCCCGTAAGCCAGCTACGCCCTCCGCCATCAAAGTGCGCCCGTCCACGGAGCGGCGCGGCCTAATAGAGACACAACGCCCGACGAAATCACGTACCGCCCGGCGTACAAATTACGATGCCAGAACCAAACAGTTCCCCCGGCTAAGAGACACCGCACGTGAAAGCAAGGCGGAAAACCGAACGCACAGTACGGATAGCAAAGAGGCGGACCCCCGAGCATGAATCCAGCACTGCAGGCCCTCCCCATGCTCTACCTGATACAGCACCCAGGATTCAACGCACCGCGGCGACGCAGGTAGGCAGACACACAACAGGGGCACGCAAACAGCGCACACAGTGCAAGGGCGGGAAAACTGTATATGCCCCCCCCCGACACCCCTGCGTGGACACGACACATCCACCACTGCACCCACACATGCGAACAACGCAGAGGCCAACGGCAGCGCAATGCATGCGCCGCACACAAACAACACAGGGTCACAACCAAACACCACACACACCAGCACCACCCAGAACGCACATGTCACGTGACAGCCCTGCCACAGTCATGTCCCCATCCGCCAATTCACTGTTGCCAACCTGACGTCACACAAGTGACCCGAACATGTCAGTGACGTCACGCCAAATTAGGACACACCCCTGTGTGCAAAACACGGCGAAGCACACAGCGGCGGCAACATCACCCAGCAGAATATGGACCCCGTCGGAAAAAGGTACGCCAGTACCACACAGAAACACCGATGCCACCCTGCACCCAATAACAAGACATGCAATACGTAACATCAAAGATACCGGGGACAGACAACAGGTGGGACCAATTATAACACAAGGCCCAACGTATAGCGGAAACGCAGCCTGCTGCCCACACACGGGAGAGGAGACAGCACTGAATGACCTTCCATTCCCACTCTGAAACCACATCCCGACTAAACAAGCCGGAGACAACAGTCATTGCACCAAAAAAGCCCAACACAGGCATGCAGAGGGAAGCGGCCACAGGGCAGATAGCGCATAACACCAAAGAACATTCACAACGGAAAAAAGAAATGATAACACTCCCCCATGTGGTTCACATGCAAGTTATCTGGAAGGAGTCAGACACCACTGACCTTGACCATTTATAGAAGCATGTGGGATGAGGGCCCGTGTCCTCCGCACAAGCCAACATAACACAAGTCCTGCCTCCCTACGACCATTACAGAATTCCCAGCAACGTCGGAGGTTGCACACTGCAGCCTGCACAGACAGCCGGAGCATGCCACCACAGCGCCCTGCAGCAAAATGGCACTTGCACCACACCTACCCAACTACGCCGGACAGATTAAGCTGTACAAACATAACCTGATACAGATATTGGGATGTGACAATCTGGCCTTGCTGAACGTAAGTTACCGACTAACTTACCGTATCGCATTGTTCAGCTGCGTCATCCCCGTCTTCTACTGTCGGAGGTGTCCCTTCTACTATCCTGTGGATTTATGTCTCTCCAACCCGGCATGTCCAAGGGCGGACCTGCTACAACTATTCAACCCCTGGACGTCCACGACAGGGTCTGTTCAGCCTATGGGGGCATGGCGTATGTGGCTACTATCGGACCCACACTGCAATGGGACCACTGTGCCTCCACACGACGGATAATGGATTACAGTTACATCGAATGTCATCCAACATGTCCCATCATGCTCCTACAAGGGACAACTCACGACCAACACCTTGACAGCCACCATCCGCTACATTGGATGGCATCCATGTCCACCACCAATGCCATGGAAGCCCTGCTGGAAGGTATTGCATACCTGACAACCTGTCAATTCGTCGGGCCCCGCCGCCATACCCCCAATTGAGCAATGATGTCCCACACCGTACCCATGCTTGGCTTCCGCACGGACTAGGCAGTTATCAGTACAACAACTATACCATACAACCTGCAACTGACACCACATCATCAACTACACTGCCATGACATCTGATATTTTCGGGACATGCACTCTGTTCCTCATCACATCCAGTAACTCTGCATGAACAGGGGGAGGCAGAGGCATGGGATTTGTGTATGGCAACCACATGGACAGAACTGCACGTACAACCATGCCATGATATGGATCCTACGCCCATGAACATATGCACCGGTCAGTGGACAGTAATCATCCTGCTGTAGTATGTGAGAGCTGTCACCTCACCTCCCTCTGAACGTCCGTGCCAGGACCTTTGCATGGACACCAAGTGCATCCACCAACAACATGAGCCCAGTGACTGTGACATGGCCAGTACCCACCACATCGCAACAACAAGTGGGACGCCGTTGCATGCACCTCAACCCATGCCCTGATGTCACCTCCACGCACGTGTGTATGAGTAACTATAGCAGCAAACCTGTAACATGGAACTGAGATGCACTGTGCCCATGATGACAAGCGGACTGGTAGGCTAAATGTATACTGTCTGTGTCAAAGTCAGCAGCACCACAGTAATTAGCAAATGTACATTAGCACACCAACGGCTAAGCAGTTGTAACTCTGAAGTCCACATCCCACAGTCAACAACTAATCACATGTACCCCTACACCCTATGCTATGTGTACACATGCTGAGTATATCCTCCACATGCATTTCGCTGCCAGTAGTGTTCACTATACTGCATCACAGAGGACATAAGTCCCAATACATGGCTTGAAGCAAAAATGTGTCTCTGCTGATTCATTTCACAAGTACGAATGAGAGAGGATGAGAGTGTGTGAAGTACACGGCAGTCGTGAGATGACCATGTAGTCCACTGTCATTGGATGTCAACGCAAATGAGTAGCACAACTGTGGAAGACACACATGTGTCATGTGAAGCGGGAGTTACGCATGGCTCAGGTGGGTGGGTCTGACGGGTAGGTGCGCACATGCAATGTTGAAACACGCTGTGTTGGGAGGATTCAGGAACAGTACATTGGCGCTCTCCTGGGAATTTGTAAAGACCACCTGTCTGGGGATGAATGTGAACTCGTGTGTGCACAACAGGCGGGCACACGATCAATGCTGCATCAAGTGTAGACGTCAGCCCACCCTCCGTGGACATGCTGGATACTGCTGTGCGTCCGCCAGGCCCTTGCCAAGGCACTCACATCCCCTGTCGACCTGGTGTATCCCCAACATTGTCCACTTGCACAGGCAATCCAGGGCACGGGATGGCAGTAGAGCATGGTGGGTGAGAGGTCATGGCGCGCTCCTCCTGGTCACATCACGCAGGCAACACATCCTCAATGTGTAGTATGGCACAAGTCAAATGGAAGTAGTGGGGGACGCACACATCACAAGCAGGAGTGACGTCACGGAAGGTGGCTCGCACCATCCCACCCATTGACAATACACCCACACACGTTACATGCCATTGCAACAGAGAAGCCAGCGCGTGCACAAGCAGCTCCAAGCTCGCACCAGAGAGGCCAAAGAGTGAATGTGTGTGGCCATGAGCTCCAGTTGGACGCGGCCTGGCCCGCTAGGGCAGCTACAGCCTCTGTGTGTTGCAGGTGGTGTATCCGGACTGCGGAGCCTGTCATGCATTGTCAATGTTGCCCGGGTCTCGAGTCGGGGCACCACGCAGGTGGACGGCGTCCCGCCACTTATCATACCGTGAGACAGACCACTTGTTCAACTGGACCCACACATACACTCCTTGGCCTCTCTGGGGCGAGCTTGGAGCTGCTTGTGCATGCGCTAGCTGCTCAGGTGCAAACGCATATTGGGGTGAGCGAGGGAGGCCATGAGGACAGTGCAAAAGATGACTGTTTGATTTTCAGCCAGTTTAAGGAATGACCCTGATGTGGTCGGAAAAAGACGTGTCTCGTGTGTATTGCAACTAGTAGATCAGCCGATGAACTTCCCATGTCTTGCATGTAGCCCCGCACCCAGCCCTGCCCACTCGACACATTAAAATGAGTACCAGCACCACATTCTACCCATTCGAAGCACTGACTGGGGGTGACAACCATTGGACAGTCTTGTGTAGTCCACCCACGCGTACATGTGGGCCCTCCATGATCCATGTCACCTGTGGCAAAGTGATGTCATGGGCAATGACGGAAGTGAGCAGAGCTGTCTGCCCCACGCACAGATGGTGCATCAGCTCAACAGACCCAGCACTGAGTGCAGCAGGGGTCACATGTACAGGGGCAGTTGTGCCTGGTGTGAAGGCACATGCATATAGACAGCACATCGAGCAATGTGTAGCCTGCCCACATCTACTGTCCATTGTCAGGCGGACCTAGAAAAAGATCACAAGGCAACACATCTGTGTGGGTGTACCCACTGTGACCAACACTGCGCAACCATCAGCGTACTCGCCCTGTGCATGGCCCACCCCGCAACGAAGGTCACATTCAGTGCCACTATCTCTCACACACATCCCTATCACGAGTCATGGTGTGTCCAATCGACAGTGCAGAGTAAGCGCTCATCCGGAGGGTCCTGAACAGGAGACACATGTAACCCACTAGGCAGTCTGTGTCGGCACCTACTGGCATTGTGCAGTCAATGTGCAGGCCAGGCCTGCTGGGTCTGAGAAGGGCAGCATGGCCCCAGCCTGACTCCCACACAACCAACAAGTGCACTGAGACCTGCATTGCCAATTGTCTGTGTCACTGGATGTCTGACATGAAGTTGCCATGTACCACCACTCGGGAGGGGCAGACAGGTCAAAGCGCCCGAGAGCTCACATACCCATGCCACCTGCAGTCAGCATGGTGAGCAGTGCATGTTTGAACACCACAGGCTCTGACTCATAGTGCTGCGGAGCAACGACATGTGTGTCCCCCACATGCACACCCACACACACTGCAGTTGTCTCTCACACACAACTTTCGCAAGGAATAGCCATGTGCAGTGTGCGTGGAGCTCGGAATCCAGGTTCTCCAGCTCCTCGCTGGTGAGTGGACCTGGACATGTCCTCAGCATCATCCACGTGTAGGTGGAGTGGTGGCAGCAGGTGTTGTCAAGGGGTGCCAGGCTGCAGTGCCAGGTAGCTGTGGTTATGCCTGTCCCACTCACACACACATATAACCCCCTGGGGCAGTTTCAGTGGGTACAAGCTGCTGCAATTCGTGTACCATGTCTGGCAGCTTCAATTGCAGACGTTGGCCTGCTCCCAGCTGGCCATGAACGCCTACCTCCACAGTGGAACACGCAGGGTGCAACCGCGAGGGTCATTGGAGTTGGCCGTAAGGCCCTGGCCCATGGCGTTACAGTCCGCTGATGCCATGTGCACCACACAGTATAATGTGCGCAATGCATCTGCAGGTGTGGCCATGATGTGCGTGTGGGTGCAGGTCCAAAATGGACAGGGCCACAACATGCTGTGTGCATAGGCAGGGACGGCCAGTGCTCAGCCTCCACATGTCTGTTGGCACATCATCATGTACACATTGGCATGGGAGCATGGGATATGCATATGCACACACATGCCATCTTTCACTATGTACATCTGCCACTTGGCACGTGCAATGTTACGTGTCACTTGTGATGTGTAATTGCAAGCACACAGCCGTGTTGGCATGGGGCTGTCAATGTGTACACCTGTCAATGTTTCTGGAGGTGTGATCCGTACAGTGCTGTACATAGGGTGCAGTAGTGACATCAATGACTGTCTCATATCCCCTCGTGCCACAGGTCCCACTTGTTTTGGCCGCTCAGCCTGTGTCCATAGCGTTGTTGGTGTGTGCCCTACACACCCAGCCTCGGAAGCAGTGTGATGCACAGCAGCTAGTCATGTTGCCGTGGTGTTGCCGCTTGCCGAATATGCAGTCTGTTACCATCAGCATGCCTTACAAGTTATTGAGGCCTAGATCCCCATGTGCATGCTCATAGCAATGGGGTGTGTCACTGCCATTGCTATTGGTAGGGGACCTGTATAAGTGTATTGTGGCTGTGCTGTCCCTACTTCTCAGCTGTTCTGTTATTCAATTGCCTACTCAGTCATTTATGTTTTGTGTATGTGAATATGCCATGTGGCGTGTTGCTTTGACATGTGTCCACTTCCATCTTTCCTAGGCGGAGACCAAACATTCATCGTCCCTACCAATTGCTGTCAGACATGGTGGATGTGCAGGTCATCCGCAAATATCGTCTGGACCGACCCACCCTGCATCGTCTATGTGCCTTGTTGGAACCCCACCTCCGTCCTCGCAGGGTGTATCCAACAGCATTCACCCCCACGGCTAAGGTGATGGCTGCACTGCATTTCTTCGCCACTGGGTCATTCCAGCACACAGTGGGCAGTGGAGGTGGGATGTCCCAACCCATGTTCAGCATGGTGCTCAGGGATGTACTGTCAGCCATGATGCTGTACAGGAACAGATACATCCGCTTCCCCAGGGCTCGTGAATTGGCGGCAGTGAAGGGTGCTTTCTATGCCCTTGGACGGATCCCCCACGTCGTTGGTGCAATAGACTGCACCCATGTTGGCCTTGTTGCACCACAGGCCACTGAGCACCTCTACCGCAACCGGAAGCACACGCACTCACTGAATGTGCAAGTGGTGTGCCTTGCGGACATGGTGATTTCACACGTGTGTACGAAATTCCCAGGATCGGCCCATGACGCGCACATCATGCGCAACAGCATCCTACCACGTCTGATGACCGATCTGCAACCAGACCGTGGCTGGATTGTTGGTGAGTATCTGGAGTAGTGTAGCGTGCTGGCTGTGCGATGCTGTCTTGTGTCCAGTTGGAATTACAACGGTTCTCTGTGTCCCTCACACCCAGGTGACTCTGCTTACCCGAATGGGCCCTGGCTGCTCAGCCCATTACGACGTCCTGGGAGCCCAGCTGATGTCCGCTACAATGAGGCACATGGTAGGACCAGACGTGTGGTTGAGCGGACCTTTGGCCTCCTCAAGTCCAGGTTCAGATGCCTGGACCGCACCGGGGCGCACTGGCGTACTCCCCACAGAAGGTGTGCCAGATAGTTGTGGCTTGCTGCATGCTGCACAATCTGGCTATCCGCAAGCAGATCCCCCTAATTGTGGATGACGGAGATCAACCAGGGCCCCAGCCTGCAGACCAGGACAGCTCTAGTGAAGAGGACAGTGGAGAGGATGAAGCTGTGAATGTGCGTCAGCAGCTCATCGCCCGCTACTTCACTTGACGGTGAGTGTCCATGTACGACGGCTGATGTAGCTGTAGTTGTACAGGTGTATGTGTGCTCTGTCACGGGGGCCTTTTGTTCACTGAGTGCTGTGTGTCAATGATCCATGTCCAGGTTGGTATGCCACTGACAGTGGCTGTAGCATTGTGCCCTGTTGCTCTGTGAGATGTGTGTGCATTGCTTGTAGTTGGTGACAAGTACTGTGTGATGAGTGTGTGACACACTCATTGAATGTACTCTTGTTCTGTTTTTCACCCCTAGGTCCCTACAGCCTCTCCTGTCCCATCGACATACCACACAGCAGATGCATTTCTGCTCATGGTGGCGATTGCACATCGTTGAATAAACCCAGGACACATTAAGCCGATTGTGATCAAGGTGTATTTATTAACAGCGGTGACATGTGATTGTGTGCTAGGTGATGACAAATGTGGTGCATGCTGTGACAATGAGTTGACGGTCATGGCTGCGTGATGGTCAAGGTGTACCCATGGAGTTCTATGTCCACAGTCCAACAGACACATGCCATTCACATGGCAGTGTGGGGTAGGATCGTATTACAAGTCAATGCAGTAGGTGGTCAAGGTGGCTGGCTGACTCACTGGCGTTTGGTGCGTGCGAAGTCCTCTCTGGACACCTGTTTCCTCTTCGGACGGCCCCTTCCACGTTTGGTAGGGGGGGGTGTGTTGATGTTCCGCTGGTGGTGGTTGAGGAGTGCTCACTGGCTGTGGACGCAGGGGAACGTGATGCTGCACGAGCCTGCGCCACAGCAGGTGGTGGCGGAGGTGGTGTTGCTGGCCTTGCTGGCCTTGCTTGTGCCCTCCCCCCCACCACTAGCTGGCCATGAGGGCCGCGATTTGGCCCATATGGGCGTCCATGGACCTCAACACCGCAAGGACCTCCCGCGTGTCGCTAGCCGACCTGGCCCATTCTCCTTGGGCCTCTTGATAGGCCCCAAGGACTCTGTCGATTTGCGGCAGGGCTTGGCTCCCAGGCACAGTTGGCGTTGGCCTGGCCCTGCTCCTCCTACCAGTACTGCTGCCACCGACCTGCCCACTAGCCACATTGCTCACCACGGTCCTCGCTCTGGCTCCCAGGGTGGAGCCCGACGGCCGTGCCGACACTTGCGCAGGGGCTGTGGCGAGGGATGGCGTGGTGGTGGTTGCGGCGGTGGTGGTGGCCGCACCGGCCGTGGCAGCAGGGGTCTGTGACTGGTCAGCAGCCCTGGGTGATGGGTTGGTGGGCAGGAGGGGCCCTGGGGAGCGGTTGTGCCCTGCCACTCCAGATGGGCCTGCTGGGTGGTCCGTGTCCGGAGAGGTGTCCAGCTCCTCTACATCCGTGAGTCCGGGTCGGGGGCTTGCGGACTGGCTGTGCTGGCTGCTGTCACCCTCTCCAGCATCCAGCAGTTCGGCACCTGTGGGGAGAATGAGATGGGTCATTGTGTTGCACCTAGCAAAGTATGTATTGGTTGTCTGACATTCACAGTTCATGCACTGTCGTGCACAGGTTTCCCAGTGGCGTGTGTGTGGATGTACGATGTGTGTATGCGTGGGCTAGGCAATGGGACTGTGTGATGTGGACATGTGGCATGGGACGGATTAGCAAAGCCAATGGGTGTGTGTTGCTATGCTCCTACATTTTGTGGCTCGGGTGTATGCGTGCTCCAGGACCATAGACGATGTTGGGTTGAACGATGGTTTAGGGGGAAGGATGGAACGCTTAGGTACGCTGATGCCAAAAGGGGTACAGCCCCTAAACGCTCTTGGGTTGAAATATGCTTTTGGGGTACATACTGTGGGTAATGGGTGCAGAACGTGACATGTGTTCTGGCAACATGACAGTGCATAGACAAAGGTGTGTGTCTGTCTCACATGCCCAGAATATCTGCTGACTGTTATCATTCATGGACATCACATTGGTAGCATTGTTGTGAGTTCGTGCTTGTTGTGTGCCACACGACGTATTGCAGATGGGCCAAATCCTTTGTGTGCGTGCTGCCCTGGTACATGTGCATCAGTGCTGTGCTCTTGGGGTGTTGACTATATTATGTGTGTTGTTACTCGCAGTGTGACGTGCGCGTCAGTCACTGCAGGCACTTGATTTGTCATGGGCAGGTATCTTTGCATAACTACTGTATGAGGGCCAGCTGTTCGGATGACATACCTTTCATGACACTGTGGCTGAGAGATGAGATGGATGATATGTTGATTGTGCATTGTGTGCCTGTGTGTTTCATGGGTCCAGTTGTCTTTGTGTGCAATATTGTGGTTCCAAGCTGTTACTTCTAGTACGGTCTGTCTTACGTGGGCGTTGTTGTACGATGTGTGGGTGACAGGCAGTGAGGACTACATGGACAGGACTTCGATGGTGTTGCTGATGTGTGTGATGGGTGGCACAGTGCCTGCCATGTGGGTCTGTGCTCCAGTGGGACTTGTGCATGCAGACGTGGCTCCTTAGGTGTTGCTGTATCTGTGATGGGTCATGTGGGGTTTGACTCTGTTGAACATGTCCGTGTGCACATTGGTCTCATGATTGTGACTGGGAGCAGTGCTGCTTGTTCCTCTGCTACGTGACATGTCCCATGTGTCAGTCGTAGTACAGTCCTCATGCCTACAGACGCCCCGCCCTGTACATTTTCCCACCTACAGGTTGTTTCTCAGTGCGCAATGCAATGGATGCCACATGGTACTGGGAGGGAGGGGTGCTCTACCTTGCTGGTCTGTGGTAGTGGGAGCCTGGTGGGTGTTTTACTTCAGCTGTCCCCCCTCCGACCCACTGTCTTTGTGTCCCGGCTACTTACCTGTTACTTGTCGGTCAGTGCAGCTATGGCGGACACATGGATGTGGGGTGTGCTCCACCTTGCTGGTCTGTGGTAGTGGGGGCCTGGTGGGTGTTTTACTTCAGCTGTCCCCCTCCGACCCACTGTCTTTGTGTTCCGGCTACTCACCTGTTACTTGTCGGTCAGTGCAGCTATGGCGGACACATGGATGTGGGGTGTGCTCCACCTTGCTGGTCTGTGGTAGTGGGGGCCTGGTGGGTGTTTTACTTCAGCTGTCCCCCCTCCGACCCACTGTCTTTGTGTTCCGGCTACTCACCTGTTACTTGTCGGACAGTGCAGCTATGGCAGACACATGGATGTGAGGTGTGCTCCACCTTGCTGGTCTGTGGTAGTGGGGGCCTGGTGGGTGTTTTACTTCAGCTGTCCCCCCTCCGACCCACTGTCTTTGTGTTCCGGCTACTCACCTGTTAATTGTCGGTCAGTGCAGCTATGGCGGACACATGCATGTGGGTGTGGGGAGTGCTCATTCTGGCGCATCTGGAGTACAAGGGGACCTGTTGGAAGTTGCGGTGCTGGCTGACTGTACACATGCCCCCATGGTTTTGTTAGTTGGTAGCTTTGGGCTGAGTGTGTGTGAGTGTCTGTTGCATGTGTGGGTGATGTCTTGTGTATTGTGTACTGGACATGGGGGTGTTTGTCCCTAGGAGCTATGGCATGGTGGTAGTGCATGTGATTACATAGCGGTGTGCTGGTATACGTTTTTTGTACTTACCAGCCTCCACTCCCCCTGCTAATCCGGTGAGGATCTCCGGATGTATGATGACTCGCACCTTCTCCTCCCACGCCTTGAAGGTTTTGAATAGCGCGGGATTCCCTCCGCCAGTCCTGGCAGCCAGCTCTCGATTTTTGCTCTCCTTCTTCTTGACCACGCTTTTGAGGTCGTTCCACCTTTTGTTAATTTCTCCTCTGTTGCGTGGAACGTTCCCGACTGCATTGACCTGGTCTACGATCCTGCTCCACAACCGGTTTCTGGTGGATAGTGGTGTCTGTTGGACCTGGTTGCCATAGATTTGTGGGTGCACCTTGACGATCTCGTCTACCATGACCGTTAGCTCGGTGGAAGTGAAATTGGGCATTCTGTGTGATACCATGGTGTGTGTTTTGGTGTTTGTGGTGCTGGTGCGGTGTGTGGTGTGTGATGTGCAGGGGGTTTGTGTTGCCGGTGTTTGGTGGTGGTGGTGGTGATGGGTGTGATAGGTGCGTGTCTGTGGTGTGCTGCTGTCCTTTCTGTCTCGC
Organism: Calotriton arnoldi; assembly: GCA_963921515.1. NCBI lineage: Eukaryota > Metazoa > Chordata > Amphibia > Caudata > Salamandridae > Calotriton > Calotriton arnoldi. The sequence continues at coordinate 135,593 of CAWUFW010014672.1, read as the reverse complement.
TGTGTAGTGTGCTTTCGTCCTCAGTTTGTAATGTTGCAGGGGGTTGTGGTCTGTGAAGGGGCTGGTTTTGTACTTACCTATGTGGGTGTGTCATGATGGTCTGTTGTTTTCAGGTGTGTTGTGGCTGGTGTTCTGGGATTTGTTGTTGATTTTTTTGTCCAGGGGGTGTGTTTCCGGGATGTGTACTGTGTTTGGGTATTTGTGCGTGGGTTGCTGTGTGGACTTGTTAGCCATGTTGTGTGTGTTTGTTTTCGTCAGCGGATGGTTTCTGTGCATGGACGTGGCCGCCAGGGCTTCCGCCGTGTCCATTTTCGTCACTGTTGTTTGCGCTGGCGGGCGGTGTATTTGTGGATTTTCCGCGCTCATGTCGGTACGATCCTAATTACACGGGCGGTGTCTCGGTCATCAGGGCGGGCGGTTTTGGCTTGTCATGCGTCTTTCCGTCCGTGGCGGGCGGATGGACTTAGACTCGGACATGGGCGGGCGGTATTTTCTGTTTATTTTCCGCCTCCGGCGGTTTTCGGTTCGCAGCATTGTAATTGCTCGGTCGGTATTCAGACGTTGTAGGCGGGCGGATTTTCGCCACTGTGGTTGATGGCGGATTTTTATCCACCCGACATCGTAATGGACACCTAACTTCTAAAAATGTTATACATATATTCTAAAACTAGTACAATAATTAACAAAAAATATAAACACAAACATAAAATACATAATAAAATACATAACACTAATATAAATATCGATATTAGTAACATCGATATTTTTGCTATCGATATTACTAACTTCGATATTAACAAAAACAAAATTTCTTACCTTGAGGTCGATATTCTGGTCGTCGATATTCTTGACTTCGATATTGTGTCCCTACGATATTTCAAACTCGATATTATTGTAGGTCGAAATTAAAAACTCGGGGGCAGATTTACAAGCCCCCTGCGCCACCAGTACGTCACTTTTCGTGACGTACTGGTGGCGCAGGGGGCTCCTTGATATTTACAAGGAGAGGAAAAGCCACCATGCGTGACTTTTCCTCTCCTTGTAAATACGGCCCTTCACACGCAGCACTTTGCGTTGAAGGGGCGTTCCATGGGTGTTGCTGTGGGTGTTCCCACGCAGCACCCATGGAACAAGACACATCTCCAGATTTACGAGAAATCGTAAATCTGGAGATGTGTCTGAAAGCTACGCCACCCTAGAGGTGGCGTAGCGAGCGCAACGAGGAGAAATGTTTTCATTTCTCATCGTTTTTTCCTCTTTCAATGCGTGCTGCATTCTGCAGCACGCATTGAAAGAGGAAAAAGCCTGTACTGATTGTTTTTGTGCAGAAAGGTGCCCCTTCCTGCACAAAAACAATGTCCCCATGGCGCAGGCACCCTTGCACCATGGTGCAAGGGTGCCTGCGCCGGCGCTTGGCAGCTGTTTGTGCGCCAGCGCAGGGAGAGCACAGGAATGCGACATATTCTTGTAAATATGTCGCATTCCTGTGCTCTGAAAGTGCCGCAGCGTGGCGCAGCCAAAGGGCTTGCAGCGCCACGCTGCGGCACTTTCTTGTAGATCTGCCCCTCGATATTTAGACTGTTTACCGTTTCAGTCACTACGGTCCTCATTATAAGTGCCTGGAGCACTATTCGCGGTGGATGTGGACCATTCAAACTTTTGTGCTGTCTCTCTGGGCCCATATTTACTGAGTCTGAAAAATTGGGACTCAGTAATTCCAGGGCAAGAGATTCCAAATGCAGGCATCTGAGTAGAGTTACTAAGGCTGCGGGCATATTCTGCACTCTGCTGCCTCCAGACTTCTAACTGCAGCTTGGGGGGCAATAGTCCCTGTCTCCCCACCTGTTCTGTCCTTCACTCCCTCCCTTCCACCTGCACTATGGGACTCCCAAAAGTCCCTTTACCGATTTACCACCTGCTCCAAACACCTGTTCGTTATTTCCTTCTGAGGGGGAAAGACACACCGAGTTAGACCCAGTATGCCCAGGTCTGCACGTGATTCCCATTCCTTAGGATGTAGCTTGTAATCCCCGGTTGTATGTGGCAAAAATTGCCTGGAATCAGAGCTTCTGCCCCTCCAGTATCCTCGCTCCTAAATCCAGGGAACTCATAATGAGGCCCTAGTAGTGTACAGGATTAATAAAATATTCTTTAGCCTTTTTTACTTTGATCTCAAACAGCACAAATATTTGAGGAGCATCATAGTGCAAAATGCAATCCTTCTTGAAATAATACAGTTACATTCTCATCACATTCAACATTCATTCATCTGGTGAAGACCGTTGCTTTCATGGGTGTTTTCATCCCTTGCAAATGCCCAGGTAGCCTTTGCTGTCTTTGGGCGACACACTTTTGGGGTTCCTTGGGCAGTTGCTTTGCTTTTACTGTACTAGAACCAGCTTATCTGGCTTTCTGGTATCTTATTTCAGGTATTTGTTCTGTGACCACCATTTAGAGATATCTTGCGCCATAAGATATGCTGTCTGCATGCATGCACTGACTAAATGTATTCCTTACCGTCTTCGTTCCCGACATGGTGACGTCAAACTAAGGGAATGCAAAAAACTGAAATGGTTTTATACCTAGTTTGTGTAAACACCAAGAAAATGGCCACCGCTGAAGAGCTCCTACCCATTGTCTCTCCAGTCACTCCTCCACCCACAGCTCTGTGATTTCTTTCACTGCCCAAAAGTCCCTGGAAACTCACCGCAGCATCCTTTCCCTGTCAACTATAGGGCCATGGCTGCACCGCACTGTAGCCCAGGCCTCCACCTCCCTCCCAACACCCCCCTCCCCCGTCTGTACTACCTGCTATAAAAAAAAAACCTTCTGCACGCACTCTCCTGCGTTGAATCTACGTTTGTGCTGTGTGAGTCACACACTTATATGCATACGTTCACGTACATGTTAAATGGAGTCTTGACATTTAAAAAGTGCGCCAATAATATGTTCAATTTTTTTTCTAAATGCATGGCATGTGGTTTAGTGAGAACCAGAAGCAGCACGCGTGCTCGCTCCATCTGACTCTGTGGGCCTGATTGTCATTCTTGATTGTATCTCCTGGGTGACTTTGGTAATCAAAGTATTAGAGACCGCACTGGGTAATATGTGTATAGAAATAGCAGCTGCATGAGAAACACATTTTTATTAGCATATTATTTTCTGCGCTGTCTTTCACAAAGGGGCAGAATAATGCAGTCATTTCATACTATAACACCTACCGCTTTCTAGCGGTTTATAGCACTGTTTGTTGTGCATGGCATTACTTAAGAACATTTGATAGTTGCTGGAGAATGTATCAAACATTGGAAACGTGTTTTATGAGGGCTGACCTTTTCTCAGCAGTGTGTATTCCCGAATTGCATTACGTGATTGGAGACTGCAATGGCGATGAAAACAGAAGCCCTTTATAACGATGAAGGACAGCGTCGAGTTGCTGCGCAGCTGAAATAGGTAAACACATCCCTTCTTGTTGTTCCTTTTGCCTTGGGAGGTACCGTACTTTTGCAGTGTTTTTCTGCTCTTCGAGATGTGACACGTACTCCCAGATATGTGCATTGAAAGGGCAAAGTCTGTTTTTGTTCATTTAATCAGATGCTCATCTTCCATTTACTCATCCCTAAAGTAGCAATTTGTGAGTAAAGGCCATGCTAAATCACACATTGTGTGGGGTCAGTGTGATAAACTACAGTGCACCATTGCAAAATGTGTACAAACATTATCAGATTACCCAGAGTCGACCGATGGCACTCAAATTTTGCATTCATATTTCCAACTTAAATTGAAAGAGATGCAAAGTTATGGGCCGATGTACTATCCATTTTTACTGTCGCAAACACTTCACAAAATGGATTTGAAATGTACAATTCTCATTTAGGAGTTAATAAAGTTTTACCGACTTCCGAATAGGAATAGCGAATGGATACTAATTCAAGATTGGGAAGAGGTGTGTGGTAAGCATCCCTTCCAAATACTGAATCAGTATGTGATGGATCAATGGTTTGGGAGTGAAATCGGTTAGCTAAGCATTGAAAAATTACCGTCTCCCAAGTGCCGGTAGTAAGTCATTCGCAAAAAGGAAAGGGTTGCTTTTGGACTCCTTCCCCTTGTGAATGTTTACAAAATGTTTGGTGGAGATCAGGCAGTGGTCCATAGGAGAAAAAAATGTAAAGTTGAGGCGATCACAGATATGGTGGTTTGCTGACCCTACCAGGCCACCGTCCCTATGAGGGACACCAATTAGAGACCGACGCAATTTGAGATCAACTTCATGAATATTAATGAGGTAGGTCGGATTATGACCCACTCAGATTCAGAATATTGTGAATTAACCTATTAATACATAGGTCTATTTGTAAAACTGAATACTGGCCTAAAAAATACTGGTTGAAAATTGCAGATATTTTTTTTGAGACTCGGATTGTGAAAATCTTGTACAATACTCAAGAAGGAGCGTTCAATATATATACAGTTAATTCATTTTTCCCTTTTCCGCAGTTCAATATAGTCGTCCCAACAGAAAAACCCTCGTGAGGTATGCTTCTTATATAGGGGTCGATTCCGATTCGGGCCGGAAAACGTACCGACCGACTCGGAGCCGGAATAAATTCCGACCGACACGTACCGGTGCAGCCCGACCCGCAAAGTACGATGAGAAGCGTGCAAAACCCGACCGACTCGTACGGAACACAAGCCGAACGACCGAGCCGCGCGGAAAACAGCAATCCGGCCGGAAAAACACGCGAATCGAACCGACCGACACGCACCCGGAACAATCCCGAACGAAACGTACCCGCGAACTCCTACCCGCCAAGTACGATGCAACGCGTGGAAAACACGACCGAGTCGCACGGAGGACGAGCCGTACGACCGACACGCATAGAAAACTGCGAGCCGAAGCAACCCAAAACACCACGACCGACGTGTACGCAGCATAGAAAACAGCACAAACACAGCGTGAACGAATCGGAGAAGCCCGTACGAGACAACTGCAGGGTCCGACTCGGTCACAAGAACGTCTCCTACATGCACAAAAAGTACAAAGGGAAAATACACAAAAAAAGGCCAAACAAGCAATTACAAAGCCAATAAATACTGGGGGGGGGCAGGGAACAAAGACACACCCACAACTCCACCCATATAAAGGACACAAATCCCTACCATGATCCTTTGCAAATTCAAATTACCTGCCAGCACTCAACAGACAGCAACCACACACCCACAGCTCATCCATCACACAAGCCACACACCATCAGCACCCCAACAAATAGCAACCTCACATACACCCAGCAAAACACACACTCACACACCTTCACCTGCACACCAACACACACATCACTCACCATCACCACCCATCACCATGCCCCCAAAGAAGAATCATAAGTTCCTAGATAGTGAATTGGAAGTCCTGGTAGATGAGATCCTCAGGGTAGAGCCACAGCTGTTTGGTACACTGGTCCAACAGACACCCATGGCGCAGAAAACCAAGATGTGGGAGAGGATCGTCGACAGGGTGAACGCACAATCACCATGTTTGCTCACAAAGATAGACATCCAGAACAGGTGGTATGACGTGCGCAGGAGGGTCAGGGAGCTGTTGAAGAAGGACTACCTCTTGAGCCAACACACCAGCAGTGGCCCTCCTGCCAAGCCAGTATACCTCAGGCCCTGGGAGGAGAAGGTGCGGGCCATCCTACCACCAGTGAGCGTATATGGACTAGAAAACATCCCAGAGCCTGGTGAGTACACAACAAATGTACACAATATTGTGCCACAATACACACACATCACTGTCAAGGGAGAGTCAAACCATGCACCCTTAGCAAATACACAGCAACCAGAACAGAACCATCCCAAAATGTGTATGTCAGTCAGATAAACACAACACATGCCATCTCATAGTGACATGTAACTGTGTCATCACATGTACAAACACAACTACAACTACAGCTGGGCAGTGACACAAATATAACTAACAAACACATCCAGACATGTAGCCACCACTACAACAACACCACACAGTGAAGCCCACTGAAAGGAAGGAATACTGTGTATGTTGGGCAAGTCAGTGTAGCCAATAGCATCATGGGAGTCGTAGTCACAGATATTGCCCACCCTCACAATGCGCACATCAACACCACCATGAACCATGCTCACATCACAGGGAGTGGAAAACAACTGACAAGATGGCTGACACTGGCTACTGCTGTGGGGAGCACAAGGTCCTGCTGGCAACTGTGCACCAACCAACAGCAGGACACCACTGACTGACATCTTGCCATTGCTCTCACACTCACACACAGTGAAGTCCACCCAAAAGCAAGTAAGTATGGGCATGCTGGGAAGTGGGGTGGAGGCAATAGCATGATGGGAGTGGTAGTCACAGATATTGGTCACCCCCACAACTGACCCATCAACACCACCCTGAACCATGCGCACATCACAGGGAGTGGAAAACAACTGACAAGATGGCTGACACTGGCTACTGCTGTGGGGAGCACAAGGCCCTGCTGGCAACTGTGCACCAACCAACAGCAGGACACCACTGACTGACATCCTGAAAGACAACTTGCACTCCCTGCAATGGAAGCACGTTCCATGGTGGGATATCTGGCTGGGTGGGAAGGAGGACTCACAGCCCTGACCATAGTTACCAGCAGCGTTTCTCACACACACCCCTAACACAAACTCCACATAACTCACCTGGGAGAATGCATTGCCTCACACTCCAATCAAATATCCCACAAAGAACCACAACCCTGGGTCATGCTGAGTGAAGCACAGGGACACACATGGGACTTGTAGCAAAACTAACCCCAGGATAACACTGTCAGCCATCTTGTCAGCACAGGCACACAACCCCACAGGGAAGCAGAGTCAAAGGGAAGGAAGCATGGGCATGCTGGGAACGGGGGGTGGAGGCAATAGCATGATGGGAGTGGTAGTCACAGCTCAACAACCCCACCCACATGGCCCAGCAAGCTCACACTCAAGCATGCACACCCCACAGAGAGTGGAAAGCCCCATCAAAGATGTCTGACACTGGTGCTCTGTTGTGGGGAGCACAAGACCATGCTGGGAACTGGCCACCAACTAACAGCAGGACACCACTGTCAGCCATCTTGCCATTGCTCTCACACTCACACACAGTGAAGTCCACCCAAAAGCAAGTAAGTATGGGCATGCTGGGAAGTGGGGTGGAGGCAATAGCATGATGGGAGTGGTAGTCACAGATATTGGTCACCCCCACAACTGTCCCATCAACACCACCCTGAACCATGCACACATCACAGGGAGTGGAAAACAACTCACAAGATGGCTGACACTGGCTACTGCTGTGGGGAGCACAAGGCCCTGCTGGCAAATGTGCACCAACCAACAGCAGGACACCACTGACTGACATCCTGAAAGACAACTTGCACTCCCTGCAATGGAAGCACGTTCCATGGTGGAATATCTGGCTGGGTGGGAAGGAGGGCCGGATGTCAACCAAATACAACCAATGCAGACCATGTACACACCCCAACATTCACATAGAAATGCCCAAATAATGCAGGACAATGTGCTACACCAATATCAACCCCTAACTGTGACAACATAGGACAATGCAATGTAGAGGCCCGCATCCAGAGGCACAGTCACAACTGTCAGGTGTGTCAACCATTGATGCCTGCAGAAACATAACATACATTGTGTGTGTCTCCCAAAAACAGGTGATGATGGGGACACAGCAGCAGACGCTGAGGAGTCCCCGTCCCAGGCTCAAGAGGATACGGAGCTCACTGGTGTGGAACAGCCTCTGCCCTCCTCGGATGAAGAAGACCCACCTGGCACCTCCGGAGCAAGTCATCATGCAGCACCAGCAGGACCACCAGCTGCACCCCCTGCACCCACCCCTCCAATGACTGTCAACACACATACCACCCCTGCCGACATGGACAGACCAAGGAGCACCACCACCACCAGCACAGGGACCCTGGACCAACGTGGGGTCATGGACACCAACACCACCAACAACCCCCAAGGGGGCCCAGGGTCACCTGTGCGTGCCACCTCAGGTACTGCACGTGTTGCCAGGGGTGGTGGGAGGGGTGGGAGACATAGGTCGCTGCTCGCAGAGGGGTCTGAACTGCATGATGACCCACAACTGGCACGCATAGCCGATGCGTACCAGTCCAGCACCGGAGAGCTCAGCCAGGTAGTGGGGCTCCTCAGGGACATTAAAAAGCAGCAGGCTGCCCATCAGGCCCGCTTGGACTCACACATGTCCCGCGTGGAGTCCAAGTGTGACACACTGAAAGAGATGACGGTGGTGCATAGGGACATATTACAATGCCTCCGCCAGATGAGCAGCAACCAGTCAACACCTCCCTGTGTGCCCACAACATCTGGTGCTGAAACAACTGCAACTGCCACAGGGAGGCAGGATGACTCTGGCGGAGAGTCCCCTGCACCGCAGCAGCCTGCACTTGAGGGTCCCCCCCAAAGAAGAGGGGTTGTCTGAGGAAGGACAACTGAGAGGCTGATGGCCATGCACAACCCCCAGGAAGCCAACACCTGTTCTGGATAATCACCTTTGTGCGCAAACTGTTCACCCTGTTGACTGCAACACAACTCCCCCACATGACATGGGGAGTACAAGTTGGACCAATGTCTCAGATGACTGTGGACTTGATACAGGACATTTCTGCTACCAGGACTTCCAATTCATCTAGGAACTTTGGATTGCGATCAAAATGTACAGCACTCACCATCCTGTGCACTATTCACACACATGTATGATAATAAACACACTAATACACCATACCTGCCTCTGTCGTGATTCCAACGTGGTTTCTGTCATGGAGATGATGACCAGCGAAATTACACTGTGCATGCTAACTGCTACAGCAAGTACAACACAGGCATGTGAGTCATGGCAACGTGACACATATGAGGGAGACACACCACCAGGGCTACACAACAAATACACACCTAGGCCATCTGACTCATTGCCTACACTGATGTTGCCAGGAAATACGGTGCAATGCACAGACACAACACCTATTCACAGTCTTAGTCAACTAGCCCACTGGTGCAGTAAGAAAATGTCAGTCAAATGTGTGACCACAGACAACGCACATCACAAAGTGAAGCACAGGTTTATTACATATTTGCAACATGTTGTAGCCACTACAGATGCAAGGTAATCCCACCTGGCAGCGGGCACACAGTCAACAAGTGTAGAAGGAAGGAAGTCATTGGGTGTGGCGCACATCACCTGTAGGGACACGACAGCTACCACCCTGGAAGTTGAATCACGGTGTCGGGGATCACAGTTGACCAAACGACTCTGAAAGTACCCTGTGATGGACAGAAATGACACACAGTCAAAAGCACTGAAGAACAGGACAGAACTGCAATACTCATGCCCAATACATGTCACAAGATACCCACCCAGAACCAAGTTAGCATGTCAACACTGTTGGGGAGTACAGACTACCTGTAAGGACACATCGCTACACGCATACAGTCATGTAGCCCATGGACACACTCAAACAGCACCAGAGCACCACCAACACATATCATGCAAACTCACATCATTGACATGACATCTCTGGATACTCACATTCAGCTGAAGAAGTTGGTGATGAGCTGTGTGCGGACATCACCATCATCATCATCATCATCACTGGCATCGTGGTCCAGGCCAGGATCCTCCACAGGTGGTGGACGTTGGTCATCGTCATCCAGGATGAGAGGCAACTCCTTCCGCACTGCCAGGTTGTGTAGCATGCAGCAGACGATGACAATCTTGCACACCTTTGCTGGGGCATATGGGAGGGACCCTCCTGTCTTGTCCAGGCAGTGAAAGCGGCTCTTCAGGAGACCAAATGTCCGCTCAATCACTCTCCTGGTCCGACCATGTGCCTCATTGTAGCGCATCTGGGCTGGTGTCACAGGGTTCCTGAGGGCGTCAGCAACCACGGCATGTTGGGGTATCCGGAGTCACCTACATACAGACAATTGCACATTAGCTGAGTTGGAAAAGAGGGTGGAACACTACATTGCAGAACACACACAATGGTACAAAGTCAGTACACACCAACAAGCCAGGCACGCTGGTTCCGCATCTGTGACATCATCCTCGGGATGCGACTACTCCTCATCACGTAGGCATCGTGTGCAGAACCGGGGAAACGGGCACACACGTGTGAGATGCTCATATCAGCAAGACAGACCACCAGTGCATTGACCGAGTGGTAGTGTTTGCGGTTCCTGTATGCCTGCTCTTGGGCCTGTGGTGGTACCAAAGACACAACCCATCAATGGAGCCAATGACATGCGGCATCCTCCCCAGGGCATAGAAGTCACTCTTCACGTCAGTGAGTTGTTGGAGTCTAGGGAAATAGATGTACTGGTTCAGGTATATCAACATAGCCTCCAAAACATCGCGGAGCACACAGCTGAACATGGTCTGTGACATCCCACCAGCAGTCGCCACAGTGTGTTGAAAGGTACCGGTGGCAAAGAAGTGTAGGGCTGCCATCACCTTCACCTTGGGGGTCAGCGCTGTAGGGTACGGCCGGCCAGGTTGCAAATGTGGTGCCAAGCGCACTGCCAAATCCTCAATAAGCTGCCTGGTGAAGCGATACCGTCGGATGCTGTCACGTTCCACCATCGTTGCCAGGTCAGGGAATGGTCTATGGACAGCTGGTGCCCTGCAGTGCATAGGTGAAGAAAGAAAGATTGTCATTCACCCCACATATGTGGCATTGAACACACTCAATATCACATGATACATCATTATGAGGCACAAGTACATGATGTGTGCAGTTCCGTAAGGACATGTATGGCACATACATGGCCAACATCTAACATCACAGTTCAACAAGTGGCATCAATAAGTCCCAGGTTGTGCCATTGGATATCATGAGGCCGTGTCACAGTTCCCATCTCCTGCTGCCACGTTACAAACACACCCCACAGTGACATGTGAGGACAGATGTGCCCCAGGCATCACAGCTCAATGACAGGTAGATTCCCAGGGACCCTGTATTGCCACATGGACACTGGCATGACATGGTGTATCATGTATACACCACAGCAAAACAACCATGACCCCCACAGGTAGTGGTCCCTGTTGCCTCGGCAGGACAGACATGGACGTCTGTGACACACACACGCACAACATCAAAGTCCATGCACAAACAACGTGCATGTGGAGACTGTCTCCCATTGTGCACATGAAATCAGAGACATTGTAAACACAACATGCACACAGACTGTGGAGGACCATCACTATTGTGCCAATGGGTCACCCTGGGTTAAACATACCGTCCCACATGGGACTCAGGGGGTATGTGACATGACATACACATACACCACCGTGAAATGTGACCATGCCACATGCTCAGATATGAACAGTTGCACATCACAGTGGTCATGTACACGAAACACCAAGGATCCTGTCCCCATGAACACGTGCACAGCCTGGGGGTGGCTGCCCCCAAGTGACACCCACAGAACAACATGTTCACCCCCATACACGGAATAGGTAATGCAGCCTTACATGCCTTAGGATACAGTTTGGACAGGCTGTGGTGTTGTAGGTGTGCCCCTCACTCCCTGGGAAGTATATGTGGCTGGCATATGTTCACCTGTGACAGGCATGGTGACATATGCCAGTGACTTGTACAGGGACGCGTTGGACAGCAATGGACCGATCGGTGCGCACACATTGGCCATTGCATTCAATGTGTGCTGGTACGCGTTGTATTCGCAATACGCGTTGGACAGCAATGGACTGATCGGTGCGCACACATTGGCCATTGCATTCAATGTGTGCTGGTACGCGTTGTATTCGCAATACGCGTTGGACAGCAATGGACTGATCGGTGCGCACACATTGGCCATTGCATTCAATGTGTGCTGGTACGCGTTGTATTCGCAATACGCGTTGAACAGCAATGGACTGATTGGTGCGCACACATTGGCCATTGCATTCAATGTGTGCTGGTACGCGTTGTATTCGCAATACGCGTTGGACAGCAATGGACTGATCGGTGCGCACACATTGGCCATTGCATTCAATGTGTGCGGGTACGCGTTGTAACCTGGGTACGCGTTGAACAGCAATGGACCGATCGGTGTGCCCGGCCGGCCCATTGCATTCAATGTGTGCGGGTACGCGTTGTATCCTGGGTACGCGTTGAACAGCAATGGACCAATCGGTGTGCCCAGCCGGCCCATTGCATTCAATGTGTGCGGGTACGCGTTGTATCCTGGGTACGCGTTGAACAACAATGGACCGATCGGTGTGCCCAGCCGGCCCATTGCATTCAATGTGTGCGGGTACAAGTTGTAACCGGGTTACGCGTTGAACAGCAATGGACCGATCGGTGTGCCCGGCCGGCCCATTGCATTCAATGTGTGTGGGTACGCGTTGTAACCTGGGTACGCGTTGAACAGCAATGGACCGATCGGTGTGCCCGGCCGGCCCATTGCATTCAATGTGTGTGGGTACGAGTTGTATCCTGGGTACGCGTTGAACAGCAATGGACCGATCGGTGTGCCCGGCCGGCCCATTGCATTCAATGTGTGCAGGTACGCGTTGTATCCTAGGTACGCGTTGAACAGCAATGGACCGATCGGTGCGCACCCATTGGCTATGGCCTGGCCTGGCAACGGACGCGTTTTCAAATTTTGAACGAGTCTGATGCTGTAAATTCAGTTGGTCACCCACAACAATGTTGCAAATTCATGGGTGTCATGAAGTTGAACTTTTGAAGGATGCTGTGGGCGTGTGTAAGTGGTGCAATTCCATGGATTGGCCAGATTCAGAAGATGCAAACGACTTGGACCTATCACTTTGGACACATGGGACAGTATCTGCCTCTGCAGCACACATATAATGCTGGCTGTTCCCCTGAGAGCTCACTTGCCTGCACTACATGCTCCAGGACGACATCTGCCACCACCACTGCTGCTATATCTGCACCCTCTGGACCCTGCAATGGCACGTACTGTGGAGAGAGCCCCAGCCTTCAGCACTGAGGAGAACCAGGCCCTGCTGGACAGCCTCCTTCCACAGTACAGCAAGCTGTATGGGAAAGCAGGGGAGCAGGTGAGTGTCCTGTCCACTGCCTTCCTAAATGTGCATGTTGTCTGACTAGCAAGGCTAACAGTCTGCACGCCACTGGCTAGCAGGCTCACTGAGTAGTTGTCACCCCCCATAGTGTGTAGTTACATGCACTGGACAGGTATAGTGCAGTGACAGTGCATTTAAACAAGGTTTTACTTCCCAGGCAATGATACCATGTAGTAACTGCTGGCATACTGTCCATGGCCATCGTTGCACTGCCTGTGTACATCATGTGCCCCTGTGATTGAGACATGTATATCCAACTGTGTAATGCACGGATATGTTGCATGTGTAGTAATGGCATTCTCACTTTGTCATCCTCACAGGTTGATGCCCATCAGAAGCAGCAGATATGGCTGACCATCGTCCGGGCAGTGAGATCCGTGGGGGTCTACAAGCGCCGGATCCGCAACTGCCAGAAGAGCGTGGCAGGACCTTAGGGGCTGGACCCGGAGGATCGCACGGGTCCAGCTGAAGCTGTCGCCTCCTCGCAGGAGGGGCGGACACCGGACCCTGACCCCCACATGCTCAGGATCCTGGCGGTGGTCTTCCCTGATCTGGATGGGCAGCTGAAGGCCAGTGAGCAGCAAGGAGGGGGTGAGTCCATGACTGCATTGTGAACTATGTCTGCCATGCTATGTGCCCTCCTCTGGCCTGGTTAAACTTCCACAGTACATCAGTCATGTGGTCCAGGACCCATATCCCTCATTTGTGACATGCCCACTCCTCATCTGATACCCAGGTGTGGCCCTTACAGTCAGGGAATTGTGTCACTTGGGTACTGTGTCCTTGCAGTTTGCTTGACTCAAGGTGGGGGACAGCATCTGTTTCCCTAACTCTGTGGTGGGCATCATGGGTGGGTCCATTGCTTACACAATGCCTGTGTTCTGACATGTAATCTGCGTGTTACTTTGATATGTGGTCCAATTGCTGAGCTGATCCACCACATGTGCCTGGGGTGTCTGGCACACACCCATGCTGCGGGTGGGAACAATGTTTGGGCCCCAGGAGTGTGTACATTACGTGTGTCACACATACTTAGCCAGCTGCCTACTGTCCAGGGATCATCCCTCATTCATGTGGGGCAGGACAGTCATGCCTACTCCAGGCCATACAATACACTCTGTACTCCCACTCCTGTGTATCAGCTGACACGTTGTGCTCAGTGAATTGTCCCCTCAGGTTTCTGCCTCTGTGTCAGTGTGCTGTGGCTTCGTTGTCAGGACTGCTGGGGTGTTTCTCGGTTGGGGCTCAGCATGCCCCCGGAGATGTGACCATAGGAGACGATACTTGTGTGACACATAGGTGTTTGATCACCTGACCGTGCAGACTGGGGTATGCGAATGTGAAGTTCAGGCAGCTGTCTCCCATTCACAGCAGATTGTGAGGTGCTCAGGTTCAGAGGGTCGTGTTACAGGTCTCCCATATGTCCAATCGGTATGACCTGGACAGATAAGGGTTCAGATGATGTGGTGTGTGGGGGATGTACATGTGCACTTGTTCAGCTCCAGGACTTGCATTCCCCATGACCTACTATTGTGACACAGTGCAGAGTGTTGTTGTCTGGCTGCCCTGCCCATGTGACTGGAGACAGTGATGTATGACTTAGCAGGCATGCCTGTGCCATGGCATGTGACTTCCTATTAGTGATCCTGCAGGGGAGTGACATGTGCTACATGCACACCATTGTGGCAATGGCTATCAGGACATGGGTGCATCATGGTGTCTGTCGCTGGTATGCATCACATGCATTTCCTATTTGACTCTGGGCATCCCTTTCATCCGGACACCTGTACTGACTCAGTGGCAAGAGTTGTGATGTGTGCATGTTCACATGCTTAACCGGGTTCTCTGCACTGTCCAACTACTGTGTAGGTGGTGCATGTGTCCACACTGGGGTATTGCCATCCAACAGACACCAGACAGATGGGTGCAAGGCCAGGTGGGATGTGAGTGCCATGGTTGACCATCAGACTGACAATTGGCTTCTCCTGTTCTGTTTGGGCACTTTTAGCAAAGTTCAACTAAGGATGCCAGGGCTTGCTCTGTAATGTGCTGTACTAACTGTGGTGTGTGCGTTCGGTGCAGGTGACTGATGTCTGTCTGTTTCCCTATTGATTGCAGATACATCCACGGCCACAGGAGGGGACAGCTCCACGGACCAGGAGGAGCCGCAGAGCCAGACTGGGTCAGCCGCCGAGGAGTGGTCGGAGGGACCCAGTGGCACGGAGGGCGAGGGGAGCCACACCGAGGAGTCCTCAGCACCATCCACCTCAGCTGAGGACCACAGCAGCTCGGAGGATGACTCCCTTATGGAGGCGGGTGTCAGCAGCCACCACACCCCAGCTAGTGTTGCTGTCCCCGCCACCACCACCACCGCCCTCCCATCGGCTCCCATTCCCGAGGTCCGTGGAGGCTCCCATGTTCGGGAGCGTGTCTCCTTCGGGCCAGGCACCGCACCCCCTGCCCCTGTGTCCCCTGCTGCCCTGAGTGAGGAGTCTGTGTACCTCCTTCGCCAGCTCCATGTAGGGCAGACAGCGATGCTGAGTGTCCTCCATGCCCACACCACTCTGTTGACTCAGCTGGTGTCGTTCATGGAGGGCATCTCATCGGGCATGTCTGCCCTACAGAGGGGCAATAGGTCCATGGACTCCTCCCTGACGGCAGCAGTGTCCCTCCTCCGACAGTCCCTCACCCCTCCTGCCTCTGCCCCATCCACACTCCCCAGCACCTTACCTGTCCCAAGCACACACACACCGGCACAGGCATACACCAGCACAGACACGAGCAGCACACAGACACACACGCCACAAACAAGACGCACACGCACGCACAGTCAGGGGACTGAAACCACACTCACAGGGGATGGGGCCCAGGCACACACACACGCATCCATGAGCACTGCGCAGTCCTCAGTTGCCTCTCCCTCCAAAGCCCCCTCCCTTGCCTCACCTGCAACCCCAAAGACACAGCGGCTCTTCCTCAGTGACCTCGGCCTCTTCCCCTCCAATCCAGCTGATACAGCATTCAGGGGGAAGAGGAAGCCCACCCACATGGAGCAGAGTGCCCCTCACCCCCGGACACCCTCCCCCAGGCGCAGACCGACTGATGCCCCCACCCGCAAGTCCCCCCGGACCCGGAAGAGCAAGACCCCGCCGCCGCCCTGCAGCTCAGGCACCAAGTCTCCTTCCTCCATCCCTCAGGCCCCCACTCCACAGGTGCCCCCACCACACCCTGCCCCAGGTTCCCCCACCCACAGATACACCATCCCCAAAAGGATCAGGCCTTCTCCCCCTGCCGTTTGCTCTTCCGGCCCCACACCCCCGCTGCGCTTGTCTGTGCCACTGGTGTGGTGAGGGTGTCCTCCCCCTCTGTCCTGCCTACCTTACTGATCCCCATTCTCCTCCCCTGGAGGTAGGCACTGCAGTGGAGGCCACTACCACCCTGTCTGACTTGGGCACTGCAGTGGCGAACCTGTCCACTCCATCTGCACTGTCCACTGCAGTCGTGCCGGCGCCCACACCATCTGAGTCATGCCCCCCAGTTGTGCCGGCACACACCATGTCAGACACCTCCACTGCAGTTGTCAGTGGCTCTCCAGCACCCACCACCCCTTCCCTGCCTCCTTCTGGTGAGCCCTGATCCTGTCCCTGCGGTGCCTGGCCTGCCCCCCGTATGCCCCTCCGAGGGGATTGTCCCTGGTTTTCATCAGTGCAGGCATGCGTAGGGTGACATCTGCCACTGTCACCCTGTTTTGACTTTCATGATGGACTGGCCATTGGCCTTTGTTTATTTTTTACATGACTTCAACTTTTGAACCCACATATGCTGAATAAAGCAACTTTCTGTTCTCTAGTGCTTTTGCTTCTGATGTACATGATGTTGATGATGCTAACCATGCCCTTGCTGCAGTGATGGTGATATTTGGTCTCATGAATATGTAGTGTTACTGTGCAGGAACCCATGTGGTCCAGGGGGACTGTGTCCTATCCTGTGGTGTATCATGTCATCCTTAGCAGCATCTGAGGGTGTCATGTTGTCAATATTTGGCAATGGGATTTCCTACTTACATTAGCAATGTCACAACTGTGGCTTCCACCCCTGCACATCTGTTGTGCTTGCCATTGTTCAATTAGTCTACTTCCCTGACCGTGTGGCCATCTCCACTGGACATGCAGGTTTGGGCATCAATGGGGAAGGACTCATCTGTGTTGTCAGTGCAACTTGCTATACATGTGTGTTGGATCTGTGCTGATGATTTCGTTGACACTCCCATGACCAGGCTGATGTGACAGGAGCCTTCATTTGGTGCTAATTGTTGACTGTGTGACCAAGTGTTCTGCTGACATGATGGAGCCCTACTGAGGCGACATATGGCACAGCTTTCCTCACACAGGAGTGGAGTCCCCTCATGGCAGTGTGTGCTCCTGTGACATCGCCTGCGCCCAAGGTGTGTGTTGTATGAGCATGTCTGTGTGTTCACTTCCATTTTGCTGTGCATGCTGGGATCCCTAGTGATGTTCCTGTTTGTGATGCTTGCTGAGTTGACCTATGTTCCCCCAAAGTCTTCTCCCTGGGTTCTCTGTGATGTGGGTGCATGGCACATTACTGGTCATCAGGGTGTCACCCATAGGTGTGTTTGCTGTCAGGGCTGAGTTTGTGGGCAGACGCTGATGGGTCACAGTCAGGATTCCCCTTGGCACTTGTTGTTTACACCTGTCATGTGATTTCCGGTTTGTGTTAGCTTTCATTGGTTGTGACACGTTGTGTGTGTGACTGCTGGCACTCCTCAGGGTCAGGGCTGCAATGTTGGTAGTTGTCTATGTGTGTTCTTTGTGGGTGACCTTGGCTTCTTCATTGGTGTGTGACTGTGGCTGGGATCCCATTGGTTGGTGTGGTATTGCCGTCATGTCCATGTACAGCGTAGTGTGCAGTGTGCCAGACATTCAGGAGTCTTGTTGAGTGGCCATGTGTGATGTGTTTCTGCACCTTGGTTCACGCCACACCCCTGGGATTGTCATGGGTGCATGTGCAATGTCACCAGTGCATGTGAGCTTCACTGCTGCACATTGTTGGAGGTCGAGGTGTGTGGTGTTGAGTGTGTGCAGATGAGAGTTGTTGCCCGGCTAGACCCCTGCCTCCATGTTGGCCTTGGCTTACTGGCCGTGCTGATTGATTTGTGCTTGTGTAGGTGTGATGGTAGTTTGTTGCTCAGGACACATGACTGTGGTTCACAGTGTGAACGAGATCTAGCTTTGTCATCACAGTGGGATTGTAATGCAGCCCAGGGTCACCACATTGTGGGGGCCCTGGGGGTAGTGCTGTGGTGTCTCTGTGTCTTGCTGTGTCAGTTGCTGTTCCTACATGCTTGTGTGACATGTGTGATTTGTGCTCCCTCTCATCTGACAATGCCTGATTGCCCACATAGGAGATTTGGATCCATGAGTTACCTTTGTGTGGCACTGTATGCACATCTGTGTAATTGGTATTCAGGCCTCCTCATGTGTTGTGTGGTTGCCTGGGGACACTGGTACCCCCCTCACCTGTTGTGTTTGATGTGCAGTGTGGGTCTGCCTGTTTGTGTTTGTGCATCTGCACCACTGCATTGGCATATCTTTAGTGTGCCATTGGCTGTATGTTGTTTGGTGTGTTTCCCCTGCTGTCCCTGGGACTCCTAGGTCATCAGTCAGCACAATGATCATTGTTTGTGTGTCCCATTGCTGCCATGGTATGGTATCTGTTCACCTCACATCTACAGTCTCCACAGGGTATCTGCATTTGTGTGCCCATTGGTGCAAATATGTGGGTCTGCATTCTGATGGTCACTTCTGTCATTGTGTCATTGATGAATGTTGACAGTGTCAGCCCCCATGGGTGATGTTTGTCTGCACATGGCCAAAGGTATGTCTTATTTGCACTGCACTGTTTGCCTCCCCCAATCTATGTTGCTATGGGACACAAGCACTACTTTGCCACTGATGTGTTTGTTGTTCTGTGACCAGGAATCATCCATGCAGTTTGGCAGTTGCAGCTTTTTCTTTGTCAACACTTACATATTGGTCACTGTGATGATGGGGGTTTGGACCCCATTGCCACAATGTTCAAAATGTGCTTCAGCTATGGACCCCACACTTACATTTTGATCACTGTGATGATGGGGGTTTGGACCCCATTGCCACAATGTTCAAAATGTGCTTCAGCTATGGACCCCACACTTCCATTTTGGTCACTGTGATGATGGGGTTATGGACCCCATTGCCACAATGTATAAAATGTGCTTCAGCTATGGACCCCACACTTACATTTTGGTCACTGTGATGATGGGGGTTTGGACCCCATTGCCACAATGGTCATGGCCTGCTTGCATTGTGGGGGCCACACACATTTATGTGTGGCACATGTGATAGGGGGTCACATTGTATGTTCAAAGTCATGTTCAGTGTTGTAGGCATTTGACACAGTCTACACACGCTTGTCATGGTGTTGGGGGGATGTCTTTATGTTGGTGTGTGCTTGTTGTGTCATGTATTAGCCATCCTGTGAGTGGGGGTGTTGTTGGTGGTAGGCATCCAGCCCCCCATGGGTAGAGGTGGTAGTAGTGGTAGGCATCTGTCACCCCCTGGGTAAGGGTGGTATTAGTGACAGGCATCCAGCCCCCCATGGGTAGAGGTGGTAGTAGTGGTAGGCATCTGGCACCCCCTGGGTAGAGGTGGTAGTAGTGGTAGGCATCTGGCACCCCCTGGGTAGAGGTGGTAGTAGTGGTAGGCATCTGGCACCCCCTGGGTAGAGGTGGTAGTAGTGACAGGCATCTGGCACCCCCTGGGTAAGGGTGGTAGTAGTGACAGGCATCCAGCCCCCCATGGGTAGAGGTGGTAGTGGTGGTAGGCATCTGGCACCCCCTGGGTAGAGGTGATAGTAGTGGTAGGCATCTGGCACCCCCTGGGTAAGGGTGGTAGTAGTGACAGGCATCCAGCCCCCCATGGGTAGAGGTGGTAGTAGTGGTAGGCATCTGGCACCCCCTGGGTAGAGGTGGTAGTAGTGGTAGGCATCTGGCACCCCCTGGGTAGAGGTGGTAGTAGTGGTAGGCATCTGGCACCCCCAGGGTAAGGGTGGTAGTAGTGACAGGCATCCAGCCCCCCATGGGTAGAGGTGGTAGTGGTGGTAGGCATCTGGCACCCCTGGGTAGAGGTGGTAGTAGTGGTAGGCATCTGGCACCCCCTGGGTAAGGGTGGTAGTAGTGACAGGCATCTGGCACCCCTGGGTAAGGGTGGTAGTAGTGATAGGCATCCAGCCCCCATGGGTAGAGGTGGTAGTGGTGGTAGGCATCTGGCACCCCCTGGGTAGAGGTGGTAGTAGTGGTAGGCATCTGGCACCCCCTGGGTAGGGGTGGTAGTAGTGGTAGGCATCTGGCACCCCCTGGGTAAGGGTGGTAGTAGTGGTAGGCATCCAGCCCCCCATGGGTAAGGGTGGTAGTAGTGGTAGGCATCTGGCACCCCCTGGGTAGGGGTGGTAGTAGTGGTAGGCATCTGGCACCCCCTGGGTAGGGGTGGTAGTAGTGGTAGGCATCTGGCACCCCCTGGGTAGAGGTGGTAGTAGTGGTAGGCATCTGGCACCCCCTGGGTAAGGGTGGTAGTAGTGACAGGCATCTGGCACCCCCTGGGTAAGGGTGGTAGTAGTGACAGGCATCTGGCACCCCCTGGGTAAGGGTGGTAGTAGTGACAGGCATCCAGCCCCCCATGGGTAGAGGTGGTAGTGGTGGTAGGCATCTGGCACCCCCTGGGTAGAGGTGGTAGTAGTGGTAGGCATCTGGCACCCCCTGGGTAGGGGTGGTAGTAGTGGTAGGAATCTGGCACCCCCTGGGTAAGGGTGGTAGTAGTGGTAGGCATCCAGCCCCCCATGGGTAAGGGTGGTAGTAGTGGTAGGCATCTGGCACCCCCTGGGTAGGGGTGGTAGTAGTGGTAGGCATCTGGCACCCCCTGGGTAGGGGTGGTAGTAGTGGTAGGCATCTGGCACCCCCTGGGTAAGGGTGGTAGTAGTGGTAGGCATCCAGCCCCCCATGGGTAAGGGTGGTAGTAGTGGTAGGCATCTGGCACCCCCTGGGTAGGGGTGGTAGTAGTGACAGGCATCTGGCACCCCCTTGGTAAGGGTGGTAGTAGTGGTAGGCATCCAGCCCCCATGGGTAGAGGTGGTAGTAGTGGTAGGCATCTGGCACCCCTGGGTAGAGGTGGTAGTAGTGGTAGGCATCCGGGCCCCTATGTGTATATGTGGCATTGGTGATGGCCATCCCGCCCCTATGGTGCTGCTGTTGCTGGTGTAAGTAATTTCTGCATCCCTCTGTGTGTGTGTGATGTGTCGGGTACGTGTAGTTTGTTTTTGTGGTTGGTGTCTGACTTACCTTCTGCGCCGTACGCGTCCGTGCCTGTTCCGGTAGTAGATGTAGAATATTGGTAGGATCGGCACTATGGGATTCATGGTTGGTTCGTCTCGTTCGTCTTTCTCGTTGCTTCGCCTCGTCCTCGTCGCTGGTGTGTTCGTCTCGTAGCCGTGGATCGTGTTGTGGCGCGAATCGGAGCTTATGTGCGCCTCTTCCGGATGCTTTGACGTGCCGTGCGTAGCGACGGGTTCGGCGCGTACGGGAAGCGCATCGTACTTGTCCGGCCGGACGGGGCTGCATTTTGGCTTCCGTGCGACTCGATTCTGCGTTTACGGATCCGGCTCGGTCGGGGAACAGGACCTGGATTGGGTGAGTACGACTGGGTCGGAATCTATGCTGTTATGCGCATCGTACTTGCTCGTTCGGAATAATGTGCGGTTCGGTCGGGAAACAGGCATTCGCATGGCTTTTTTCCCGACCGAATGATGTTAGGTGCGCCTCCGACCGAGATCGGAATTGGCCCCATAGTGTTCTTTATTTCACATCAAATCAATGTTATCCAACTTGAATATAGTTATTGTTAAACACAGCCAACGCGTTTCGTCCCCCTCTGGGACATCATCAGGGCTGTAAAGCAAAAAATGTAACGTAAGAATTTCATTTTTACACAAAATTTCCCAAAAACAACATACAATATACCAAATGACAAGATGGCACCATCCCACCAATAATATGCATATTCTGCCTATTTTACAATCTATGTACATATATCCAAAACAATTGATCGGTGAACATCTGATTATCCCTCCAAAGGAGTGCAACAATATAACATTATATTCATAAATCGTAGGTCTGGCAAGTTGCACAAACTGATAATAATGGCCCCCTACTTACATCCATAAGCTATCAGAATACTAAGGACCTCAGAAAACCGGTGTATAACCAAATATCATTGAGCTCACCTTTTTCATATATTCATCCAAAATATGTACTCCAAAAATTAAACTCGTTCAGTAATCCATATAACTTCCCAGAAGAGAAATTCTTCTTCTTCTTCTTCTTATTCACCTGAGTCCCTTTCAATATCTAAATCTAAATCCCTATCTGGTCCACCGGTGACATCAGCATCACAAATTACCCTACACTAGTCTCCCATGTACCGGCCTCCTCAGCGTAACGAATTGTCCAATCAAATGTGAGTTTTTCAAGTGACCATCTCACTACGTGGTCTCCAATAACTTTCTTAATTCGCCAAATACTTTTAAATATCTAACCTGCAAAATTGAAAAATGCAAAATTAACCCAACAGAGATTCTCTCTTATTCCTACCACACATTCAGCTGTAAAACCTACCATTCCCAGCTTATCTTTCGACTATTTTTCTAGAAGGAAAAAACACTAACCCTACTGACCTTGGCTTCTGACCCCCTACAATGATATCAATCTAAAAAATAGTGCAATTCCGTATCAGTGTTTAACCCCAAGGAAACCGATCTGCATTTACTGATCCATCTAGCTTCAGCTTGTCGAATCTTCAATTCCCAGTCACCTCCTCTAATACCTTGTACAATTCTCTGAATCCCATGGAACTTGAAGTCTTGTTGTGCATTATGTTGCTCCTTCATATGCACATACAAGGGTGATCTCATATCCCTATCTCATATATTTCAGATAGGGAATTGAATGAGCATGAATTATCTGTGTTGAAGAAAGGTTTGTCATTTTGTCCAACCAATTTTTGCGACTATACTGATTTAGAAATAGATTTGTTTACATTTTCTAGGAAATTGAAATTGAAAAGCTTTTTTGCTACAATGTATAAATCAATGTACACCAAACCAGTCATTAAAAGTTCAGATATGTCTATTTCTGATTTACAGAATGTTCATCTTTTAATGTCTTTGACTGAAGGAGAAGGGTTGGGGATTGATGATGTAGCTGAAATGTTGGATGTGACAACAGATTTTTCATGCACTAGTGGATTAAGACCCAAATCCAAATTCATACCTCAGGGAACCCAGTTTGCTGCTATTGACATTTTTGTGAGGAGAACTCTTGAAGAATTCCATCGATTAGAGGATGGGAGTAGGTTTAAATTTAAGAGCAGGGATAATCTAGCCCATCAAGAGAGAGCAGCTCTTAAGGATTTAAAATGTGTTAAGAACATAGTAATTCGTGAAGCTGACAAGGGTGGGAACATCGTGGTGATGAATAGGTCCAATGAACACCCAAGAAATTCGAAAGCAACTCAGTGATTCGAATTGTTATGTTAAAATATTGGGTAATCCAGTATTAGAAGCATCCAGACAAATTTCAGGGAGACTATACTCATGGAAGGAGGAGGGTTTAATTGATGAGGCAGAATTTAAATACTTGAATGTTATTCATCCCACCTTCCCCTTTATTTACACTTTACCTAAAGTTCATAAATCGAAAACTGAACCGCCAGGGAGACCTATTGTGTCTAGTATTGGAAGTGTTACGGAGCATTTATCAGAATTTCTAGATAGTTTCTTGAAACCTTTGGTAATCAATTTACCATCGTATATACGGGATACTATGGATGTTTTAAATAAATTGCAAGATTTTAAATGGGAAGCAGGAATGATACTGGTCACGTTAGATGTAGTTGGACTATACACTTGTATCAATAATGACAGAGGAGAACAAGCGCTCAATCACTTTCTGAGTAGTCGCAGTGCAAGTTTACGCGAGCATTCAAAAATGTTGGTAGATATGAGTGCATTAATTTTGAACAATAATTTCTTTCTCTTTGAGGATGAATGGTTTCATCAGGTGAGGGGAACGGCGATGGGTTCCAGGTTCGCTCCCTCTTACGCCAACCTATTTATGGGCTGGTTTGAGAGGGAGCACGCCTGGAGCCGGAAAGCCTTAAGATGGACTGATCTCGTCCTATTTTGGGCCCGTTTTATTGATGATATTTTAATGATATGGAGAGGGACTCAAGCTGAGCTATTGGAATATTTCAGTTACTTAAATCATAATGATTTTAATGTGAGTTTCACCATAAATTATGACACCAGTAAAATTGAATTTTTAGATGCAGAGCTATTTGTGGATGGTGACTCCATTAAGAGCAAGCTATTCAGAAAGAATACAGCAACTAATTCGGTATTGCGAGCTGATAGTTTTCATCCGACATCAGTAATAAGAGGGATTCCGTATGGGGAAATGATTCGTTTGAGAAGGAATTGTAGTCTGGAGAGTGATTTCAAAAGGGAATTGGATAACCTTCAAAACAGACTAACGAACAGGGGATACAAGAGAAGAGATCTGGGGATTGCCAGAGGAAGAGTGACAAAAATCAATAGGGAATCCACTTTGGTGCAGAAGGTGAAAAAGAGCCCCAGGAACGCCTGGCTTTGATCACTACTCACTGTGTACAGAAGGATAGGATTGCGAAGGTTCTGGGTAGGAATTGGAATTTATTAAAGGGAGTACCAGGTTTGTTTGATTTGGTAGGAGACAAGCCATTGGTAATTTACAGAAGGTGTCCAACCATCAAGGAAATGGTTACTAGGAACTATATTCAACCCACGGGCAGAGGTGATTTGAATTGGTTACCACCGTCGCCTAAAGGCTTTTATGCTTGTGGCTCTTGCAATGTTTGTGCTTTGAGTTTGAATAAGATAAAAGATTTTAGGTATATTACCCAGAAACGTTATCCCATTAAGGAATTCATTAATTGTAACAGCATTGGTGTGGTTTATGTTATCATTTGTGCCTGCAACCGAATTTATATAGGCAGCACCAAAAGGAATTTGAAAGTAAGGATTCAGGAACATAGACGTTCGATTATCAATCAGGATATGAGATCACCCTTGTATCTGCATATGAAGGAGCAACATAATGCACACCAAGACTTCAGGTTCCGTGGGATTCAGAGAATTGTACAAGGTATTAGAGGAGGTGACTGGGAATTGAAGATTCGACAAGCTGAAGCTAGATGGATCAGTAAATGCAGATCGGTTTCCTTGGGGTTAAACCCTGATACGGAATTGCACTATTTTTTAGATTGATATCATTGTAGGGGGTCAGAAGTCAAGGTCAGTAGGGTTAGTGTTTTTTCCTTCTAGAAAAATAGTCGAAAGATAAGCTGGGAATGGTAGGTTTTACAGCTGAATGTGTGGTAGGAATAAGAGAGAATCTCTGTTGGGTTAATTTTGCATTTTTCAATTTTGCAGGTTAGATATTTAAAAGTATTTGGCGAATTAAGAAAGTTATTGGAGACCACGTATTGAGATGGTCACTTGAAAAACTCACATTTGATTGGACAATTCGTTACGCTGAGGAGGCCGGTACATGGGAGACTAGTGTAGGGTAATTTGTGATGCTGATGTCACCGGTGGACCAGATAGGGATTTAGATTTAGATATTGAAAGGGACTCAGGTGAATAAGAAGAAGAAGAAGAATTTCTCTTCTGGGAATTTATATGGATTACTGAACGAGTTTAATTTTTGGAGTACATATTTTGGATGAATAGATGAAAAAGGTGAGCTCAATGATATTTGGTTATACACCGGTTTTCTGAGGTCCTTAGTATTCTGATAGCTTATGGATGTAAGTAGGGGGCCATTATTATCAGTTTGTGCAACTTGCCAGACCTACGATTTATGAATATAATGTTATATTGTTGCACTCCTTTGGAGGGATAATCAGATGTTCACCGATCAATTGTTTTGGATATATGTACATAGATTGTAAAATAGGCAGAATATGCATATTAT
This sequence comes from Calotriton arnoldi, assembly GCA_963921515.1. Taxonomy (NCBI): domain Eukaryota; kingdom Metazoa; phylum Chordata; class Amphibia; order Caudata; family Salamandridae; genus Calotriton; species Calotriton arnoldi. Next base: position 109,347 of record CAWUFW010014672.1, on the reverse strand, counting down.
TGGTGGGATGGTGCCATCTTGTCATTTAGTATATTGTATGTTGTTTTTGGGAAATTTTGTGTAAAAATGAAATTCTTACGTTACATTTTTTGCTTTACAGCCCTGATGATGTCCCAGAGGGGGACGAAACGCGTTGGCTGTGTTTAACAATAACTATATTCAAGTTGGATAACATTGATTTGATGTGAAATAAAGAACACTATATAAGAAGCATACCTCACAAGGATTTTTCTGTTGGGACGACTATATTGAACTGCGGAAAAGGGAAAAATTAATTAATATATATATATTGAATGCTCCTTCCTGAGTATTGTACAATTTTGTGTTAATGGTTCCTGGGACGGTGGGCCATGTGAAGTTGAGCGTTGTGGATTAACTACTAGGAAGATACTTTTGGGCGATTTACCTCCAGTGCACACGGGGCTTACCCTCACCGTCTTGCTTAGTTAAATTGTGAAAATCTTGCCCAGATGTACTAACATGTAATTTTGCTTATCGTTATTTGTGATAAATGCTGGATCACAATAATCAAATCGCAAAATCACGTGTACCATTTGCGATTTCTGAGGATTCAGAATCGCAAATTGCAATAGTATATTACTGAATCAGTACAAGTCACAAATAGAGAATAGCAAATTGCAAGTGTTGCATAAGCCACTATCAATGACCTCCTTACCAGGACGTGACTTTCCTTGAACATATCGCCTGCTTTCACGTTGAAGAGCATTTTTCTTAGGGGAGTAGGATAAAATTGGACGTTGTTAAAAATTTTCAGCCTGGAACAGTAAAAAGTTGATAGGGACGCAAAGTAAAAGAAAAGAAAGCACAAGCTCTCTGAGATGGAGTTTGCGATTCTTATAGTAGAATTTTGTAAGAAATTGAGTTAATGATTGAGAGGGTGGAAGCCTACTCAGGCAACAACCACATTCCTTGTCAGGGCAAACCGCAAAAGTCATTAAATTAACCTGTGCTTAACCCTATGGCAGCTTGGTACAAAGCAGTCAGGCTTAACTTTGAAGCAAAGTGTAAAGTATTTAGGCAGCACACAAACAGTAATATAGTGAAAACACAGCACAAGAAAAATCCCAAACCAATTTAGAAAACAGAGTAAAGGTTAATATATGAAATTGTACCAGAACAACAAAAATTCAATCAGTAGACTCAGAGATATTGAATTTCAAAGTTTTGAGGTAAGTATAGTGCCTAAATGCAGAAAACACCTCTCACGTTCGTCTGGTCTTCCTAAACTGGGGAAAGTCACAAGTTCAGGCCGATCGTGAGGAGCACAGGCCGGATACAGGAACCAGGTTAGTTCCACTGGAAAAGTTATGGTGGAGGAGGCGGTGAGGAGCAGGGGGGGCATTGCGGATGGTCATTGCTCTAGCGCAAAGAGCAGGCCTAGTGTCGCAGACAGTCATTGCTGTAGCAAAAAGATCCGGTCGGCGTCGCAGATGTTCGTTGCTGGAGCTTCCTATTGGTGGTCCCACAAGGCTGTCATTGCTGTAGTGCGAAGTACAGATCTTGCACTGCCGGTTGTTGTTGGTGGACGATGTAGCGTGAAGAGTCAGTTTACCGGAGCTTCACATTGGCAGTTGTCACTGGTGGCTGAGACTTGGCATGAACAGGCCTGTTCATGGTCATGAAGAGTCAAAAACCTCAGGATTTCAGCCTTTTTTACAGAGGAGTACCCTCTGCCAGCCAAGGGTCCAAGAGCTGGGGATGCAACTCTTGGGAATCAAGGACTCACTCTAGCAGAGGTCAGCATGGCTCAGGCAGGTCTATCTGTAGGTCTGGTCAACTAGGCAAATGCAGGACAAGTATCCAGAGTTTGTTATGTCCCAATAGCTCACATGAAGGCCATCCAGCTAGCCCTTGGAGTCACTCAGGTGGTCCTGGGATGAAGGATCAGGCCCAGGGTTCCTTCCTTAGGCAGCAGGGCAGTCCTTCCAGCAGCAAGGCAAAAGGGCAGTCCTTATCTTGAGTCTTCTACAGGTCAAAAGTAATCTGAAGAGATGGTTCAAAAGGTCCTATATTTATACTCAGTAACAGCCTTTGAAGTGGGGTGACATCCTGGCTCCCCCCACATCTGGTTCTGGAAAGTTCTTCCCTTTCCCAGCCAAGACTCCAAGTAGTCTGGGGTGACAGAAGACCAGTGTCAGGTCCCCTTGTTTGTGTGCTGGACACAGCCCTTTGAAATGTAAGTGAGACAGGGAAAATCTCCAACCCAGCCAGCCTGGCAGGATGGCCCATCTTGCCAGCACCTCATCCCCCTTTGTCTCACTGTCTGGGAGGAATATAGAAAAGCCAGTTCCTAAGCTCTTTACAGTCCTGTGACCCAGGATGCTGGTAGCAGGCACCAAATGGTTAGGACAAAAACATGCCAACTTTCTAAAAGTGCCATTTTCAGAATTGTAACTTAAAATCCGGCTTTATTATTATAGAGGATTATAAATTACAACTCATTTGAGTTCAAACATCATTTTACTATCTGCTCCCCAATTGAGGTTATCACTTATTAAGTGTACTAAGGTAACCTAATGTTATTCATTTGGGGAGATAGGCATTGCAATAGTAAAAAACAACTTTAGGAGCTTTTGACTTCCAAGACATGCAAAACCTAAACTCACATGTCCTGCTTTTTAAATATAATGCATCCTGCCCTATGAGCCTCTAGGGCCTACTTTAGGGGTCACCTATGTGTATTAAAGAGGACGTTTTAGGCTTGGCAAGGATTTCTTTTGGCAGGTCAGAATGGCAGGTAAAGGCTGCAAAGCTACTTTAGTGGGTGGCACAATGAGTGCTGCAAGCCCGCTAGCACTATTTAATTACCAAGCCCTGGGTACCCTTTACTTAAATGTGGGAATAGAGTGTAGGCCAATTGCACCATGTTTTACGGAGAGATCACAAGCACTGTAGCACTGATTAGCAGTGGTGAAGTGCACAGAGTCCTAAAGTCAACAAAAACACGAATTCAGAAAAATGGGAGGGGTGAAGGCAAAAGATTTGGGGGGCTACCACCCAAGGGTGTCAGGTCTAACAAATTTGTTGCCATCAATGCACATCGTTTAGGTAAATGTTTATTAACAGTGCCTGAGTCCATCAAAAAAAATGGTTGGGCATACAGGAGTAAATCAATGCTATTGATGTCACCAAGTGCACCATTGATGGGATACATAAATACTTGTACGACTTACAGTCTCGTAGTAAAGAGAAACAGGCACTAAGAACACTGGTAATACTGAAAGTGGTTCTTCATCTGTTACCCCAGCTAATCCGATGGAGGAAATTATTGAAAATGCATTTGTGCTGGAGGCAGTTTCTGGAGTTACTAACATAGATACATTCAGTGTTCCTCACCAAGCACAGGTTAGTGCTACACATAATTTATATTTAAACATGTGCTATAATGATCTCTTATTTACTAAAAAAAAAGAAAATATATATTTATACAAAATAATGCATTATAGTCAAGTGCTAATAAATAGACTACAAATCCGTAAATGCATTTCAAAAGTTATATTGTTATTTAAACCACTATCAATGACCTCCTTACCAGGATGTGACTTTCCTTGAACATATCGCCTGCTTTCACGTTGTAGAGCATTTTTCTTAGGGGAGTAGGATAAAATTGGAGGTTGTTAAAACTTTTCAGCCTGGGACTGTGGAAATGTGTAATATTTTACGTTAGCATAAGCTACAGTTATTTTGGCTGTGGCATCCATTTTGTTAGCTATGTAATTCTTCTGGCTTCACTGTTGCTTGCCCTTCTATTCTGCTTGTGTCATCAACTCTAGTTAACTCCTTCTGTACTGAGCTAAAAGCAATGTGCTGAGAAAAGGCCTGCAACTGCTAGAATGCACCTGGTTAAAGATATAACTGTAAACTGTTTTCTACTGTTGTAAGCAGTTCTGATCTCCCTCCCACTTTGCTGACCAAGTGGTTATTCATCTGCCCATGTTTGTAGATAGTTATTCCTGTGTATGCTTGTACCTCCTATTTGTAACTACATGCTTACTCTACAACAAACTCTGTATATAAGGCCTGTGCTCTGTGACTTCAGGGTGCCACCTTCTGCAACACTTGAGAGTGTTGTTGAACGTGGTTCCACTCATGAGAAATTAATAAAATTGTTATTTTGAATTCCAGCTTCAGTGTTGATCTCTATTTTGTTGGTTTTTGAACCCGTGGACAAAAGGGTGACCCTGCACCAGTGTACCCCTAAAAAGGTACATTTCCACAATTGGCGCCCGACTCGTGGGGCCCCATTGGAGACGCGGCCGTCCGAAGGAGTGGTCTTGATGGAAAATTGAAATCTTACTGAGGAAGCGCACTGCACGAGGAGACCTTTGTCTTTGCAGGCCGACGTGAATTTTCCGGTTTTCCCGATTTGACCCTCCAGGTGATGGCCAGTTTCAACTGGGGTTTTCTTTGGCGTATTTTTGCAGTGCCATTAGGTCGACCAGAGATCAGCAGGTGGGAGTTGAAGACTTCTGTTTGGTAAGGTCACTGAAGTGGCACTTTTGATTTGCTTGGCCAAGATTTTGGTTTGGTATTTTATTCATTTTTTGCAAAAAGTGGGGATGTGGGGATTTTTCTCCTTATGATATTTGTTTGAATGGGTATACTTGGAAGAACATGCCTGCATTTAGTAAAATTCGTAGGTGATGATACGGAGCGCTCTTGAGTGTTCCGCCAGGCCAATTGGTAATTCGGTCTCTTCTTGCAAAGGCTTAGGGGTTTTACCCTATCTTGTTTTGGGTGGGTCTCCGGACCCCTGTAATAGGCATGCCTTCTGGCATAAGTATGATTTGGTAAAGACACAAATGGGCCGATTCCGATTCAGGCCGGAAATCTCTCCGACCGAGCCGGACCCGGAGAGATTTCCGACCGAATCGGACCCGTGCAGCCCGACCGAACGAGTACGATGCGTCCGTATGCTATCGTACTCGAGTCGGTCGGACTCCCATTGAAGTCAATGGGAGCCAGTCTTACAACGCGTACGCGGGCTCCCATTGCCCCAATGGGTGCGAGGCGAACAAGAGCGCCCCCTACAGCGGGTACACGGCGAAGCGACTCGCGCCGTACACGCACAGGTAGGGGGGACCCATGGGTCCCCCCTGTGTGCGACTCACATGGCTACGCGTACAGGGGGGTCCGACACGGACCCCCGAAGTACGGCTCCGACTGCTCTTTCGAGCCGGACGGCGCGGGTCGGTCGGACTGCTCGCGGCGCGCATCGTACTTACACGGCCGGGGAACATCTCCATTGTGCGGTGCGAGTCGTGTCCGAGTGAGTCGGTCAGTGCGGTTCGACCCGGGAACGAGTCGGTCGGAGCGGTTGGGACGCCCGAATGAGTCGGTCAGCGATTTCGCATTGTACTCGCTCGTCCGGATGCACGTACGAATCGGTCGGGAAATAGGGCTCCGAATCGGATCCGGTGAAGCCGAATCCGATTCGTAGCCCTACCGGCCGAGATCAGAATCGGCCCCAGAGTGTTTGCGAACACTCTGCCAGACCAACTGGTAATTCGACGTATTTTGGAAAAGGTCTGGGGCTAGAGCCTGTCTTCTTGAACATGGAACAGTCTCTGGGCTGTTTACTTGTCTTGGTGCAGTCTCTGGACTGCTTTTGAGAGCTCTTTTGTTTGTAAATATGATTTACAATTGGTTTGGTTTGAGTGCAGTCTGTGGGCTGCCTTTTGTTTTTGTCCTGGTGTTGATTTGTGGTTTGATTGTGTGTTTGAGTGTCTATGAGGTTTGTGGACTGACACCGGTGGTGATGCTTGTGAAGTACTTGTTTGAGTGAGTAGCGACTGTGCTCTTTGTGTAAGGATGGCTTGCCTCAGCAAGCTGTGTTGTGTGTTATGAGTGTGTGGCCCCTTCTTGAAAATGTCTGGAATGAGCTCAATTTGGCTTGTTGTTGTCATTGTGTTCTGCAGATGCCATTGGAAGAATGACACTTTAAATTTTGAAGAATGAATAAATAATAATACATAAATAAAAATATGGTTTGATCAGAAATACTAGTAACAATGTACATTCGTTTTGACATAGGAAAAGTGTAACTTTTGAAAAATGTAAAGAAGAATGCGCGTTTAAATTAAACAGTGCTGTTTATTTCTGTGCTTAAAAAGACACGTATTTTAAAAGTGCATGTAGGAATGTGCTCTCCCCCTCTATGAAAAAGAAGGAGGGTTTGTTTCTGGCAGGCTTGCTCTGGCACTTTGACCTTGGAAGACATTCCGAAGGAGGGGGCCAGAGCGTAGAGAGAGAGAGGGGAGGCTCTGCTAATTATTTTTGGCAAAAGACCAGGCAGGTTCTATGAAGCCATAAGAGAGAAGGAGGGGCAGCAGCGTCTGTGGGCCATGTGCAGCTTCTGACACAGAGAGTAGCTCTGCCATGCATACAGAATAATGGTTTCAATTTAAGGTTGCTGTGCCAGGGCCAGATGAGGAGGCAATAAAATAAAGTTTGCATTAATGCGCCATCATGTTAAACAGCACAATAGCTAAAGGAATTGGTAGTTGGTCATTGGATTAATGTTTTCTAGTTAGCTCAATGTGCTTGTACAGCAAAATTTACAAAGTGGTACAGTCCAATAGTATTGGACATGGCCTCCTTGGTGTGGTTTCCCCTAGCTATTTACCTCCTACAAGTCTGTCTGTGCCCAGCTGCCAAAGGGGGTATGTATTGTCGACAGGAGGTCACCTGCTTAGGTTACCTACTGTCGAAGGGGGGTAGGAGACTAGCTCCTGGGCAAATTAAGGGTAAGCAAAATTAAGTAACACACTGTGTTTTTTTGGTTTTTGTGCTTGGTATATGTATTATTGTGTCCTTTTTTCTTGGTTTATGTGCCTATTATGTGTATTATTGTGAGCTATTCTGCGTGGAAAGTACGCAGGGCAGCTTGTTGTTGTGTACTCTCTCTCTCTCTCTCTCTCGCCTGCCTGAGCTGTCTAGGAATGGCCATGAGACAATCGGTTGGGCTCGCTTTAGTCATTCATTTCACAGGATGCTGTGAATATGTTCTTGGATAAATAGAGACAAAGCACCTCACCAGTGCATGGCTAATTGGCTATTAAGTAATACTGTTTGAACAAATTGTTAGAATTAACAAAATGAATAAATAAATATGCCATGTTACTACCCCTCCTTTCTGTAAACTGATGATATTGGAATTGGATAAGGATGAAAGGATGGGTAGAATAGACTGATGTTCCCTTATTTGACCTTTAAGGGGAACTATATGTTGGTGGTTTTTGTTCCAAATTCCCAGGTGGCAACACCATTATTGTTTATGTTATTACAGCACTACATAAGTCGCAGAGGCATTCCAAGTCCCTCATCAGTTAGTCTATGTAATCGAGCTGACAGCCCTTGCTAGAGCTGGTGAATAGGTTTCTCCCCTGAATATGATATTACATGGCCCGGATCGTGAAAAGTATGATGCATATGGTTCACAATGCTAGGAAAGATGCCCATATGCCCTTAGCACACATTTTTAAGAACAAAATGTTCTTTGCTTGTTTTCTTGTCTGCCACAAACAAGTTCTGCTGGAAAATTCATGTACCTACTAGGTTATGTTTAATTTATCAGTTATTCATGTAATATGGATCTCTGTTACATTCAAAGTTTTAGAGTTTCCCTCTATACCTATAATATGAGAGCATGGTCATAAGCGCAAAACATGGTTGTTCTTATGCAAGGAAAATAATTTTAGAGGTGTCTGCAGTTTTGCACAATAGTGAAGGTTCATAAAGTAGAAGCTATATCATGATTTCTATGACTTATTAAGTACAAGTTTGTTAAAAAGAGTAGTTGTTTTGAAATTCCTTTTTTTGAGGTTCTTCAGATGAATAATATAGGGGCATTTCTGAAATTGAATATCCTCTTTTGATTGATTAGTTGTATGTTGTGTCTAAAGATTTCCGTTCTGTTCACTAACAGATATCTGCTGCCCTACAACCATTGCCAGAGGGGCCAGGATATCAGATCCAACCAGGGGACTAAGCGCAAGTCTAATTTGGAGCCGAGGTGAAGGGACCCAACACAGGTGTTGCTGGCCACTATAACAGCAGTGAAGGTGGAAGGCCGGAAGAAACATGTACCCCTACCACTGTCGGATAATTCTTGGGTGAAAGACGGGGTCACAAATCAGGATGGAGAGCTGATTCCTTGCTTTGTTCCTTTTTTGATGCCTGGCTAAGAGAGGCACAGACTGATAACAAGAGCAAGGAGGTTTTGCCTGAGGGGACCCCCTCTGAAACAAGGGTTGCTTCAGATACTCCAGTTTCTGTGCATCAGGCCTCTGAGTCCCGGTCCCCAAGTGAATGCAAGTCTGCACCTTTGTTTGCTGATAAGGAGGTGACTGGGCACACTAGGTACAATCTGCGGCCCCGACGAAAGAGCAGTGCGCCAGCAGGGCAACACAGGAGTTAGGGAAGGACTAGAGTTTAGGGTACAGGTGCTGTGTCTCTGGTGCCTGTTAGATTAGAGTGAAAAATACTGGTGCACTGCCTGAGACACTGGACAGGATCATTGAGGGTGATTGCCCTATCCTGAAAGAAAGACTTTTCCTTAAGCCTGGGCCGCAATTGTTTTTCTGGGTTGCAAGTTGTGCAGCTCCACCGTGGGAGAGTCAATACTTGATGAACGATAAGAGCCTGCCTGTGAGGCTCAGACGGACACAGGGAGAAGATTCCCCTCTGGCTGGTTGTACAGTGGCTTCAATTCCCCAAGTATTTTTTTGTTTTTTTGTTAGCAATGTACCCCTTTGGTTGTCCCATTTTTGAGGAGGAGCAGCCCTTTGCGGCTCCTCGTCCTAATTCCCATGGCCCTGTTTGGTCCTCCTGGTCCCCCAAAACAAAGATTGTTTTTGTGACTATTATTGTGCTTGCTTTAATATTCGTATTTGGAATACTGTTTTTCTGCAAGAAAAATATCTTGTGCACACTTTGATAAGTACTACTCCGCCCCCTGAACATATCATTGATACTCTAGCCCTCATAAAGAAGAACACCGGAAGGTCTATCAAGATAATGTTTTTATTTAGACATTGTATCAGACATGTGCTGTTGGCTATTTCCAAACTGCATAAGATAGCCACTGAAATACATCAGAGCCCTGGAACTTGGACTGGATGGCTATGGAATGTATTTACTGTATGGGGATGGAAAGTATTAACAGCTCTATGTATATTTTTTGCGATTCTCTTCACTTGTTGCCTATGTATTCAATGTGGGCCAATGTTCTGTTCCTTCTGAATTTCTATATGTACTACTTGTTTGCCATCAAAAACGAAGGTCCAAAATGTAAATGATCATTTAGCAATGGAACAGGAAATTAATGAGTTAATGTTAATAGACACCCATGATGATTATCGTACCCCTTTTAAAGAATAAGAAAATGTCTTCAGCTTATGCTAAAAGGGTCGTCTGTGGAAATGTGTAATATTTTACGTTAGCATAAGCTACAGTCATTTTGGCTGTGGCATCCATTTTGTTAGCTATGTAATTCTTCCGTCTTCACTGTTGCTTGCCCTTCTATTCTGCTTGTGTCATCAACTCTAGTTAACTCCTTCTGTACTGAGCTAAAAGCAATGTGCTGAGCAAAGGCCTGTAGCTGCTAGAATGCACCTGGCTAAAGATATAACTGTCAACTGTTTTCTATTGTTGTATGCAGTTCTGATCTCCCTCCCACTTTGCTGACCAAGTGGTTATTCATCTGCCCATGTTTGTAGGTAGTTATTCCTGTGTATGCTTGTCCCTCCTATTTGTAACTGCATGCTTACTCTGCAACAAACTCTGTATATAGGGCCTGTGCTCTGTGACTTCAGGGTGCCACCTTCTGCAACACTTGAGAGTGTTGTTGAACGTGGTTCCACTCATGAGAAATTAATAAAATTGTTATTTTGAATTCCAGCTTCAGTGTTGATCTCTATTTTGTTGGTTTTTGAACCCGTGAACAAAAGGGTGACCCTGCACCAGTGTACCCCTAAAAAGGTACATATCCATAGGACAGTAAAAAGTTGATAGGGACACAAACTAAAAGAAAAGAAAGCACAAGCTCTCTGAGGCGGAGTTTGAGATTCTTGTAGTAGAATTTTGTAAGAAATTGAGTTACTGATTGAGAGGGTGGAAGCCTACTCAGGCAACAACCACATTACTTGTCAGGGCGAACCGCAAAAGTCACTAAATTAACCTGTGCTTAACCCTTTGGCAGCTTGATACAAAGCAGTCAGGCTTAACTTTGAAGCAAAGTGTAAAGTATTTAGGCAGCACACAAACATTAATAAAGTAAAAACACAGCACAAGAAAAATCCCAAACCAATTTAGAAAACAGAGTAAAGGTTAATATATGAAATGGTACCAGAACAACAAAAATTCAATCAGTAGACTCAGAGATATTGAATTTCAAAGTTTTAAGGTAAGTATAGTGCCTAAATGCAGAAAACACCTCTCACGTTCGTCTGGTCCTCCTAAACTGGGGAAAGTCACAAGTTCAGGCCGACCGTGAGGAGCACAGGCCGGATACAGGAACCAGGTTAGTCCCACTGGAAAAGTTATGGTGGAGGAGGCGGTGAGGAGCAGGGGGGGCATTGTGGATGGTCATTGCTCTAGCGCAAAGAGCAGGCCTAGTGTCACAGACAGTCATAGCTGTAGCAAAAAGATTCGGTTGGCGTCGCAGATGTTCGTTGCTGGAGCTTCCTATTGGTGGTCCCACAAGGCTGTCCTTGCTGTAGTGCGAAGTACAGATCTTGCACTGCCGGTTGTTGTTGGTGGACGATGTAGAGTGAAGAGTCAGTTTACCGGAGCTTCACATTGGCGGTTGTCACTGGTGGCTGAGACTTGGCATGAACAGGCCTGTTCATGGTCAAGAAGAGTCCAAAACCTCAGGATTTCAACCTTTTTTACAGAGGAGTACCCTCTGCCAGCCAAGGGTCCAAGAGCTGGGGATGCAACTCTTGGGAATCAAGGGGCATATTTACAAGCCCCTTGCGCCACTTTTGCGCTGCCGTTGCGTCACGAATGTGACGCAGCGGCGACGCAAACCATGCGCCGCATTGTGCTATATTTACAACGTGACGCATCTAGGGAGATGCGTCAGTAGTAAACCCCTGCGCCACATGAAACCTGCGTCAGGTTTCATGTGGGCGTACCGGCGCAGGGGGGGCGTTCCGGCGCAGGAACGCCTCAGAAAAGTGACGTAGTGAAATCTACAAGATTTCACGCAGTCACTTTTCCGACGCTGGTGCGTCAAATCCTTACGCCTGCTTCAAGCAGGCGTAAGGATTGACGCACCATGTTAGGGATAGGGAAGGTTGGAACAGTGCTGGAGTTGCGTCGCGTTTGCGACACAACTTCAGCACTGCGCCAACCTTCCGCCGGCAGATGCGTCACGCATCTGCTTATCCTTGCGCCACGATGCGCTGCATTGTAAATGCGGCGCATCGGACGTGGCGCAAGGGTAAACTTGCGTGACGCATTTTCCCTGGCGCATCCCTGCTGATATGCAGGGATGCGCCAGGGAACGTAAATATGCCCCTAAGGACTCACTCTAGCAGAGGTCAGCATGGCTCAGGCAGGTCTATCTGTAGGTCTGGTCAACTGGGCAAATGCAGGACAAGTATCCAGAGCTTGTTATGTCCCAATAGCTCACATGGAAGGCCATCCAGCTAGCCCTTGGAGTCACTCTGGTGGTCCTGGGATGAAGGATCAGGCCCAGGGTTCCTTCCTTAGGCAGCAGGGCAGTCCTTCCAGCAGCAAGGCAAAAGGGCAGTCCTTATCTTGAGTCTTCCACAGGTCAAAAGTAATCTGAAGAGATGGTTCAAAAGGTCCTATATTTATACTCAGTAACAGCCTTTGAAGTGGGGTGACATCCTGGCTCCCACCACATCTGGTTCTGGAAAGTTCTTCCCTTTCCCAGCCAAGACTCCAAGTAGTCTGGGGTGACAGAAGACCAGTGTCAGGTCCCCTTGTTTGTGTGCTGGACACAGCCCTTCGAAATGTAAGTGAGACAGGGAAAATCTCCAACCCACCCAGCCTGGCAGGATGGCCCATCTTGCCAGCACCTTATCCCCCTTTGTCTCACTGTCTGGGAGAAATACAGAAAAGCCAGTTGCTAAGCTCTTTACAGTCCTGTGACCCAGGATGCTGGTAGCAGTCACCAAACGGTTAGGACAAGAACATGCCAACTTTCTAAAAGTGCCATTTTCAGAATTGTAACTTAAAATCCGGCTTTATTATTAATAAGGATTTTAAATTACAACTCATTTGAGTTCAAACATCATTTTACTATCTGCTCCCCAATTGAGGTTATCACTTATTAAGTGTACTAAGGTAACCTAATGTTATTCATTTGGGGAGATAGGCACTGCAATAGTAAAAAACAACTTTAGGAGCTTTTGACTTCCAAGACATGCAAAACCTAAACTCACATGTCCTGCTTTTTAAATATAATGCATCCTGCCCTATGAGCCTCTAGGGCCTACTTTAGGGGTCACCTATGTGTATTAAAGAGGAAGGTTTAGGCCTGGCAAAGGATTTCTTTTGGCAGGTCAGAATGGCAGGTAAAGGCTGCAAAGCTACTTTAGTGGGTGGCACAATGAGTGCTGCAGGCCCGCTAGCAGTATTTAATTACCAAGCCCTGGGTACCCTTTACTTAAATGTGGGAATAGAGTGCAGGCCAATTGCACCATGTTTTATGGAGAGATCACAAGCACTTTAGCACTGATTAGCAGTGGTGAAGTGTACAGAGTCCTAAAGACAACAAAAAAACTAATTCAGCAAAATGGGAGGGGTGAAGGCAAAAGGTTTGGGGGACTACCACCCAAGGGTGTCAGGTCTAACAAATGTGTTGCCATCAATACACATCATTTAGTTAAATGTTTATTAACAGTGCCTGAGTCCATAAAAAAAAAATGGTTGGGCATACAGGAGTGAATCAATGCTATTGATGTCACCAAGTGCACCATTGATGGGATACATAAATACTTGTACGACTTACAGTCTCGTAGTAAAGAGAAGCAGGCACTAAGAACACTGGTACTACTGAAAGTGGTTCTTCATCTGTTACCCCTGCTAATCCGATGGAGGAAATTATTGAAATCGCGCTCGGACCGTGGCGGACGCAAAGACCGTCCGCCACGGGTCCGCCAAAAGCAATCTTACAGATTGCCTGGTGGACGGTCCCCATAGCCAGAAATGGTGGCGGTGCCTAGCAGGCACCGTCCACCAATTCACGACGCTGGCTAGATCCGGCATTTCTATGGTGGCGTTGCCGCCATAGAAAGGCTGGTGGGGATCAGTGACGGGGGCCCCTTGCGTGCCCCCCTTGTGTTGGGGGAGGGGAGGGTGCACTTGGGGGGTACCCATGGTACCCCCCTACATTTCACAGCACTACGTGGCAGGCACCGCGTGGTGCCTGCCATGTAGTGCTGTGAAATGCAGTACATGGCATATTGACATCGCGGCGGGTGCTGCTTTGAGCAGCACCCGCCGCAATGTTAATGATCAAGATCCGACCGCCATGGTGGCGGTCGCATCGTGATCAGGTGTGCGGGACCGCCGCATGCATGGCAGACGGTCCCGGTTTACACCAGAATGGCAGACGGACTCAAGTCCGTCCGCAATCCTAATGACCCCCTTAGTTCCTTGCATGTGTCCAACATTGCAAATCAGGCACCAGCTAGTTTTGAGAACAGTATCCAACCTCTAATGGGGGTTTCAAAAATCAGTATTATATAAATACTATGTGCATTTTTTTTTTTCTATTTTCAACACATCATGAAAAGCAGTCATGCAGTCTTAGAACCCTACTATAATGACTCCAGCACATTGGAGAAAGAAGGCTAAAAGTCCCAGCTTCAACAAGAAAATGCATATCTCCTCGAGCTATCATTTCAACCCACAGGAGCCTCACGGTGGCTATTAGAAATTGGTATAGAGGACTTCTATGGGGACTGAGGCACTCGCAGCAGTTCTTAGAACATTTTTAAGAACATTGATGGGGCCCCTACCCTCTCCTGGCCACCATAGGAAATAATATACACATTTTGGACCACACACATCCTTATGGGGTGACCTTTGAGAGATAATTTGACCCACAGCACTGCCTTTGATGTTTAAATGGCTCTGTGTGCTACTGGAGACCTAGTCAGAAATGGCAGATGATGTGGTGGCCTAGTCAACAGTATAGTGGGGGGCTGCATTCTGAAATCAATGACCAAGGGATAAAAGGTTCTGTCCTTACCCTTCAGTGTGAAGGAAATGGCAACAAAGTTGGAGCAGATCGGCCTTAAGTGTGGGTGAGACCGTGCTCTACACCCACTGCACTGAGATCTCACAGAGAGGAGAAGGTCCCCCACACTGGTACAGGAGAGAGTGAGTGGTACAGTGGCAGGTAGGCCCTGAGCGTGGGGGTCGGTGCTCGCTAGAATAACTAAAGAGTGCAGCCAGCGGGTCTGGTGTCTGCTGCAGCCGATTTGATCCTGGATGTGACACCCCGGCCTGCATGCATTAGAAGCAGAGATGTGGCCTTCAGGCAGGTGCCGGAGAGCTGGGACCCCAATGGTCAGAGCCAAAACACTGTGCTTTGGCTGGCCATAGGCTCCTCATAAAATGTGGTAGTGGCAGCAGACTCTGCTAACAGCGGGACTGCTGCGATAATAATTTACAACCACTATTTAAGTAGAAGAGATGCAAAGAACGGTGACAGAAGTGCAATATGTAGAAAATATGTGGGTACATATTTCTAGGTCCTTTGCAATGAAAAACATTCATCAGTTTAGTTGAGGCACTTGTTCTGGGCTGCCTAGTGTGGGACCTGGGAACCTTCAGCACCATTCACACCTACACACTATGATGCTTGCAGCAGTGACAATGATGAACAAATACAAGCTGGCAGTCTATAAGGTTTAGTGATGGGTAATGGTAAAGGGTGGTAAGGGCAATTTTTGGGTTTATGGATGGTAGGGGTATTTTTAGGATTATGGGGTGGGTAGTGGTAAATGATAGTTAAGGACTAAACTTTCTTTGTATGAAAAGAAATTTTTTTTTTTTTTTTTTTTTTTAGATATATAACCAGGAAGTGTTGGCAGCCATCTTGGGACTCAGCTTGAGCCGAGTCCCAGAAAAAATGTAAAAAAAAAGAAAAGGGGGCAGGGTAGAAATACTTTGACTTCCTAAGGGACCCCGGTAGGAGTCGCATTGGATCCACGGATCCAGCTGATTTTTTTTTTTAAATGAAGCATGGGCTTCTGTGCTTCGTTGGTAATCACCCCCGGTGGGCCAGGGCCATTTTGTCAATGAAGGAGGGGGGATGCCTGCCCCCCGTACTGGGGCTAATTATTGCTCCAGGGACCACCACCTCCACCGGGCCACATTCTAAAAACAAATCGGGGGCCTCTGGGACCGCCTTAGGCCCCGTGGACCACCACCTCCCTGGGGCAGGTCCTACAAATAAGAAAAGGAGGGGGTTCGCAAGGCCATGCTCCTGGAGCCATAGATGGCCCTGGGGACTGCCACCCCAGGGCTGGCTCCTGCTATGTCCCGAGGTGCCCACCCCTGGTACATGGCTGTTTGTTATGGCTTGGCAGGAGCTTTACTGCTCCAGCCAAGCCATAGCAAATGGTCCTCTTCCAGCAAGCGAGAGCATTAAAAATGCTCTTGCTTGCTGGAAGCGGAGCAAAATTGTTTTCACACACAGGCATCTGTATTTCCAGCAGTTCCCTGTGTGTGAAAGCAATGCCGGCTCCCGCAGGAGGCGGGGAGCTGGCAGGGACCGCGGGGGCCTTCAGGAGACCACTGGGCAGAAGTCCCAGTGGAGAGTGGGTGACTGAGGGCACCCACAACAAATGGGCAGGCCCTGGGGGATGGCGTCTCCGGGTCTAAATTGGGCCCGGGGAGGAAGGTCAAGCCATGTGGGCCCCTCCCCTATTGTAAGTAGGCTGGGCCTCAGGGGATGGGGTCTCCGGGGTCAAAATCGGTCTGGGGAGGGGGGTTGCATGCCCCACTTCCCTAAGAAAACAAACAATAATAAAAAGGCGGGCCCCGTCAAGTCACTGGAGGCCCTGCCCTCTTTCACCACCACTATGCAAACGCGCCTCCTGGTGCACTACCAGTTGGGGGATGAAGTCCCCTTGGATGCTGAGGGTCATTGGAGCCCAAGAACCCCTCCTGTCACCTCCAGTAATTCCCACACAGCAGGATTGCTGAGAGGTCTTCAGAGGCCATGCCCCCTTTCTCCACCACTCTGCAAACAAGCCTCCTGGCGCACTAATGATTGAGGGATGAAGTCCCCTTGTCTGCCGCGGGTCCTTGGGGGCAAAAAACCGCTACTGTTACCTTCAGTAAGTCCCATAAAACAGGATTGCTTAGAGGTCTTCAGAGGCCCAGCTCCCTTTCTTCACCACTCTGCAAATACGCCTCCTGGCGCTCTACTGGTTGGGGTATGAAGTCTTCTTGAATGCTGCGGGTCCTTAGGGGCAAGTAGCCCTCCTGTTACCTCCAGTAAGTCTGACCCAGCAGGATTCCCGAGAGCTGGTTGGAGGCCCCCCCTTTCTCCACCACTCTCAAAATGCTACTACTAGGTAAACAAGCATTTGCAATGCAATCGGTCTCGCCTTTGGGGCCTTATATGTATTTAGCTATGCAGCACATTAGCCTGGGTGCTGAAACATCTACTGTTCTTTAACATGGAGGTAAAGTAAGCACCAAACTGTGTGACACACCAGGTATGGGAACACATGGAGAGAAATATTGCCTTTCAGCGGGAAATGGTATAGTCCAAAGCTCTGTTTTTAATATAAAATCAGGGCCTTCGGTGGTCATATCACTGAAAATACAAGATTTGAAAAAAATATATTGTCTACGGGTGCTCGTGGAAGACAATTTCTTTGGACTGGAATCTAGAGAATGCTAAAGTGATTCTGGTATTTTAGTGACCTATGCTGGTTGTTTTCTATCAAGAAAGTTAAATAGAGGCAGTTGCCAGAAAAATCTAAAAAAGAAAGTCCCTCAGCAGAAAGCAATTCTGGTATTTTACTGACCTCTACTGATCGTTTGCTATCAAGACAGTTAAATAGAGGCAGTTGAACAAGCAGAAAGCAATTATGGTATTTTACTGACCTCTTCTGGTCAGTTTTCCATCAAGACAGTTAAATAGAGGCAGTTGAACAGAAAAAAAGTCTCTAAGCGGAAGCAGACATGTCCTAGGGCTGATCTCCAGAGCCCACAAAGTACATACACATATAAGTATATACTAAAGTATATACAAGAGGTCTTGAATGCTCGACCTAAAAACCATAGAAATTCACTTAAAAACCAAAGGTTACAGGGACGTGAAAATTAGGAAATAGAGTGTGTTGAAAAACATAGAAATTCACTAAAACAAATATAGGTTACAGGGATGTCATAGTTAGGAAACATATTAAAACCAAAGGTTACAGGGGCATTATAGTTGGGCTCAGATTTCACTCGTACAAAAACTAGTGAAATTCAGCAGTTATAGTTAGCTGAGCTAACAATGACTCGCGCCCACGCAATGCACTGCTTATGACCTCACATATCACATCACTCATGAAAAGGTCAGTGACATCACTGATGACATCTCAAATGACATCACTGAATATATATATATATATATATATATATATATATATATATATATATATATATATATATATATATATCTACTGGCGGTCGCCAGTAGATAGTTATAGTTACAACCTATTATCCATAGGAAATCCACGACATTCTATTTGAAATAACTCTCTTGCCGGTTGACGTATCTTCGCAAAATTTTCAAACTTTGTGGGGCGCTCCGGTCCGCTCCTACCCTGAAAGTCTCGGGGGATTCGTCAAGCGGGGGCCGAGAAAAAAGGGGGTCCCAAAACGTGTTTTCCCCATGCAATTTTCCATAGGAAACTTTAGACACGGCTACAGCCCAAACTGCTGAACGGAATTACACCAAATTTGGCAAAGAGGTAGTTCTTGGTTCAGAAAGAACCCTTTTGTTAAATGGTGTAAATCCGTTCAGTAGTTGCTGAGAAAATCAAAAGTAAAAGTACATATATATCTATGGGCACGGAGGATTCGCGCACCCTGAGCGCACCCTGCGCGCACCGTCCCGATCACGAGCTGCATGTTAATTGGCTGTCAGCTGGCTGTCAACATTCCGATTCAGGAAATGTTGGCAGCCATTTTGTCCCTCGGTAGAACCGAGGGACAGAAACAAGTGCGCAAAGCGCACAAAGGGGGCAGGGTAGAAACACCCTGACCCCCTAGGTTTGCTCAGGGGGTCCCACAAGGACCCCCTGGGCAAAAAAATAAATAATTTTTTTTTTTTAAAAATCGGCAGGATGCGCTCAGGGTGCGCGAATCCTGCCGAAAAAAAAAAAAAATCGAAGCGCGGTCTCCCGCGCTTCGATTGTATTTTGCCCCCGGGTGGCCCAAGTCCCGGGGGCATGGTGGGGGGTTTAATTTTATGTGTGGGGGGCCTCAAAGGGCCCCCCAAGCCCCGGGGACCGCCACCCCCCGGGGCTTTCTTTTAAAAATGGTGCGGGAGGGCTCTGAGCCCTCCCGCAGCCCCGGGGACCACCACCTCCCCGGGGCTTTTTAAAAAAATTAAACAACCTGTGTGGGGGCTCCAGCCCCCCACACGCCCGGGGACCGCCACCTCCCGGGGCACTAACAAATTAAAATGGGGGTCCGTTTTGGACCCCCGAAGCCCCGGGGACCACCACCTCCCCGGGGCTGTGCTGATGTAGGGAGGGGGCCGCGCGGCCCCCTCCTGGAGCCCTTGATGGCCCTGGGGACCGCCACCCCCAGGGCCGGCTCCTGCAGTGTCCCGGGTGCCTACCCCCGGGACACTGTAGTTTGCTATGGCAGGACGGGAGCCTCGCGGCTCCCGTCCTGCCATAGCAAACTGCTTTGGATATTGGAAGAGAGAGCAGGGAAACCTGCTCTCTCTTCCAATATCCAAAGCCGATTGCTTTTCCACATGGGGAGCAGCATGTCAGCTGCTCCCCATGTGGAATAGCAATGCCGGCTCCCAAGGGACGTGGGGAGCCGGCGGGACTGTGGGGGATTGGGGACCCCTCCACAGTCCCCAACGGAGAGGGCCAGCCCCGGGGGATGGGGTCCCCGGGGCAAGTAGTGGCCCAGGAGGGGGCCACGCAGCCCCCTCCCCAAAAAAGAAAAAAAAAAAATGGAAAGGCCGGCCCCGGGGGATGGGGTCCCCGGGGCCTTAAATGGCCTGAGGAGGGGGCCACGCAGCCCCCTCCCAAGAAAATAAAAAGGCCATGCCCCGGGGGATGGGGTCCCCGGGGCCAATACAGGCCCAGGGAAGGGGGGCCACGCGGCCCCCTTCCCGTTTTTTTTAAATAAAATTAAATTTAAAAAAAGGGGTAAGGCCCTGGGGGATGGGGTCCCCAGGGCCCAAAAACAGGAAAAAGGAAGGGGGGCCACACAGCCCCCCTTCAGGGGACAAATTTTTTTTTTTAAAAACGATCGGGCCCGCAGGCCCCGCCCTTCCTTCACCACTCTGCAAACGCGCCCCTGGCGCGTTTGCAGAGGGGAACGAATTCCCCTTGAATACTGGGGGTCCCTGGGGCCAACTAGCCCACCAGGAACCTCCAATATGCGCCAGGGGCTGCGTTGCAGAGACGTGTAGAGAGGCCACACCCTTTTACACCTCTCTGCAACGCAGCTCTGTGGCGCTTTTTGGAGGTATATGGTGGGCTAGTTGGACTCCGGGACCCTCAGGATTCAAGGGAACTTAATCCCCCAACTTAAAACACGCCACGGGCGCGTTTGCACAGTGGTGAAGGGAGGGCGGGGCTTCAGGTGACATGTGTGCAAACAGGCCCCGTGGCGCGTTTTAAGATGGGGAATTAAATCCCTTCAATCCTGAGGGTCCTGGGGCCAACTAGCCCAACAGGTACATCCAGAAAGCGCCACAGAGCTGCGTTGCAGAGAGGTGTAAAAGGGTGTGGCCTCTCTACACGTCTCTGCAACGCAGCCCCCTGGCGCATATTGGAGGTTCCTGGTGGGCTAGTTGGCCCCTAGGGACCCTCAGGATTCAAGGGGACTTAATCCCCCAACTTAAAACACGCCACGGGGCGCGTTTGCACAGATGTCACCTCAGGCCCCGCCCCCTCCCTTCACCATTGTGCAAATATTCTTCTAAAATCATCCGAAATACGAATTCCGATTTACTCACCTGTTATCAGGAGAGACCTCAGTGCTGTATCTTTCAGCCCAGTACTGGTCCTGAAAAGTAATTTTAACCGTACTTACCAGTAACTTGAATTTCCTTCCATAGGCTAACATTGACTGGTTTCACTTGGAAATTCTTTTAAGTGTGGAGTTTTGGAACTTTAAAATATTCCTCTAAAATCAGCCGAAATACGAATTCCGATTTACTCACCTGTTATCAGGAGAGACCTCAGTGCTGCATCTTTCAGCCCAGTACTGGTACTGAAAAGTATTTTTAACCGTACTTACCGGTAACTTGAATTTCCTTCATAGGCTAACATTGACTGGTTTCACTTGGAAATTCTTCTAAGTGTGGAGTTTTGGAACTTTAAAATATTCCTCTAAAATCAGCCGAAATACGAATTCCGATTTACTCACCTGTTATCAGGAGAGACCTCAGTGCTGCATCTTTCAGCCCAGTACTGATCCTGAAAAGTAATTTTAACCGTACTTACCAGTAACTTGAATTTCCTTCATAGGCTAACATTGACTGGTTTCACTTGGAAATTCTTCTAAGTGTGGAGTTTTGGAACTTTAAAATATTCCTCTAAAATCAGCCGAAATACGAATTCCGATTTACTCACCTGTTATAAGGAGAGACCTCAGTGCTGTATCTTTCAGCCCAGTACTGGTCCTGAAAAGTAATTTTAACCGTACTTACCAGTAACTTGAATTTCCTTCCATAGGCTAACATTGACTGGTTTCACTTGGAAATTCTTCTAAGTGTGGAGTTTTGGAACTTTAAAATATTCCTCTAAAATCAGCCGAAATACGAATTCCGATTTACTCACCTGTTATCAGGAGAGACCTCAGTGCTGCATCTTTCAGCCCAGTACTGATCCTCAAAAGTAATTTTAACCGTACTTACCAGTAACTTGAATTTCCTTCCATAGGATATCATTGCCTGCTTTTTGCTGAAAAAGTTTCTAAGTGTTGATTTTTGAAACATACAAATATTCCTCTAAAATCAGCCGAAATACGAATTCTGATTTACTCACCTGTTATCAGGAGAGACCTCAGTGCTGCATCTTTCAGCCTAGTACTGGTCCTGAAAAGTAATTTTAACCGTACTTACCGGTAACTTGAATTACCTTCATAGGCTAACATTGACTGGTTTCACTTGGAAATTCTTCTAAGTGTGGAGTTTTTGAACTTTATAATATTCCTCTAAAATCAACCAAAGTACGAATACCAATTTACTCACCTGTTATCAGGAGAGAACCCAGTGCTGCATCTTTTAGCCCAGCACTGACCCTGAAAAGTAATTTTAACCGTACTTACCAGTAACTTATATTTTCTTCCATAGGAATCCATTGTCTGGTTTTCAGCAAAAAAGTTTCAAAGTGTTGATTTTTACAAACTACAAATATTCCTTAAAAATCACCTGTATGACTTAAACGCATTCTTTCAACTGTTTACAGGAGATGCACCAGTGCTGGATCCAGGATCCAACACTGAGTAAGAAAAAGTAACGATAACAGTTTTTACCTGCTAAGTGAATTTCCTTCCATAGGATAACATTGGTGATTCTATGAGAAAAAGTTTCTAAGTGTCAACTTTTAAAATACAATAATATTCCTTAAAAATCACGACTGTAACCAAAACGCTTTTACTCAACTGTTTACAGGAGATGTACCAGGACTGAATCTAGGATCCAGTCCTGTGGTTAGAAAAGTAATCCATAAAGTAACTAATTGCATTTAACTAGAAATTCACATTGAGCTGAATGTTGCATTGTGTTTGAAAATGTGTTGCCCATTGCAACAACTGTAACTACTGTACTTAAAAGTCTATTGCCTATGTGCAAAGTATTTAAACTAAAGTAATTCATTCTGAGAAAGTATTTTTTGTAATGTAATGTATAATGTAATTACAATGTAATTTAAAAAATAAAATATGTAAAAAAATTGTTTCTAAAAATGTAGTAAATCAGTATGAAAAAATTAATATAACAATTAATACATT
This sequence comes from Calotriton arnoldi, assembly GCA_963921515.1. Classification (NCBI taxonomy): domain Eukaryota; kingdom Metazoa; phylum Chordata; class Amphibia; order Caudata; family Salamandridae; genus Calotriton; species Calotriton arnoldi. The sequence goes on along the minus strand of CAWUFW010014672.1, from coordinate 87,126 downwards.
TAAAAATTGTCATTTACAAAACCTTTGAAATTCACTGAAAAAACCGTAGGTATCAGGCACGTTATAGTTAGAAATTAGCATTTAAAAAACCTTTGAAATTCACTGAAAAAACCATAGGTTTCAGACACGTTATAGTTACAAATTAGCATTTAAAAAACCTTTGAAATTCACTGAAAAAACCATAGGTTTCAGACACGTTATAGTTACAAATTAGCATTTAAAAAACCTTTGAAATTCACTGAAAAAACCATAGGTTTTAGGGACAGTTATAGTTTCTTGGACATTGCACTCGTACAAAACCCGTGAAATTCCCCGTTATAGTTAGTTCAGCTAACTATAACTCGCGCCCCGCAATGCACTGCTGATGACGTCACATATTACATCACTCATGACATGGTCAGTGACATCACTGATGACATCACTGATGACATCTCAAATGACATCACTGATGACATCATCCACGTGATAATCTGATGCACCTCCTCACACCCTAATATAATCTTTGATACACCCACTCTAAATTACAGACTGCCATTCGCAAAACCATAGACACACCAACACCACTAACTACATACCCACTCACTGATTCTTAGGTCTACACACACACATCCACTCACTCACCCGTACAGTCACTCATACTTACGGTCACTCAGTACAGGACTATCATATGCACTCTTACTCCTATATAGACACTCAAACAACGCCACTCATCCATAGAGATACTCAGACACCTAGTCAGTCATGCAAATAATTAAACACACTGCCATTTACTCACCTATACAGTTATACACACACCAGCTCACTTACTCATACAAATAGTAGCACATTGTTACGCTCTTATACAATCACTGATACAAGCACACACTCATCCATACAGCCACTATCACAATCACTCACTCTTGCTTATAGCTATTTATATACTCCAACACACATATATACTGCCTTTCACATATGTAGTTACTCACACATGTACCACTGGGACATACATTCACTCACTAACACACTCTTACACACACTTACCCACCCATACAGTCTATCACAGATGCACTCTTGAAACCATCCACCCAGTGAATCACCCACTCACACATCTATGCACAGAGTTGCACACACCCCTCCCACACAAACACTCAGGCACCCATACAGATACTCAGACAAGCATTCAATAACTCATATAGACACTCATTTAGCTATTCACAAACACATGCAGCCACTTACACAGCAACAGACAGACGGATACAGACATTCACCCAGATTAGTCACTAACCCATGCATTCAGTAAGATACGTTAAATCACTCACTTATAGAGTCAGTCACGCACCTACTAAATCATCCATACAGACACTTACACACCCACTCATTCTTCAATACGTCTTTTCCTATATATATTAAAAATATTTAAACTTTACAGAAACACACAGTCACTGGATGATGTCATCAGTGATGTCATTTGAGATGTCATCAGTGATGTCATCAGTGATGTCACTGACCATGTCATGAGTGATGTAATATGTGACGTCATCAGCAGTGCATTGCGGGCGCGAGTTATAGTTAGCTGAACTAACTATAACGGGGGAATTTCACGGGTTTTGTACGAGTGCAATGTCCAAGTAACTATAACTGTCCCTAAAACCTATGGTTTTTTCAGTAAATATATATATATATATATATATATATATTACCTACTGGCGGTCGCCAGTAGGTAGTTATAGTTAGAACCTTGTTGCCATTTAAAAAAAAGTAAAGGCCAGCCAGGCCCCGGGGATAGGGTCCCTGGGGCCAGAAGTGGTGTCATCAGTGATGTCATTTGAGATGTCATCAGTGATGTCATCAGTGATGTCACTGACCATGTCATGAATGATGTAATATGTGACGTCATCAGTAGTGCATTGCGGGGGCGCAAGTTATAGTTAGCTCAACTAACTATAACGGGCAAATTTCTCTGGTTTTGTACGAGTGAAATATCCAACTAACTATAACGTCCCTGAAACCTGTGTTTTTTTCAGTGAATTTCTAAGGTTTTTTAAATGCTAATTTCTAACTATAACGTCCGTGAAACCTATGGTTTTTTCAGTGAATTTCAAAAGTTTTTTAAATGCTAATTTCTAACTATAACGTCCCTGAAACCTGTGGTTTTTTCAGTGAATTACTATGGTTTTTAAATGCTAATTTCTAACTATAACGTCCCTGAAACCTATATATATATATATATATATAGGTAGTCACAGTTAGGATTGTGTTTCCATAGGAAATGTATTTTTTGGTTCGCTAATAACTTTGGCGCCATTTGACAAATCTTCACTGAACTTTCCAAAATAAATATTCTCCTTCCTAGAATGTTTTGAGGTGATTCCTTAAGCGGGGGGCTGAGAAAAAGGGGGAGTCCTAAAATGTGTTTTCCCCATTCATTTTTCCATAGGAACTTTAGAGACAGCTACAGCCCAAACAACTGAACGGATTCACACCAGATTTTGCAGACAGCTAGATCTAGGTACAGAAAGGTTGCATTTTGTGATTATGTGTTAATCCATTTGGTAGTTTTTGAGAAATTGAGGCTCAAACCAAATTGTATCTATCACACCGTGGAGGCTCCTTGGACTTAACAGATCTCATGCTGAGATCTGAATTGGCTGCCACTACATCAACAAGGATGTGCCGGCAGTCATCTTAGGACTCGGGACTCGGACTCAAGGGCATGTGCAGTCGGGGGTTGGCTTTAAGTAGGGTAGTAAAATATTACTTCACATTAAAAAACCCTACAAAATTCACTGAAAAAACCAAAATTTAAAGCAACTAGAACTCGTGCCCTAAGGTAACTATAACTCGTGCCCTTACCATGCACTGCTAATTACCCCATATATTACTTCATTCATGACATGTTTTATGATATCATTAATAATATCACTGCAACATTTGCGATGACATCATTGATGACAAAACTGAGCACGGCGGGGGCGCAAGTTATACTTTCCTTACAGCATGAGTTTTAGTTACTTGAGATATCCATAACTGGTGAATATCAGTGGTTTGTACATTTAAAACATTACGTTATCACTGCAATTTTCACCTAACCATAACATTACTTTAATCCTTTGTTGTTTTTCACTGAAAATATATGTATGTATACATATGTGTTTCACTTACCTTAAAATACTATACTGTGTGGTCATATAATCATTCTTACAAAAAATTGATTACAAGGAGAGAACTCTGGCTGATCATGCCCTGGTCAGATCTCACATTGTCCTCCCAAAACCTACACCTAAATTTATTGGATTAGAATTTCTTACAAATGTTCCTGTTATGCAGTATTCAAGGCAGGATTTCAAAAAATGTTAGAGCACTTTATACTAAACAAAAGGCACTATTGTTAGTGCAGGAATATTATGGGAAGCACTAAAACTGGTTATACATTGGGTATGTATATCAAAGCAATCAGTATACTAAACATGATGCATACAAGACTCTTCGAATTGGAGCATAAACTAAGAGGCATATTTATGAGTTTGTCACGCAGTGTAGCGCAGCAAGTCACCTTGATGCGCTGCACTGCGTGACAGAGAAAGGACAGGAATGCACCGTATTTAAAAGAATACAGTGCATTTCTGCCTTTTCCCCTGCACTGGTTCCGTTTTGGCTGCCTAGCGCCAACGCAGGCACCCTTGCACCATGGTACAAGGGTGCCTGCATTGTAAGGTGGCTTGTTTTTGTGCAGGAAGGGGGCATCTTCCTGCAGAAAAACAATTCCTTGAGGCATTTTCCTCTTTCTTTGTGTGCTCCAAAATGCAGCACATGTAGAAAGAGGAAAAGAACAAGGAGGAATAAACATATTTCTCCTTGCTACGCCTCACCTGGCAAGGCATAGGTTTTTGGTGCATTTCCTGGTCTAGCACTTCTGGTATATCTGGGAATGTGTCAAAATCCATGGATGTTGAGTGGGACCACCCATTAAACATCCATGGAATGCCTCCCTGGTGCTGAGTAAGGAAACACAGCGATTTGTGCTGCGTTGGATTTATGAAGCCACTCAGGGCCACGCAATGTGGTCTTTTGTGGCTTCATAAATCTCATTTTTAAGTTATGTCGCTCTTGCACCACGATGTGTGGTGCAAGAGGGACGCAATGAGGCTTGTAAATATGCCCCTAAATGAGTTTGAATCTGAGTTGGCAATAATGAGGGCAAGGCAATATTAGATTATATCTTAGTGCAGCCCTGCTGGTACACAAGAAGGAAGCTGAATGGTAGTTAAATTCTTAGGCAAATATGCAGTGGCTAGATCATATGGGAGGGAGTTCACTCAAGGAAAATATTAGCAAACCTGTTATAAAGACCTTTTGGGGCTGTGATGTATCTAAGGTAGAAATGCAGATAAGAAAGCTAGTAATGGAAATTGGGACTATATCACAAGAATTCACAATTTTCAACTCAAAGGTTTGATAATGCTAAAGATACACTCTCTTATCTTGAGGACGTTGTACAAGCATGGGTGGATGAGGCACTGCACCAGTCATTGGAAGAACGAATATCCACTGCCGAACTTAAAGCCACCATACAGGGCATGCAAGGTGGAAGGTCACAAAAAGTAGTGGCTTTATTGTAGAATTCTATAAAGAACATGCATATATCAGGCCCACATGCACTTTAGCAAGGGAGAAAAGATGCTTGCTCCAACTCACCATGAAGTATGAATTATAGTCCTACTTAAGCCTGATTAAAATTCTTCCAAATCTAAATCCTACTGGCCGCTGTGACTACTCAACTTTCACTATAAGATTTTTGGTACATTGTTAGTGAATAGACTACTCCCATTGTCACCAGGATTGTCTTGCCAAACCAATATGGCATGTAAATTTCTAGATACAGCATTGGAGAGAAAGGGACTGGGAATTTATTGATGGGCTGTATCAGGCTTCTGTAATCACAACCCACAACAGGATTGGCAGTGCTATCTCCCCTCACAATAAAATCAGCAAGTGAACTAAACAAAGATGGCCATTGTAAACAGTTTTGCTTACTATTGCAGTTGTATCGCTTGTTTGCATGACCGGCCAGAACAACTTAACATGGAGCCATAGGTTCAGATTACGAGAGTACTACTGTTAATATACAAAAATGATATTTTGCTATTCATTAGGGAGATTCCGATCAACCTAGAACACATTTTATGCGTGATTATCAGGTTTGAAGCCTAAAATGATAACTCAAATGCAAAGCATGAGAATCAGCACAGTGGGAGATTTATTCCTGGATAGTAAATTCCCATCACTTCAAACAAGCACACACAACTCACATCAAGTCCCTCTAGGCACTTTTACCTATTTCAGAATGTGTTCTTGCTGCCAATCTAAGCATGAAGTATTTCCCCAAGAACATCCCCCACCCTGGATAAACTGATTACCAATCCCAATGGCAGATGCCTGATTGCTAGGCCCTACAAGTCAATTAAACAGATGGCCCAGGGGATATCCATCATTAGGACTGAATGGGGAGTTGAGATGGGTCTAAAGATAGATGAACAATGGACATACTTTTGCTCACACTGTTGAAATGTCCCATAACAACAGGTGCCAACTTATTAACTATATAATACATGGTTGCCTGCAATTTCTGTACAAAAGCCCATCTCTAATTTCCATATGCCAGGCCAGTTGTGATGCATCTGGCCACCTGTAATAAAGAAATTACCTAGTCACCTAACTGTAATAAGTTGTTGCAGTTGAGTTTTGACATCACAATGCCTGCTGTCAGTGCCAGCAAGGAGGGTGAAAGGCAGGTCACAGAGCATAATTACAGCCTTTTTTTAAACAAAGAAATGGGAGCTAACTTTTCCTTCTTCTGATATATTTTTCTAAAATGTAAAGCAGTCAGCAGGTAAGAGATATTTATGGCAACATTTTTCTTTTTTTCCACACTCTAGGTCAGGACAGGAAATATAAACTTTCTGAATGTTTCAGCACAATCTGAGCCTCAGCATTTTAAATCAGATTTACATGAACTGAGCCTTACATCTTTTGGCAAAAACAGCTTTTTGGTGTGCTTACTTTCACAGTGCAGATGCTGCTTTTTTCTACGTGCCTGCAATGAATATGACAGAGCATAGGGGGCTATTCCCAAAGGTTAATCTTCATGTGTAGATGTGCTACAGGAGAATTTACTCTTACACCTTTAAGTAACTTTACTACTTTTGGCTGTACACCATTTACGAGAGTAAAGTTACTCAAAAGCGTAGACTGACATGCCCTACCCTGAGAACAGTGGGTGGAGTTAATGAAAAAGTCATAAATTACTGTAAAGTTACAATTAGTAGTAACTTTCATAATGGTATTTGATGTTCCACACACTTGGGAGAGACCTCCAGAATCGGGCTGGAAAGCTCTCTAAGGTAAAGTATAGGGAAAAGTTTAATAAATGTAACCTTTAGATAAAAAGAAAAAATATTTTTAGTTAAATGTTTTAGTTAAATGTTAATGTTAATTAATTGTATATATTTATTTTAAATGTAGAACAATATATTAAATAATAAAATAATACATTTACAGCATTAATACCTTGGGCCTGATTTAGAGTTTGGCGGAAGGGTTACACTGTCACAAATGTGATGGATATACTGTCTGCCTTATTACAAATGCTTTATATCCTATGGCACTTGTGATAATGAAGACAGGATAGCCACCTTGTTTGCAATGGGGTATCCATCCTTGGAACTCTAAATTAGACCATTGACTATATATTAAATTCAAATAAAATAATTTTTCTGGAGTTTAAGTTAAAAAGTAAATTCCCACCCAAGTTAAAAATATTGTTTTATTATTAATTAAACATTTTAAAACTGATTAAAAAATTACTTCAAATTAGTTAAATTATTTTAATAATATTAATGCGCCATTAATTTTTACATGAAAAGGTTAACATATTTTAAAATAAAATAATTATTATTTTGTATGTATAGAAAGTGTTTTGACATTAAATGAAATGATTTACATTTTAACTACTTTAATTAATTTAATTAATATTCACATTAGTTCCTATGGCGTTTTATTATAAGTCCCTACCTGCCTTATTTTCTATGGGAGGGTAATGTTATGTTATGCTATGTTATGTTATGTTATGTAATGTTATGTTATATTATGTTATGTATGCTATGTCAATTTGTACAGCACTCTAATCACCCATGAGGGTATCCAGGCAGCGAGCAGATGTGTAGGCGTGTGGTCTTCACTGAATTATTTGCAGAGCCAGGTCTTCAGCTTCTTGAAAAACTCAAGTAGCGAGAAGGAGGTTCTGCTGTGTTGTGGCAGTTCATTCCATGTTTTGGGTGTGATGTATGAGAACAAGTGGGCTCCTGCTCTGCTTTTGTGAATGGGGGAGGTGTGTGCAAGTGAGAGTGAGTCTGAGCATAGGTGCCTGGATGGCCTGTGAAAGTGTATGTAGTCGTTGAGGTATGCGGGTCCAATGCTGTGTAGGGCTTTGTAGGCATAGGTTAGGATTTTGAAACGGCTGCATTGTGAATGGGGAGCCAGTGTAGCTCCCTGAGGTGAGGCGAGATGAGGCGAGGTGAGATGTGGGTGTGGTGGGGAAGGTCTGTTCAGGAGCTGCTTGGAGATTCCTTCGTATATTATGTTGCCTTATTGGAGTTTGCTTATGATAAGTGCTTGTGTGATGGTTTGTACGGCGTTCTGTGGAAGCCACTTGAAGATTTTCTGCAGCATCCGCAGGATATGGAAGCAGGCGGAGCTCACTGTGTTGGCTTGTGCTTTCAGGTTGAGCTTGTAGTTAAGGTTCATCTCCAGATTTTTGGCATGGTTAGTGGGTGTTAGTGTGGGTACTAGTTCTGTCAGCCACCAGGTGGTGTCCCACAGGGAGTTCCTGTTTCCAATTCCAATAATTCTGTTTTGTCGGAGTTGAGTTTTAAGCAGTTGGTTCTTATCCATTCTGCAGGTGGCGAAGTCGGTTCTGGAGGTGGGTCTCCTGTCCGTCAGGGAGAGGATGAGTTGGGTGTCATCTGCGTAGATGATGATGGTGCTGCCTTGAGAACTAATGATGTTGACGAGTGGTGCCATGCAGATGTTGAACTGGGTTGGGCTGAGTGATGATCCCTGGGAGACTCTGCACATTAGGTTCTTGGCATCAGATGTGAAAGGTGGCAGTCTGACTCTTTGGGTTGTTCTTGTAAGGGAGGAGCACATCCAGTTGAGAGATGGTCCTTGGATACCGAACTCGTGGAGTTTTCTGAAGAGTGTGTTGTGGGAGACTGTGTTGAATGCAGAATGAGGGCCACTGTTTCTCTGCAGTCTAGGATGGTACTGATGTAGTTGGTGGCTGTGATGAGTGCAGTTTCTGTGTTGTAGTTCTTTCTCAAGCATGATTGTGTGTTGTCCAGTAGATGTTGGAGTTCTTGGTGGCTTGTGAGTTGTTTGCTGAAGGTCTTTTCTATCACTTTTGCTGGGTAGAAAAGCAGGGAGATAGGGCAGAAGTTGGCCAGTTGGCTTGGGTCAGATGATGGTTTCTTGAGGAGGGTGTTGATTGCTGCTTGCTTCCAAGCTTCTGGGAAGGTGGCAGAGGTGATGGAGGTATTCAGGATGTGGGTGAGTGCTGTGCTGATTGGTGATGCTCCAAGATTTTAGATGTGGTGGGGCAAGGGCTCATTGGGCCACCAGCATGGATGGTATGCATGCTTGTGGCTGTTTCCTCACTGGTGAAGGGCTTCCATGCAGTTAGGTAGTTGTCTTGATTGGTGAAGGGCAGGTTGGCAATGAGTTTGCTGTGGTCTGGTTGGTGTGCGAAGTGCCTGTAGATGTTCATGATTTATCTGTATCTATATTTGTATCTGTTTATCTGTATTTGTATCTGTTTATTGCCTGTTTCTTTCTCTGTTTAACTTGTTTTGCTATTTGTACAGCGCTCTGATACCCGGATGGGTCATGTTCATGCTATATAAAACAACTTAAAAAAATACATTTTAAAAAATTGCTGTTGAAGGAGTTGGATAGTTTGTTGCACAGTTCTGGAGAGGGGGTGATGCTATTGACAGAGGGTGTCAGTGTGGTGAAATCTTTGATGATCAAAAAGATTTCTTTGAGCTCTCTTTGATGCGTTCAGCTAGCAGTCTTTTCTTGGAGTCTTTTAGTTGCTGGTATCGTCCAAGAGCAGCTTTGAAGGTAGTTTATTGGAGGTTTTGTGGCTGGCTCTCTGCTTTCTCTCTAGCCATTAGCAGTGTCTCTTGGTGTCCCGAAAGCCCTCTGTGTACCAGCTGTCTTGCTTGTTGGATCTTCTCTGTTTGTTGAGTTTGATTGGTGCAGTTCTTGATCCAGTTGTTGAAGTTGTCAATATCTTCATGATGTTGTCAGTAGGGTTTGGTTGGCCAGAGCAGAAAATGTTTAGCTAGTCTGATGACAACATTTTGCTCCAGCTGCATCTGGGTAGGCTGACATTGGTAGGTGCTTTCGTTTGTGGTGTGTTGACTTGGGAGTGTATTATGGAGTGGTTGGTTCATGTGGGAGGTGAGGTCAAGTTGAACTTGATGCCGTCAAAGGTGGTGAAGATGGGGTCCAACATTTGTTCAGCGATGTGTGTAGTTTCTGTGATGAGCTGGGTTAGTCCGATGCTGTTTAGGCTTTATAGGAGTGCTGTGGAGTAGGGGTTTGTTTTGTCTTCCAGGCGGAAGTTTTTTTTATTTATTTTATTTTATTTTATGCGTTTTTATATAGCGCAGACTTTACTCGAAGGTGTCAGAGCGCTTCACAATAGGAACAGTAACATTACATGAGGAGAAAATTACAAGTGAGCATAATACAAAGGCAAGCGTTACATTACATGAGGAAAAAGTGACAATTGTGCAAATAACAAAAACAAACAAAATACAAAAAGAGGTAGCAAATGATACGTTACTAGAGGAAAAAGTGACAAGTGTGCACGATACATAAGATACAAAATACAAATAGAGGTATAATACTGCAATAAGTGGCAGTCACTCAGAACACACTGGGAAGGCACTTCTATAGGCATGGAGTACAGAATTTCCTATAGTGGAAGAACTTCCTTGAGGGAATAGAGAGGGCGTGAATTAGGTTTGGAAGTGTCTTTGGAGAAGGAGACGTTTGAGGTCAGTTTTGAAGGACCGGGAAGAGGTGGTGGTCCGGAGCTGAGGCGGAAGTGAGTTCCAGATTCTTACTGCGTTGCCTGAAAAGGATTGGGCCATCAATCTTTCCTTTTTGAAAGTGGGAGGTTCAAGCAATAAGTTTTCCGCATTACGTGATGGTCTAGAGCCTCCAGAGAGTTTCAGTTTATTCACCAAGTAGCGAGGAGAGGAGGAATGCAAGGCTTTGTGGGTGATACAGGCAGTCTTGTAGATAGATCTTGCCTCGATGGGAAGCCAACAGAGGGAGGATAAAATGGGTGTGATGTGGTCGCTTCTTTTGGTCCCATATATGAAACGAGCTGCTGAATGGAGCACAGATTTGATGGGGGACAGGTGGGATTTGGGGAGGCCAGTAAGAAGAGAATTGCAGTAGTCCAGTCTAGAGCGAACCAGCGATTGGACCAGGGTTTTTCGGTCTTGCTCTGGGAAGAAGCGTCGGATCCCCCAGAGAAAGCGCAGTTGGTATCGAGCAGACTTTGCAATGGAATTGATGTGGGAGAGTAGATTGAGTTTTCTGTCGAGTATGACACCAAGGGATTTTGCGCTGTCGACAATGATGGGTTTATTGTTAAGTAGATTCATCTGATCCATCCATGATTGAACCGGAGGAGGAGAGAGTGAGGAGGAGAGGAGGAGGAATTCAGTTTTGGAGGGATTCAGAATCAATTGATGAGTTAACATCCAGTTTTGAATGGAGTCGAGAGTAGAGTTTAGGATGGAGAGATCGTGTGTGGAGGACACCTTGAGCTAGATTTGAGTGTCGTCCGCATAGAGATGATAGAGGATCCCAGATTTACTTAGGAGATTTCCCAATGGTTCCAAATAGAGGTTGAACAAAGTGGGTGCAAGTATAGAGCCTTGAGGAACACCTTGACCTACCGCCAAAGGAGATGAAAGACTGTTCGCTATTTTGATCATTTGGGATCTATCAGAGAGGAAGGAAGCAAACCATTTAAGTACTGTGCCTTCCATGCCCATTCTCTGTTGAAGAGTGTTAAGGAGAGTGTTGTGATTGACAGTGTCAAAGGCTGCAGAAAGGTCAAGGAGAATTAGAAGACAAGACTCCCCTGAATCGAGTATCCGCAGCGTGTCATCAATCACTTGCAGCAGGGCTGTTTCAGTGCTGCAGTTTTGAATGAAGCCAGACTGGAGATTGTCAAGAAGATCATTGTCCTTGATATGACGGGAAAGTTGTTTCGCTACACATCTTTCTGTGATTTTCGCAAGAAAAGGTAGGTTAGTGATGGGGCGGAAGTTGTTGAGGTCGTTCGCATCAGCAGTGGGTTTTTTAAGAAGAGGGGTAACCTGCCCAGTTTTGAAGGAAACAGGAAGGGAGCCTTGACAGAGGGAGAGGTTAACCAGAGTGGTCCAATAGGAAAGAGAATGGGTGTAGAAGTCGATTCCAATGGCACTAGGGATGGGGTCAAGAGAATGGTTGGAGGGCTTTGTTTCGAGGATGCATTTCAGGAGGGCATCTTCAAAGATTGAGTCAAAGTTCTGCCAAATGGCTAAGGATTTGCGCTCCTCTGGAGGGGTAGGATGAATGACCTGATCCACAAGTGATTTCACTTTTTCGTCAAAGAATAAAGCGAATTCCGCTGCTTTCTTTGTAGAATCCTCCAACTTGGAGGTTGGGGGAGAGCAGTTTGGATTCTTGATGAGGTCGAATAGATTTTTGGGTCTATTTTTGGCTGAGTCGAGGAGGGTTCTGAAGTGCGATGCTTTTTCAAGGAAGATGTGCTTGTGGTACTTGGATCTTGCTGAACGAAGCGTGGCCAAATTATTGGTGGAGGGCGCTTGTCTCCATTGTTTCTCCAGGATTCTTAGGTACTTCCTTTCTTCATAAAGGGATTTATTGAACCAAGGTGCTGAGGGAGTAGGCCTTTTCCTTTTGCTTTGAAGAGGAGCGACGTTGTTGATTTCGACTGCAAGGACTGAGAGGCATTGGGAGGTGAGTTCATTCACATCCAGGTTCGGGTCTAGCCTTGGAAGTGATAGCAAAGCCGAATCACAGAGGGTACTGAGGTCAATATTTTTCGTGTTACGGAACCAGGAAGTGGTCCTCTTAGGTTGGCCGAGAGTTATAGAGTGTGATAGGTGAAGAGAGAATGGGATGAGGAGGTAGTCAGACCAGTCTACATGAATAGGGATAGCGATAGTAAGCATGCCTGCTTTAGAAATAACAAGGTCCAGGATTGAGTCCTTAGTGTGTTGTTTCTGTGCAGTGTTGGATAAGATCGTTTGCAGAGAGAAAGGTGGCCAGTATATTCGCAGAAGAGGCTTCCAGCGAGCCCCAGTGGAGATTGAAGTCACCCACGAAGATCTGATTGTCACTTTGCGAGTATTGGTCGCTGATGAAGTCAGTGAGTTCCTCCATAAACGAAGGGCCGCTGCCAGGCGGGCGGTAAATGGCATGGAATCTGAGGGGTGAGCGTTGGTGCAATTGAAGCTCAAGAGATAGGCATTCAAAAGTGCGGAAGGAGCTGTTAGGAACAGTCTTGAGTTGAAGGGAGTTTCTAAAGATGACTGCAACACCTCCCCCAACTTTGTTTATTCTGTCATTTCTCAATATAGAATAGCCTGTGGGTAATAGGAGATCAAACATAGAGTGAGAGGTATCGTTGAACCAGGTCTCTATGAGGAAGAGCATGTCGATATTGTGAATGGTGATGGTATCGGAGATTTCAAGTTTGTGTTTTATTGCAGATCTGCAGTTGTGGAGCAGACAGCGCAACTCTGCCGAGACTGTTTTGGTGACAGGGGCACTTGGGCTATGAGGGGTGATAGGGATATTGTACTTATATGAGGGTGCTCGGGAGGATTAGGTGGGATGATTGGTTCTGACAGAGGAGATGGTCGGAATAGTGTAGATAGTAGGGTTACTTGGAGAGGAAAGTGGAAGAAGGGTGGCGTTCGAGGACTTGAGTGAGTTTGCGATGTTTGCAGATGACAGGTTATGATTGGCTATTTTGGGGTGAGGGGGCGAGGTGCATCTTGTGAGAAGGTGAGTGTTTTCCAAAGGAATTGAGGTGTATGGAAAGGTGGAAATCTTGGAGCTTAAGAGTGAAATGGTAGCTTCAAGCTGGGAGATGGAGGTGATGAGAGAACCTAGCTTATTTTCCAGAGAGAGTAGGGCAGAGGACGGCATGTTGGGTGGCTCGATAGAAACAGGAGGGGGTGCAATTGGTGGCGGAGGGCAGGGAGAGGTGGGGGTACGGGAGGGGAGTTGGGGTACAGGGTTCAGGGGTGGGGAAAGGTGGTGGTTGAGAGCAGGCGTTGGTGCATCAGAGGTGAAAGGAGAGTTGTCTTTATTGACGTTGCAAGAAGGATAGGAATTGAGGACATAATTAGGGGGAGAAAGGTGAGGAACGAGGCGGTGGGGCAGAAAGGGAGGGGGGGAATGAGTGCAGTCATAGGAAGGGAGGAGGTTTGGGCGGAAGAGAGGGGAGGGGGTTGGAGGGGTCCTGTAAGCTAGGTGAGGTGAATGTGAGGGAACGGGCACCTGGCAGAGTGAGGGGGGTTGGGAGATAGGGAAGTTGAAGAGAGAAAGTGGTTCTGCTGGGTCCGAGGGAGGGAAAGGGAAAGGGTTACCAAGGGTTACCAAATTGAGATACCTGAGGAGTACAAAAGCTTTGGAGTCAATGGTGAGTGGATCAATGAAGTCTGTGATGAGGTTGGTGAAGGTAGCTCGTGGTCACATTGGTTGAAAGACGAGGTTTCCACTTAGAGTGAAGGTTCTGGAGATTTGCAGCTTGAAGTGTTAATGTTCCATAAATAGAGCTGCATTCGCTAAGGTAATTGAACACTTATGTCTTTGTAGATGATTGTGACTCCCCCTCCTGGCTTCTGAAGGTGGTCCTGTTGTGCAATCTTGAAGCCTGTTGGGATTCCTGTGTCAATGTCGGGTGTCAATGTAGGATTTAGCCAGATTTCCATGATGAAGAGGAGGTCTGGCGAGTCACTGTTCAGCAGGTCCCAGATTTTAATTGCATGTTTGCTGAGTGAGCAGGTGTTGAGAAGCATTCATGTCAGGGAGTCTTAGGGTGCTGGTTTGCTGTTGTGTGGTTATGGTGTGGCTGGTGCTTGTGTGGGGGATGTGGGTAGATGACTGCAGGTGAAACGGAAATGGCTGCACATGAAGGCTCCTACTGTGTGTGGTGCGGCAGCAGTGGGGGAGAGGCATTCCAGATAGAGCGCACGAAAGAGTGCCATGGCGTATAACTGGGAAATAGTTGGACAAGGGTTTGCGGTGCTGGGCGTGGTCCAAGTACAGATGAGGGCAGACTAACTTGCCTTTGGCACATTGTTGGTGTGCCAGTGCCGCAGATATGCATTGACTGCCATTAAGTAGCTCCTGGGAAAGAAGAGGAGCATAACGGTGGCTACGCAGGATAGCGGAAAAGAAGATGCAGGTGAGAGGAAGCAGGTAAGGTGTGTGGGGGAGTGGGGGGCCGAAGGCAGCAGAGAGTGCCCAAAGGTAGAGAGCTAGAGGCCTGAAAAGCAAAAGACCAAAAACGAGCTGAAAAGAGAACAAGGTAAAGCAAACGAGCAAAATAGGCTAAACCAGAACGACCTTAAAAGGAATGAAAAATCGGGGTGGAAGAGCTAAAAGTGCAAAAGAGTAAAGGCTAACAAGGGAATGTGAGGAAACTGAGACATGGGGAAAAGGGAGACAGAGAGAGAGAGAGAGAGAATGATGCGAACGTGTGAGAGAAATGTTTTGTAACTGATGAAGACTTCAAGCTGGTGACACAAGCTTTAGCTTGTGGTTTATAGTGTCACTAGAGCTCTTTGATGGCATTGTTACATTGTTACCTATTATGTGTTCTTCTTTCTCTCTTAATATATTTATAGATATATATGTATGTGTATTTGAATTATAGACTAATTGTAAATCCGTTGTAATCCTCTGCATACTAATAGCCTCGACAACTGAAAACAAACATGTTTTGCTAATGAGCTGTAACTACAGCATCACCTCTGGGTGTAATAAGATGCAGTGAGGGGCAATTGTCAGCTGGGACTCAGACACTCATAAATTGACCACATAAGCATCTAATAAGCCATTTTACGATCCATCCTTCAACAGAAATGCATTTATGCTTGTCCCTGTTCAGCACCAAAGTTATTGTTTTGTCCTGATGCCAGACTGCTTACTCTACAAACCTTTAATTTATCCGTGAAGTGTTAATAATTTCACAGCTATGAAAACTGCTTAAAAAGACAGAAAGCAGTGGTACGGCAAGGAGCTGAGTGTCACTTTTACATATTTTTTACATTATTTGATACACGGCCTTGGTGTAGATAATAATCAGCACTGCACAGGCACATTAAAGTCTGTAAGATTGCAAGATGGCAAGATCCAATCTCTCTGTCGGGGATGATTCAAAACAGGTTTTGCTCCCAAAGTTAATTATATCCTAGATAGTCATCCTTTTTGCTCTGATCACCCCCATTTTGTGACTGATACTGGTGGTTACTGACTCTGAATGTGCCCAGGGCCCTGCTAACCAGACCCTGGGCCAGTGCTCTGTTTAAAAGGTATATGGAAATTAGGTGTAATTACAATTGGTATGACAACATACCTGTAAGCCCCTAGTATATAGTAGGGCATGTAGGTTTAGAAGCCCAGTAGAGTAAATGCACTTACGTGTGCCCTGCTGTGGTGCCTCTGTCATTTTAAAAGCCAGCCCTGCCGTGCAGACTGCTTTTTAAATAAAACAAAGTCCAAATTCGACTTTTGAATTAAGGTACTTCCAAAGTTTTTAACTACCTTATTTTTACATATAGGTCACCTCTAAGGTAGGGTGCCATTTTAAAATAAGCAGTGACATTATAAAAGATGTTTTATATGCCCTGGTGGGGTGCATTAGCTCCATAAGGTAACATGGGAAGGTTTTATTTAACATTAATAAAGTCTACTTTTTGACAGGAGTGAGCTAATCTGATAATTAAATGTGTTAAAATAATAGTTAGGATAAATACAACAGCTTGCAAGGTTGGATTTATTATAACTAAGACAGCAAAAGTCGCCTGGCTGGAAGACAGACTTCCAATATGGAACTGCTTACCTCTTTCCCTTTCGGGATGGTTAGCAATAGCCAAAATGGTGGTTCTGCCCACATTTCTGCATGTATTTGTTAATTTGCCACTGCCCCTACCCTCTCAATTCTTACAATGACTAAGATCCTTATTAATAACACTTGCATGGGCCAGAAAACAGCCCAGGATAGCGTAGGAAATTCGCACCCTATACGCTCCAGACATGACATTATATGCATTATGCGCAAAGGCTCAATATGTCCATTACTGGATATACCCTGTTAAATTTCAACCGCATGTGGCAGTGGAGGCAAACCTGAAACACCCCACCCCCTGTCAATGGCACAATACCATCCATATAGACGTACACACACGACAGCCACCATGGCTGACTGTGTGAGATGGGCATGGGACGGCCTGAGATGCCGAGCTAGACTCCCACACCTGAACGCTCCCTCCATCCCGATAATTAACGAGCCACTGATACAGGCGCTGCTAGACTCAAATACAAAAGCCAAGGTACATCAGAGACAGCTGCGTACATTTGCAGATTTATACCCAGAGGGACACTCCCTTCCCCCTCCTGGACACTGGACGCCACCCAGCAGTCAGTCACAGATGTCCTCCTATATCAACAGCTAA
The DNA here is from genome assembly GCA_963921515.1 of Calotriton arnoldi. Classification (NCBI taxonomy): domain Eukaryota; kingdom Metazoa; phylum Chordata; class Amphibia; order Caudata; family Salamandridae; genus Calotriton; species Calotriton arnoldi. The sequence goes on along the minus strand of CAWUFW010014672.1, from coordinate 70,306 downwards.
GAGCCACCTGCAAAGCGATACAAAATACATTCCCAGGTCCCCCGCCCACTCTAGACGCCTTAGAGCACATACTGACTAATGCTACACATCATAAATTGATCACACAGCTGTATACCACTATGCAGAACAGGGCACCAGTGTGTACCCCAGGAGCTTACTCCCAGTGGACGGCGGACACTACCCCTTCTATAACGGGGAACAATGGGCGTACTACAGTGGGAAGACTGAGGCCCTGTCTCCCAACTATAGGCTGAGTCTTATACATTTTAAGTTCCTGCATAGAATATATCAGACACCTAAACAGTTGCACCATATGGGATTGAGGGAAGAATCACGATGTGTGCGCTGCTCGATTCCCCAAGCCTCCTTTATGCACCTGGCCTGGGAATGCCCCAAAATTGCAGAATATTGGACGGCAATACACCATACCCTCCAACAAATCACTGGGCACACCACAGTACAGACGCCAGTAGGTAGTCTTTTGGGATACGTTAAGGAGGAACCACCAGAATATAAAAGACTGCTAGCCATGCTCCTCGTATTGGCCAGCGGCAGGTGGCCAAACACTGGGGAGAGAGGACCGCACCACGAGTAGAACACTGGCTGCCGGATGCAGCCTACTGCCATAATCAATTAGCAGCCTACTGCGAACTGATGCCATGGGCGTCACGCCCCGGGGAGAGTTGGGAACAATCCTGTAATTTCTAAGACTAAGAGACAGCACTACCCCCGAGGAAACACTGAATAGTAAGTAGGAAACCTAGGCCAGAGGAAGTCAGGCGTGGATGGGAGAGGTAGAGGGAACAAGAGACTTTGTTATACGAATACAAACCTGGTGGGATGGTGCCTACAGAAAAGGACCTTTACAGAGATGCCAACTGTGTGACAAACAAATGTAATGCCAGAAGAGATACAACATATAGCGGGATCCTAAGATACTAAGGAGCCTATTACGATGCGGCCCTTTATGGCTCCGACCGATGGTTGGAGCCTTCGGGTCCCCTTCGTAATCGGCCCTGCGATTTACTTTCCGACCGCCTAATTATGATCTAGGCGGTCAGAAAGTAAACCGTCCAGGCATTCGTCCTGGCTTTCGACAGGCTCTAGGAGCCCGTTGGCCAGTCGGAAGCCGGCCAGTTATCTCAAGGGTGGGTTTTTCCACCCTTGACATCACGATGTACGGTTTCAAGCATGGTTTACATGCCGGCATGTCCGACATGGAAACCATGTCGGAAAACGTGCTTAGGGGCCCAATGCTGTGCCTTCCAGGGATGAACTGCACCTCCCTTTTCTCAATGGGAGCTTGTGTTACAGACAGTTTACAGCCGTACCACAAGCTCCCATTGAGAAAAGGGAGCATGCGACCGAACAGTGTTCGGTCGCATTGTAATGAGCTGGTCGAGACCGCCGACCGGAGTTTGGTCAGTCCCAGGACAGAGACGGTGTCGGGTAGACTGAAGTCAGTCCGACATTGTAATCAGGCCTAAAATGTGCATGAAATACCTACCTATGTCTTTCCATCACTCCCCCCATCCTTCCCCTCACTGAACCCTCTCCCCCACCCTGTATCCAAGTTGTCAACCTGCTCTTTAGGTTTGTATGGTTATTTGAAATGACAATAAAAAAGAACTTAAAAAACAAAAACTATGACAGCAACGAAGTTATAGAACATGCTTTTCTGATGTGCCTGATTCCAGCTCTGGAGCAGCCTCTCCTGTTTGGCCAGCCTTTAACAGGCTGAGCCAAACTGCTCTGATGAGGTATGAAGTGGCCTGCAAAGAAGCAAAGAGACATCTGGTGGGAGGAGATTTGCAGCTGCAGAGCAAAAGGCAGAAAGGAGGCTGGGTAGCCAAACTGGCCTTCAAAGGGAGAAAGACAGTAAGGACAGCAATCAGGCCCATCCCCACTTCCTGCAAGGCTAGCCATATGGGAGCCCCTATAATTGAATAACAGAGGGGCTGGAAGAGGAGTGTTATGGAAAGTTATCCACACCTGTAGGTTAGGTTGGGTTAGCCACCCCTGAACCTCCAGGAGACATTTTCTCCATTTTGGACTTTTGTGAACAATGCTTTCTGGGACAAGAAAACAACACCCTTCAGGGGAGGTGGTGATCACAGAGGGTGGCACCCTGCACCCCATTGGTCAGGGGTACCCCCTTCTTGCCAGCCCAGAAACCTGGATGAAATGGCAGAGCTTCCCACAACTTAGATCCCTGCCTGGAAAAAACAAGAAGAAGAAGGACTGCCCTGCTGAACACCTGTCTGCACCAAGAGGGGAAAAATCTTTTACCACGCAGTCTTTACAATGACCAGCATTTACAACAATGTCAGTACCCTGCATGTGACGTTACTGTGTGTTACTTTACCATGCTAGTCGTTACAACATTACAACATGATCGCCTGCTACTAAAACTACAGCATAACCTGCATCACTTTCACTTCCAACATCGACAATGGTTGCTTCATGAGTATTCTGGGAATTAAATTAAGCGTACAGGCAACTCTGAAGCAGACAAAGTCCACAACTATGACAACGGAAAAGATGGTACAAGACTAGTTAGATGACTAAACAAAAGGATACTTGGATCAAAAGCTGTTGACCTATTGGCATTGCGAAAAGAAACAGTGGCCAAAAAACAGTATGCTGGCAATAAAGTATTTTACACGTCCTGTCACCAGTGTATCCTGGGTGAGAGTGTTTAGTGCAGCTGGGACATTTGTCATGGTCAGAAGGACCAGTCTCTTTCCTGAAAACATGGGGAAACTGACAACGATTAAAATAAAGAAACATTTCATACCCCAAAATTACAGGACTCCGCAAGACACAACTGTGGATGAGGGCAATTTCTTGGACATCGCAAGTATAGAGAGTGGCTATCCTCTAGATGACCTCCATGAATTTTAGGATGAGCTATACTTGCCAAATTGAAAAGAAAAACAATAACACAGAATTTCTGCTGTACAAAAACAGTACATTTGTATATTTGGTGTTTGGATAATGCAAATAAATGTAAATGGACCAGCATGCCTGGTACTGATAGACAATCTTGGTAGACACAGCCATTTTGCCCTGGTCGCTGAGTGGTGAAGGTTGACAAAAAAAGAAAACAAATTCAACGTTTGGTCAACCATAGACTTTGCAGTGATCATTCAATGGTATCTAAATCTTCAGTGGACACCTCCAGATCATTTCCTGAAAAAAAACAAGAGACCCGATTCACAAAGGTAAACTGAGACTTTACGACTTTTGGTATTCACACTGGCCATTTACGAGTAGTAAAGTTAGACTTTTGTCTCAGTTTAACTTAAATTTTATTCTCAGTTAGACTTAAAACTTAAATTAAACTGAGACAAAAGTCTAACTTAACTACTCGTAAATGCCCTTTATGAATACCGAAAGTCGTAAAGTTAGACTTTCATCTCTGTTTACCTTTGTGAATTGGGTCCAAGATGCCTGCCTTCCATTCCTAAGCTTGCATTCCCATGCTCAGCTGTGATTGAAAATGTAAAGGACTGCACAGCCTATGTATATTGTTTCCATGGGTAAAGAGATACATAGATATGTAACTGGATACCACACTTTGAAAAGGTAACTTGCATCAAATGATGATTCATGAGATGGTTGTAATGTGCTTTGCATAGTTACATTTGTAATTCATGCTTAGGTGATCATTTGATGCTGGATGAATGCTGGGAGTGCTACTTGATTGGTGTTTTGGCAATTGCACTCCAGCATATCTTGGTTCTTCTGAAACCTCTCAGTTTACCTAGAGTAGAATATGACAAAGGGCCTTATTATGGGTTTGGCGGTCCAACCGCCGTTGGACCATGTCCGCCCCGCCAGCAGCCCACGGTGCTGGCGGTCCAAAGTATGCCGCATTACAAGTTGATCACGGGGCCGGCGGTGTGGAGGAGGGGATCTTGCAGCAGTGGGAAGTACTGTTACCAAATATATCGATGCCTGTGTGTGCATTTCAACTACATATGTGTTGGATGCACACATGCATGATATATGTGGAACAATATCATCTACCCGTTACCGGGGTTTGGCCCATAGGTGGGCAGTCCTGGCAATGGATATATAGTACAAAAAGGACTCACCTGTAGATCGCTGCACACAGGGCCATAATCCTCCGGGTTAAGATCCTGCTGTGAAGGGGTGAACTTGAGAAAGAGGTCCACATTGGGATCTGCCTGGAAGAAGAAGAAAGGGGTGAGTATGCACCCCAAATCCTTCGTCACCGCCACCTTGAAGCAGGATGTCAGACCGCCACGGTTCACTCGTGGAACAGGTACCTCATAATACCCACAGTGGTGCTGCTCCTCTGTACCACCCAATGGTGGCTGTTTTTCCCCGATCGCAAACCCGGTGGTCTGCGGTCTGATGGCGGTCTCAGCGGTGCAGTGGCGTCTTCGCAAAGCTGATCCACCCAACTCATCATACGGTGGTCCGACCCCCGAGTTCACCGCTCTCGAACTGCCTACCGCCGATACAGTGGTCCACTGACAGCCAAACTCGTAATAAGGCCCTAAATCTGTTTTTATTTTCTTGTTCAACATGTCTTTCTCTTTTTAGGAGAATTAATCTGCAAGTCTTGACAACAACATGCAGAAGACAAACCAATAACTATTTACGTCTATGGGAAACAAGAGGGCTCAAAGAGGCCTACCCCTTTTGACTAGACAGGGGATGAACCATGTATTATAATGGAGACTAATAGCTTTAGTGTCAATCCTAAATTGTTATGGTTGACATGGTGATGGGCACAACTAAACTTTTTCAATGTTTTTATTGTTTGAGTGACCATTCATTCAGGATACTTGCAGTCAGTTGTCTGGAATTGCTGGCACTAGAGTGCCCTTTAGTTATTTCTACACCAGCTTATGCTCCACAGTTGAACTCCTCACACATCATGTTTACCTTGACTTGCAAATATTGGCAAATATTGTCATATTGTCATTTTTTTCTCATTCTACAGAGCTTCTCTTCTGCATGGAAGTAGAACCTCCCGGGCACTCCTGCTCTGTGGTTCTGCTCTGTGGTTCACCCCTATTTCCAGGGCATACAAGGCAAAAAGAATGCAGGAGAAGCCTTTGTACACAGCATCATTTTTCTTTACTTGTATTATAAATATTTCAGAAGAGTGTCTATCGTTGCCATTTTGAATTCCAGTTAATATAATTATAAATAACTTGGGAGTCTGTTGGCTGCTTAAAATGTTTGAATAGGTTAACTTAATTACCATCCTCCTTTCCCAACAGATGTGTCTTGCTCATGGACTTTCTGAATGCTGTGTGTAAGAAATCATCATCTCTAGCATGATGTCCCCCCAGATTTTTGCCCTATCTTCGTTGCTTACTTTGGAACTCTGTCCACTTTACTCCATCTAACCAGAAGTAAAGTGCATTTACTTCCCCTTTAAACATGGTTGAATTGGCTTATCCCTAATTGGCACAATGAACTTGCCTATAGGTCCATAGCATATGGCATAGAAAGTGCCTCAGCGGCCTGAAAGTTATATGTCACTTGTGAACTGCAGCATCGATTGTGCCCTCCACTACAGTGGAAAGGCAAACATGATTTCAGGCATACCCTGTGTAGCAATGGAACCTGTACCCCTTTTTTAAAGAAAGTTAAAGTTAACATGTCCTCGCACTGACTAGCACCTCTGAGAAAGCAATTCATTAGACAGGGTGGACACTATTTTGTTAGGTCTAGTTAAAGGTTTCAGTAATTTAATCCTGAGCTGAACACTTGGGGGCTCATTACGATGGCGGGCGGATTTGATCCGCCAGCCACCGTAGCGGTGATTGGGTCCGACCGCCATGCGTGCGGCGGTCCTCCCTAGCCAATTATGATGGGACCGCCACCGCTGCGGTCGGATTCCGCACCTTTAACATTGCGGCGGTGGCTGCTGACAGCAGCACCGCCGCGATGTTGAAAGGAGCATGTTGTGCATTTCACTGCGCTACCTGGCAGGCACTACACTGTGCCTGCCACTTGGTGCAGTGAAATGCCCAGTGCACCCACACCTCCCCCCAACACAAGGGGGGCCCGCAAAGGGCCCCGGAAGACATTCTCCGCCAGCCCTTCAATGGCGGTTCGACCGCCATGTAAAGGCTGGCTACCGCCGGCATCATAATTGTGCCGGCGGAGCCTGCTAGGCTCCGCCGCCATTGTGAGCATGCTGACCGCTCTGCCAGGCAATCATGATGATTGCTACCGGTGGAAAAGCGGAGGTCGGACTTTCCCTCCGCCGCAGTACCCACCGCCATCATAATGTGGCGGGGGTAAATCTCATGACGATGGCGGAACGATCGCCACCGCCGGCCCGGCGGTGGCTATTTTTCCGCCATCGTAATGAGCCCCTTGGTAACTATGGCACAGAGCGGACGTGCTTGACTTAGGGAAAGCATGTAAAGCATTTAGAAATACTATAACAATAACAAAGCCAACAATATAGCAATAAAGATTTCACTTCAATTTATAAAAATAGAGTGAATTTTAATGAACAAAATGGCACCAAAATGAAGAAAATCCAATTAGGGGAACCAGTGATAGGATTTTTTAAAAATGTAAGTAAAAACATTTTCCCCATAGCTACAAATCTGATTTAGCAGACCCTCGACGAGAAGGTATCCAGCCTCATGGAGCTCACCGTCAGATACAGCCACTGCCTTGCCCCAGTGAAGGTTTTTGAGCTCCAAAAAAGAGACTATTGGTCAGATGTACGAATTGTTTGTGATTCGGTAATCGGTCACAAATAGGTTAGCGGCTGTTGATAGGTAAGTTTGGAAGGTATCTAAGTGGTTTTCAGTTACAGTCACAAAAATAGCGGTAGGAAACAAATTTTACTGACTATTTTTGCCACTGGAATTTGTGAATACTTAATACTGCTTACCAATCTGCGGTTCCTATTTTGGATGGTACTACTAATTTGCTAAATTTGAGCAGTCACCAAAACAGGTTTTTGCACTCAAATTAGCATCAAGTGGTACCAGGTGGTAATCAGGTGCAAACTGTAACAGGTGTGGAAACTCTGATTATTTTACCACAATGACTGCTCTGTATACTATGGCAAAAAGGATGAGACCGCTCCACACCACAACAAGAGAAGGCAAAGACAGGAGTGCATTTTCAGAGCCAGGGTTGACTTTGTTTCAGCAGAATGAGGAGGAGATATATAGCAGTATAGTCTCAGCAGCACTGTTATTTTAGATGTAATAGCTGAGTTAGACCTTGTGTTCTGTTGGGACACACACAGGAGTGTTTCTATACCAACCCACATTCAGGTACTTTGCTGTCTTCACCTTTTAGCCTGAGGAAGCTATCAAGGCAGTCAGTCAGATACTTTATTCGGTTGTAAAGACCATAAAGCACACAAGACAACATAAAACTGCAGTATATTTACAATAATATAGAATGTTCAATCAGGTTAAAATATTGCAAAGTATCCCAATTTCATAAGCTTACATTGCACATCTAGACAAAATCAAAATATAAAATCCTAACAAATTAGCAGCAAGATAAGATAATATTTAAAAGTCTTGCAAACTTTAAGAAGACTGATGGGGCCATAGCAACAATTTAAGGGAACAGTCGGCCCGTGACTCATAATATATCATAAATAAATCCTCAAAGGTTTACTTATAAAGTCATAATTTCATTGATCAGTTGAAAATGTGTAAAATAGTCATTTGTTCTATCAAATTAAAACTCATATAGTAGAGACTTCAACCCAGTGCAATTAAAGTGCATACAAACTTTTGACAGTGATTCACAATTCCAGTGTATCATTAGACATTGCCTACTTGTAAAATACCACAATTCAGAGAGAAAAACAAGAAATGGTAGCAAAATGTATTCCAATACTTTGGCTTTAAAACACCAGTTCCAATGTAGATATTTGGCAACAGCACATACAGTGGATTCTTTAGTCTTGGCACGTAGCAACCTGAGTTTCACTAAGCACCGTCTAGCCCCAAGCTGTCTACAAATCAGAAGAATCCAACACTTCTTCAGGTAGTCATACATGCAGGACAAAAGAAAAAGAAGCGTTATAAAGTTTCATCTGCATTTAAGCACACTGAACAGACAGTGCTTGCGTCTTCTTTAGATTTCCATTTAGAGCCAAAGGACTGGTAAGGTGCCATGGCGACAACTTGACATACAAAAGTCTGGCAGCAGGGGTTAAATTATAGTCAAGGAAACATTCAAACTGACTGTGGGATTTAAGATCTAAATATTCAGTGGTGAGCGAGCCTTATTTCTTATTGCTCACCTCAAGATCCCAAGCATAGGACCAAAAAGTGTCAGTGAGACATCCTTGGAAAGATATGGTGAACACTCCTTATCTCTCCAGTAGACCTTGAGGCCTGGTTGATACAATGAGTTCTTGAGGTAACATACCCACTTTATTTTACAGCCGTTATCTATTTTGACTATTTCCTTGAAGGCTTTATAGTACTCTACAAGGGCTGGTGTATACTTGTGTATACTTTAGCCTATGTCAGTATAGTACAAGTCTGAGTTGTGCCTTGCGACTAAAAATGGGGTAACAATGATGTACTTTTGGGGAGGCTCAGCAAAGATCTCAAAAAGTTGTTCTCTGCTAGCCCCAACGCAGCCAGTCCTGAAGAACCCCACAACTCAGCACCATATAAAGCACTGCCCTCTGCCTTAGTACTGTAAACCTTTAATGCTGGTGAGATCCGCCATATTTTTGAAGTCTGGCACTGCCTCAATATTCAAGACGCGTGTTGGCATAAATTCTCTTTTTCTTAACTTGGGGAGTCCATAGCATGTTGCTAGTTAACCTTATTCCTAGGTAGTCGAAAGAGGTTACTGTATATAGGATACTTCCCTCAAGAGTAATGGGGCCTCTAAATGATCTGTGAGGGTTAATAGTCATGAATCTGTTTTTTGTGTGGTTTATCACCAACTCTTAATCAACACAGAAGTCCACGAATCGATTCACCAGGGTCTGCAAGCCGGCCGGGGTCTTAGATACCAACAAGGTGTCATCTGCAAACAGAAGTAGAGGGACACATCGACCCGCGATCCTAGGAGCATCACTCTCGCAGTCCTCAAGATAAGCTACCACATCATTGAGGTGGAGAGAGAATAAGGTTGAAGCAAGAACGAATCCTTGACGTACCCCTTTGTGTGTCCCTATGCATTTCATAAGCTCACCCGAGGGACCCCAACATACTTGTGCATATGTGTCTTGATGCAACCTCATAAGAATACTCAACAACTCAGGGGAACCTCATTCTGCTTCAATACCTCCCAAAGTTTATAGCGAGGGACCACGTCAAAAACAGACTTCAAATCCAAGAATACTAGATATAGATGTGATTTCTGGGAGACAACCATCTTCCAATGAATAGTCAGAAATCTGAAGACCTGGTCACTGATGCCTATGTCTCGCCTGAAACCCGCTTGCGGGTTCAATAGGGATTCACGCTCTTCTATTCAGAAGTCCAGTTTGTTAAAAAGCTGCCTACAGATGACTTTCCGGTTACATCAATAAGACTTATAGGTCTGTAGTTTAAGGGTGAATCCCTAGAGCCTTTTTTGTGGACTAGAGCTATATGTGCTGCTTTCCAGCTATCGGGACTCCTAGCTAATGGGCCGATAAATCAAAAAAGTGCGTGTGCCAAGTCTCAGGGTAGATCGAATTTGCTAGGTGGTGCTTGCCAATCTGCTCCCCATTGGCCATCAGGCGCCAAAATGTCCTGGTATCCTTAGATTATGCGGCGTCATATAAGTCCTCCCAGATCTCACTATCCCAATTACTGCACACGTTTATCTGAACCGGCTTGTATTGCTTCCTTTTTGGTCTGATTTTATCCACACTACCACTTACAAGGACTCAGCACAACTAATTTTTCACTGTCCTACAGTCTTTGTTGTACCATGAACTAACTAGTTTTGCAGATGATATACCCCAGAAGGGTTTGCGTAGGAAACATTCACCTATTTAATGTTGAAAGTTTTCCCATGTGTAATAGGAACCGCAAAGGTTTTATCCTGCTGTGTCACAGGGCTGTCTAGATTTGCTATAGCATCTAAAAAGGCCCTATTCATGGCAGCCCTAATATCAGTTTCTACCGCTATTTTAGCCCATTTGATTCTGCGCCAGTTATTTGATGGATTCAGACTCATGGCGAGGGAAAGTGGGACATCCTCCAGATGGTTAATTAAGTCAGACAGTGTACAATGGATGGCATTATGGTCACTGTCATACCTAGTGACAATGTTCACATTCACTACAGATCCCCATAAAGGAGAAAGCCATCAATATGTAGTCAATCCTGCTGAATTGACCAGGGTGATTAAAAGTTGAAAGTGCTCGCACAGCAGACTTGGTGCGATCATTGCATGCCCTCAGTCCATAGGAAAGCGTTAGTGAGAGTTATTGTTAAGCTACCTCTGTCCACTGTTTCACAGACTCAATATCTAGTGCAGAAACACTCAATTACTCGTCCTCTGCATCAGTAAGGGAGTAGTCATTATTATCGAGTGGTTCAAAAGTGGTGTTAAAATCACCTGCAATAATTAGGGTGTCATGTGTATCGTATTATTCCCTATTGGCCATGAGTAGTTTCAATGTAGGTATTTCTACTCCCCCTCTAATCACTTGATTATATACATTATACAAATATAATGTGCGACTATTCATCCTTATAATGGTTATAACTTGAATGTTAGGTGAAGAGAAGTGGACACAATTTGACATTTGAAGAGATTCGTACCCAAACTAGGAGACCACCAGCAGGGCAACCTTTCCCATTATGGATAGTAGGGCAATTTATTTTTACATAGCTCTGCAATGTACAGAGTCGTGGTTCCATGTATCTTGCAGTAAACATATATCGAACTGATCTATAAAAGAGCCCCATGTGGAGTCGCCAAGCTTGGATCTCACACAAGCCACATTCGAAGACAGAGGCCCTGATTTTGATCTTGGTGGAGGGGAATACTCTGTCAGAAATGTGAATGAATATTCCGTCCGCTGCATTACAATCCCATTCTATCCTTTGGAGATGGTAATACGGCAGACGGGATATCCGTCACGTTTGTGATGGAGTGTTCCATCAGCTAAGATCTAAATCAGGCCCAGAATATTTATAGTGTTTGCTTTCCCGATGGAAAAATCAGTATCTCCACTTGACAAGATGCATGGGGTAAGGCCCGTCCCTCTGAATGTATTTAATGCTGTGCCACTTTGTTAGCACCAGAGAGCTCAGCTCCCCCAACAAAGATGTAGTGGCTTCTGTTGCCAAATCAATCTGCCATAGAAGTTCCCAGATCATTAGTAGTCAATAAAGATCAGGAGTTGGGGCGCAAAGAGGATGAGTACAGTGGACAAAATGTAAACCGCATTTGGGTGCCTATTGGACGGTTTTTACACAATTCAAGCCCTTCTGCCATGTGGGTGTGCTTTAAACTTAACTCAATGTAATCAAAAGTCCCCTCCTACACTGATGGATCATGAGATCATTTTGCATAAATAATGTCTGAGCGAATTAAAGAAGAGCAGTTATGCACAGTACTTATATGAAATATGCACTTGTTTGTTAGTGAGTCCATGTCCTCTCTAGCACCCGAGATCAGTTTAGGAACCTTTGTCATGTACACACAACTTGGCCTCCCTGGAAGACCCCCATGTTCGCTCCATACTATGTCCCTTTGTTTTAGTCTCTAGGAAAGAAAAGCTTTTGCTGGATGTTCTCTATAATCCTTCATTAGCAGCCCAGGATCAGCTGGTAGAACCCATGTCCTTCTGGAGAAAGATGTTTTATGCTGCAATTTTAGTGGGCTGTCTCTAGGGTGGAAGGGTACGCATACTGTGATCCAATGGCATATACATTACCAGATTTACTGCTACTATTTTTCCACCTATTTTGATAATCTATTCAGGTGGTGTATGTGCTAGTGGGTAGATTGATGGTAATCTTACTTCTTGGTAAACTTTCAGATTGCTTTAATTTCTCCACTGCAGCTGACAGGGCTGCTACCTGATCTTAGATCAGTTACCTCACTCGGTAACCTCCTAACCATCATGACAGTACCAGCAATGTCAATGTTATCATTGGGTCCGAATCCAGGATCTACAGCATGTCGACCCGTCATTTTTAAATTCTCGGGTGATCGCTGAATCCCCTCAATCCCCACTCCTTCTCCCAAGCCACTACACAATTGGGAATCCTCAAGAACAGAAAACATATTGGAACATAAAATAACAGATTCCAGTGGCACAGGTACAAGTTCCTTGAAATTAATGTCAGTGGGGTTATCACAAATAGCCTTCAGGGGCACATCAGGCATTAAGGCTTCTGAGCCAGCTGAACCCTCACTGGATCTAGGGGGTTTACTCTTCCAGCTTTCTGACAAATATGGGAGCAATTTTCCAACCTCTTTCCAAAGGTTCAAACCTTTGCCTTTGTCACCCCCAAAAGTGTTTCAGCTTTGATGGAGCAGGGTAAACAAAATAATTTTGTACCCCCTTGGAAATTAATGACCACTTAATAATTTAATAATACTAACTGTTTGAAAAGGCATGTACTAACCAACAAATGCACCCTTTTTAGTAAACACTATATATGGGTAACATGCAGATTTGTGCAAAATCTAATCTATTTACAAATGTGAAGTTAATTAACATTAGTATTGTGATTTGCATACTAATTAGAGTGAAATTGCAGGATTTATGCTACGTAGTAGATTTGTATTGTGGCAAAGAATGCAGATGGTTAGTAAAATGGCTTTAAATGTCGCTTCTGCTAGGTAACACCTAACACAGGTCTTTAGAATGGCGGGTGGTAAACCAAAAGGCTTATTTTCTCTGTTTTAATTGTGGTTGTGTTTGTTCTTATGATAGTTCGTTCGGGCCTGTTAGGCCATGCTTCGAAAATGGCTGCTGGAGAGGATGAGATCACGTGAAAAGGCAAAGATGGCCTCTGCGCAGAAGCAATAAAGAAAATCAAGTCACGTGGATGCAGCCTGTGCCCGGAGTGAGAGATGTCAAGGTCGAACTGACCTACAATAAAGAGTGTGCCAAAAAGATTCAGCATGTATTCGTGGGAATGGATGAGAAAGAACTGAGCGACAATGGACGAACTAAATTGTGACCATCAAGATCGCTACAAAATGAATGGACAAGTTGGACTGCTTTTGACCCCGGAGTCATGAGACTCATTGTATGTTTTACTGTCCCTAAACCAGTTTGAACAAGGAGGGCGATGAGGTGACCATCACCACCCCTCAAATGGACCAATTAGCGTGATTCTTGCCCCTAAGGATTGCACCTTTTTGTGTAGTAAGCTAGAAAACAGGGTATAAGAGGGTCTACTCTTATGTGGGGTGGGCTGCTGCTGTGGTCGCTGCTATTGATGCTACTGCTGCTGTTGGTGTTTTTCCTGTCATACCACCTCTTTAATTTTTCATTCTTCCACCTCGATACTGCGAAAAGACTCTATCATTTTTGGACTTTGAACTTGACTGCGGAAGGAACGAGATCGTTGCGGGAATTCTGCCCGGGAGGTACGTCCGAGGAGGTTAGCGGGACAGTCAGTCAGTTTGGGAGTTCTATTCTGTGATCTGCAGTTTATCTTCTTTTGGTGAACCATTCCTGTCCGCATCCTAAGACTATGGGTAATGCATAATTTTCCATTCTTCATTAAACTTTTCTTAAATGTTTATTGATATATTAAATGTGATTAATAAATAAAGAATTTCACCTATTCGATTGAGAATTTAGATAAAAATATATTCTAACTTAAAATGAGTCTGTGGTTCTTTAGTTCATTTATGAGTTATAATGTTAAAAGGTTTTAATTGTGATTGAGCTGGTCTTAATCACCATCAACTTATTCTACTAGTTGGTCCATCGACCAAAGAGCGGAGTACCTTGATGTTTGGAACCGACAGGATCAAAGGTTAATGCATATAATGTATGAGTTATTATTCTGTCAAATTTAACAAGGTATCCCGTTCGTCCAGCAGCACATTCTCCTTGGCGTGAAATCCAGTGATTGAATGAATGTATGTTATGCGGTGTCATGGGCCCCACCGACATAAGGTTTAATGGACAATAGGTTGCATAAATGTTTTACCTGGATTAGTGTCCTAAGGAGAAATTTATATTAGCCGCGCTGGATCAGATTTCTTGGTAGCAGAGTTATGGTTTCTATAGATTAGTTTGGTGATTATTGATTACTGATTTATTGATTTTTTCATGTCTAACACTTTATGTCACGTTGTATTATGTTATGTGTAAGTCGGAATTTTGAAGCTTCCGGGAAGTAGGAAGTGGACACGTGTGGCAAGAGAAGTCACACGGAATTGTGCATTGTCTGATTTTCAAATTGGTGATAACACAGGATTGTGTTATGTTAGGGACATTTCATGTATGAAAAAGCGTTTGAGTGAAATAGCAACAGGTTTTCTTGTGAAACTCTGGCCTTAATTCTCAGGAGCAGTGTAGTCTCCACATGTGTTTTATCCCCAGAGAAACGGGTTCACCCCTTGCTTGAGAGAAGGGTAAGGTAGAGAGAAGTGTTACACTTATCGAACGAAACAGTATTCTTGCAAGATAGAGCAAACTATTTCTTTTGTTTAGCGAAACAGACAATGGTAATGTGTTTTACGTCGTAACTAATAAATTTTGTTGAAAAGAGAAGGTAAGAAAACTGCCGATAATTTTTGTAAAGGAGGGGTCAGTAAAGACAGGAGTAGAACTGACGTCAACAGAGACCGCGCTGGTATTGGCCAATCGTGGGGGAGTGAAGAGCTTCTTGATTGGTGCGTTAGTGTGAAGACGCTCTGGGATTGGTTAGTGTGAGAGTGACGTAGAGCTTTCGGATTGGTGCGTTGGTGTGAGACGCGCTGGGATAGGTCCAAATAGCCGAGCAGTAGAAAGAACAGAGTGGTGAAGAATTTTTCGTGTGTTTGTTTTGAGAAAAAGAACAATGCAACATGGCTTATTATGAGTATGGTAGAGAGAAACCGTCATGGTTTGCGAAGATTAAAAACTTTCAAGAAAGACAAGAAGGTTGTGACTAGGGAAGGAGAAGTACTTCCTCCGCCGAAAACGCCAGCCTCTCATATGATGTTGAAATATGGCTATCATACTTGTATTTGGTTGGAAAATTGGGCAAAATATACCCAAAGCGATGGAGTATTGGCATTTCCAGAAAATGGTTCGTTTAGCACAGCTGTACTTCGAAATTTGAGAGAAAAGATGATGAAACTTGAACCGAGACCTAGACCAACACAGTTCGAAGCGTTAGGTGAATGGGAAGATGAGATATATGAAAGAGAAAGACATAGAGGTGCAAAGAATTATAGTTTAGTCCATGGAAGAGTATGGGGATTGAATCATGAAGACAGGATGAGACGATGGAGGTATGCTAATATGACGGATGGTTTGTTTCCTGTCAGAACAGTTGAAGAGGTTACAGGGAGAAAGTGTACGGAGAAAAAGAAGCATGCAGTAACAGAGAGATATGGGTATGGAGTTAGCGACACAGAGGATGAGTTGCTGGAGGACATTTTAAATAAAAGACCCCCTCCATATCAACAGAATTCTGCGGTGGTGACTCCAAATGCACCACCAATGGAAACTGTAAGAAATCAAAGCCCTGAACGAAATTATGAAATAAATAGGTCCTTTGATAAATTAGAAACTCCACAGAATGTGAAGCACGATAATGGTAATACAGCTGAATTAGCCAGAACCACAAGAGAATTGACTGAAAAGATAAGAGAACTAACAAAGAATATGGAAGCTGTGACTGTGCCAGTGACGATAGGGCCAGTAATTCCGGTATTTGAAAATCAAGGAATAGATGAGCATTCCCTGACAATTCCATTGAACTTTAGTATGCAAAGAGTGAGAGAAGGGATAATTCCAGAAAATAGAGAGACAAGAGATTCTGTTGGTTCATGTAGGTCGAGTCCACCTACAAATTTGACAATTAATGAGAGTCAGATAAATAGGATTCCTATGGGAACCGAGTCAGCAACTGAGACCCCAGAGAGAAGTGCAAATTGGGCAGAGATAAATAATACCCCTGTGGGTCCGACTGCAGAAGAATTAAATGAGTGGATGAGGAACTTACAGAAGAAAGATGCTGAACCACAACCTTTGGATGTGATCAGATTAAAAATAGACATGGAAGAGTTGATCCTAGGGACTATTGGTACAAATCGATTGAAGTCCTATCAAGATGATGAGCTGATGTTCATGTGTAAAAGTGTTACTTGGAGAGCTAGGAACTTGCATGAAAAATTGGAAGAAACAGCGAATGAACTAGGAGTAGAGTTTGGAAAAATCAGAGGATTGCAGAAACCGTACAGGGTAGACTTTAGTGAAAAGGATATAGAAAATCTGAACACTTCCGGACGATTAACACAGATAAAGGAACTGATTGTGTTATTGAGAAAATGGGGAGATGTGGACAGGTGGAGAAGCAGGTGGATAAGAAGAAAGGAGGGAACGACCGATAAAGCTTCATTGGCTTTTCCGGTAAAGGAGAAAGAGCCGATAGTAATGGAATATCCAATGAGGGAAACTCCAGGAGGAAGCTATGTACATGTCCCATGGTCCAGACAAGATATATTGTCATTTACAAATGACTTTCCAAGATTGAGAGAGAAACCCGTAGAATGGTATAGACAGGTAGAAAGGTTTGTAAAGGTTTCAAAGGTGTTGTGGGAAGATTTGGATGGATTGTTTGAAATTGTAGTACCAGCAGATTTATGGACAGAATGTAAGATTACAATTGACTGGCCGAAGGAAGAATATCCTAGAGATGCAAAAACTGGAGCCCCAGGTTCAGAAGTAATGAGAAAATATGAACAAGCCATCACGTTTTTGAAAAATAAAATCCCACCAAAAGAGACAGACTGGGTAAAGATTGATAGAACAACTCAGGAGAGTAAGGAATCTGTACATGCCTACTATGAGAGACTGCTTTTGGTCTTTAAACAGTATAGTGGTTATGAGAATTTGAGTGAAAAGGACATGAGTCATTTTGTGTATAGATTTGTATATGGCTTGAAACCTGAAATAAGTGAAATGATTAAGCAGCATATGTTGTGTTGGCAGAATAGCACTGTAGATGAAGTATTAAGGTATGCAAAATATTGTAGTGACGATATTGAGTGTAGACAGCGTAAACTAAAAGAAAAGGCGATGTGGGCACAAGTAAAGGTTGCAGAAAAACAAGAAGCTCAGATGAATAATCAGTCTAGTGATACAGGGCAAACTAAATCCAAACCGAATATAGGTAAAGGAAAAGGTCAAATGAGTATAGAAGAGGCCAAAAAGAAATGGCCCTGTCACAATTGCGGAAAATTAGGACATTGGAGAAATGAGTGTAAATTTCCTCCAAAGGCTAATACAGAAAATCAACCATTAAATCCACAGGTGCAGAATGAGGTGAGTTACCAGCAGCTGCAACAGCCGCAGGTAGTTACTCAACAGTGTCAGGTGCCGCAACCACCTCTTCCAAAGAGTGTAAATCCTCAGAGATACAGTACAGAGGCAGGATTCTACGGAGGAGAGCAGGTAACAAAATTGGCGAGCAGCTGCAGTGTCGCAGTATTGGTTATGGCAGGATGGAAATGAATCGGATGAAAGCTTATGACGGTGCCTAGGAGAGGAAGGAGAGTGCGTGCTTGGCGCAACTCTAGAGGTAGATCAGTCAGGTCCATTTGTGGTTGGAAAAGTGAATGGTGTAAATGTTACATTCCTTGTGGACACTGGAGCTACCCGTTCTACTGTTAGATCAGTGGAAATTCCAAACCTTCCTTTCTCAGGAGAATATATCCAAGTTGTAGGTGTTTCAAACAGGCAGATTAAAACCCCTCTTACCAAACCAGTAGAGGTGAAAGTTGGACCATTCAAAGAGATGCATCGTTTTGTGGTCTGTGATTGCAGTCCTGTAAATTTGTTAGGACACGATCTACTTTGTAAAATGAATTGCACCATCTACTGTACCCCAGATGGTATTGCTTTCCAGACACCAGATGAGGATGTCCTGTATAAAATGACAATGGCAGAACTAGAACCAGGAGTGAATGACATGTTTCCTGTGTTTGATGCAGAGAAAATCCCTATTGAATTGAAAGGAATAGTCAGGTCTGATGTATGGGATTTCACAGGCGAAGATATTGGACTAATGAGAGGAGTTGATCCTGTAAAAATTACTGTAAGGGAAGGAACAAATTACCCAAATACTCCACAGTACAAATTAACGCCAGAAATTATTGAAGGAATAACACCTGTAGTTAATAAGATGATTGAACAAGGAATTTTGAGAGAAATAATGAGTAGCCCATGTAATTCTCCTATAATGGGATTGAAAAAGCCGAATGGAACATATAGGATAGTGCAAGACTTGAGAAAGGTAAATAAGATTGTTATTCCTTGTTGCCCAATTGTGCCAAACCCCGCTGTAATACTGTATCAGATTCCACATGATGCAGAATGGTACACAGTTATTGATTTGTGCCATGCATTCTTTTCTATTCCATTGCACCCTGACAGCCAGCCATTATTTGCGTTCCGGTTCGGAGAGCGTATTTTGGCATGGTGCCGAATTCCTCAAGGGTATACTGAAAGCCCCTCAATCTTTAATCAGATCCTAAAGAAATCATTGGAAGATTTAAAAATGCCTGAAAAATCTGTGATGGTCCAGTATATTGATGACCTATTGGTGGCATCAAAGACCAAAGAAGCATGTGTTACGGACACAATTGCTTTATTAAATCATTTGGCAGAAGGAGGACACAAGGTGTCTCCGTCAAAACTGCAATTTTGTCAACAGGAGGTACAGTATCTAGGTCATAAGATTGAGAAAGGGATGCGAAAGGTGACGACAGAAAGAATAAGGATTATCCAAGGAATGAGAGCCCCAATGACGCAGAGAGAGGTGAGAATGTTTCTTGGAATGGTTGGTTATTGTCGACAGTGGATAAGTGGATTTTCATTAATTGCAAAACCTTTACAGCGATTGACAAAGAGGGATGTCAAAGATCCAATTGAATTGGATGAGGAGGAAATGAAGGCTTTCAAGGAACTGAAAACAAGTTTGTGTGAGGCACCAGCATTGGGAATGCCTGATTATGAAAAAGAATTTGAGCTGTATTGTAGTGAGAGAGATGGATGTGCACTTTCAGTGTTAGTACAAAGGCATGGAAAAATGAAAAGACCAATCGCTTATTTTTCAGCTGTCCTAGACCCGGTAGCAAAGGCGTTGCCTGGATGTCTGAAAGCAGTAGCTGCTACTTGTGTGAGTCTGGAACAGAGCGAAGGTATTGTGATGGGGTATCCTCTGAGAGTATATGTCCCACACTCCGTTGAAATCCTTCTGACCCGAACAAAAACCCAATTCATGACACATAGTCGGCTGACTAGGTATGAAAAAGTAATTTTGGGTGCAGACAATGTAACCATTGTAAGATGCACGAGTGCGAATCCCTCAACTTCATTGCCAGATGAAGTAAATGTAGAAGTCAAAGATGATGTTGATCATAAGTGTTTGGATGTGCTTGAATTTTGTACAAAGCCTCGCCCAGATATTAGAGATGAACCCTTAAAAGAATCAGATTATGTGATGTTTGTGGACGGATCATGCCTGAGAACAAGTGAAGGAGTTTTAAGTTCTGCGTATGCTGTGTGTACAGTGGCAACCATAATGGAAGCATCCTGTTTGAGAGGAATACGTTCAGCCCAAGTGGCTGAACTGGTTGCTCTGATTCGAGCATGCAAACTGGGAAAGAACTTCCGAATTACGGTGATCACGGATAGCCAGTATGGCTTCGGAGTGGTCCACGATTTTGGACAGATCTGGTCCCAGAGGGGTTTCCTGACTTCTGCAGGAACTCCTATTAGGAATGGTGAGTTTGTGAAGAAATTGCTTGAGGCGATACAGCTACCTAAACAGATTGCAGTGGTAAAATGCGCTGCACACAAAAATGGAACCGATTATATTGCAGTGGGAAACAAATTCGCAGATGAAATAGCTCAATATTGTGCCAGAAACATGGTCTCACTGAATAGGAGAAGGGAAAAAGAGAATGTTTCATGTCCCTTGCTGTTTACTAACACAGTTGAAACCTGGGATGAGGTAAAACAATTGCAGGAAGAAGCAGATGAAGAGGAGAAAGATGGTTGGATAAAAGCAGGCTGCAGACAAAGAGAGGAAGATGAAGTCTGGGTTTATAGAGATGAAAGACCAGTTATGCCTGATAGCATGATCTCTAATATGGCACGGATGTACCATGGGCAGGCACACATTGGTAGGGATGCCATGATCAGACTTTTCAGACAGACCTGGTACAACCCAAAATTTAGGGCTATAGCTGAAAGCCTTTGTCAAAGATGTCTTACATGCCAACAAATAAATCCTGGAAGGAAGACTGTAGTGAGTTTGGGAACAATAGGACGTGAAGGAGGTCCTTTTACCAGAATGCAACTAGATTTTATTGAAATGCCCCCAAGCAATAGATTGAGATATGTCCTTGTGGTCGTTTGTTTGTTTTCTCGTTGGGTGGAAGCCTATCCGACAAGAAGGAATGATGGAGTTACTGTGGCTAAGCTCCTACTGAGAGAATTCATTCCTAGATATGGCTTTCCAGTAACGATCGAAACAGATAGAGGAACACATTTCCAGAATGAAATAATACAACTGATATGTGAAGCACTTGACATTCAACAAAAACTGCACTGTGCCTACAGACCAGAGGCTTCTGGAGTGGTAGAGCAAGTAAATGGAACAATAAAGAATAGGTTAGGGAAAATGTGTCAAGCCACAGGACTCAAATGGCCCGATGCCCTGCCATTGGTGCTGATGAGCATCAGAAGCATACCTGACAGAAAAACAGGTCTGAGTCCTCATGAAATAATCATGGGACGAGCAATGAGACAAGCACATGTACCTGTCAACAAACTGCTGACTATAACTGATTATCTCGTATTGGACTATTGCAAAGGATTGGCTGATGTGGTGCATTCTGTGTTTCATCAGGTTGGACCAGATGCGACCACTCTTGAAAGAAAACCAGCTCATGATTTGAGTCCAGGAGACTGGGTCCGCATTAAAGTCCACAGAAGAAGAAACTGCTTGGTTCCTCGCTGGGATAAGCCACGTCAAGTGATCCTGGTGACAACAACTGCTGTAAAGTGTGCAGGTGTGAAAAATTGGGTTCATGCCAGTCATACCATCAGAGTTCCAGATCCTGAAGCTCGACCTGTAAGTCGACATCTGGAAGAAGCAGGTACCAGTTTGACAACTGAAGAAGAAACTGAAACGATCAGAGTTCCAGATCTTGAAGCTCGACCTGTAAGTCGACATCTGGAAATATCGGATACCAGTTCGGCATCTGAAACAGACCAACCTGAATCTGGTGAAAGATGAAAGGAAAAATCAGGAAACAGAAGAACTGATATTATAACAGGAGAAACCGAATCAAGAGACAGCGACAGTGAACAGCCAAGTACAAGTTTTGGGAAAATTCCTCCAGAGATCGTTGAGGTAACTGAAGAAAACTTAGATTCAGATAGAGAGATAGGGGAAAGTGCGGAAGAAAAACGAGGAGTAGTAGGGTCAGAACTACAAACAGAAGAAACACAGGGAAATTTAGATTCAGACAGAAAGTTTGGGGAAAGTGCGGAAGACAAACGAGGAGGGTTAGAATCAAATTTTCAAACAGAAGAGTCACAAGAAGATTCAGATTCAGACAAAGAAACTGAGATCATAAAGTTCAAAGTTAGAGGAAGTGAAGTGAGGTCTGAGACAGAATCTGAAGAAAGTGAAGAAGAAAGAAAGGATAGGACCAAGAAAGAGAACTTGGAGAACAGAATGAGAAGAAAAAGAAAACGAACTGAAAAGGCCAAGAAAAGGAGACAATTGGCCCAACGAAATTAAAAGACTGAGATATAAAATAATAAATTTGAACAAAGATAATGCGGAACAAGTAAATGAAATAACAAGTCAGAAAGGACAAAGAAAACCAAGTGAAAGACAGTTACAGAGACCAAAAAGAGTGAAGAGACCTAACTTGAAATATAAGTCACCTGAATGGCTATACATAGCATTGACCGACATTAAAGAAGTGGATAGCAGTCACGAAATCCCAGACAAAGACTGTGAACAAATGGGTGAGAGTGAATTGCACCAAACCTGAAAGACAAAGAAAGAAAACCGGACTGGACACCTAAATTGAAAAAGGACAAGAAAAAGTTCTGAAAAGAACTGAAGAGAGCACCAAAAGAGACTGATTAAAGGGTAGAGTGGCTGAAAAGTCATTCTGAGGTGTGGAGACACATTTTCTGTATATATATATATATATATATAGCTAAATAGTATTACAACATGGTAGACACTGAGAATAGAAGATCAAGATGTGAGTTTTTACGTAGATGGTGTAGAATGTGTTTCTATTGTACAGGTTTGCTAATGCTTATCTGGTTTATTTTAGCAATAATAATTCCACTTAGGTTAGTTGTAGAAAATACATCTGTAATAGTGAATGACACGAATAATGACAAGAAAGCTAACATAAAGAACACTGCAGCATTAGTAGATAGTACTGATTTTCATAGGGATAAGTCAATAACTGATTTCTCCAAGAATGTCTTCACAAAACTTTTATACGAATATGTGGAGACAATGGATGTGAGAGATTGTAATGTCTGTATGCAGTTACCTGCGTCTGTCACAGAAGGTGTGACATATCATCACCTTCCTTTGACGTATGGGATAACTTGTAGCGTTTTAGCTAGTCTATTTTATAAAACAGGTAGATTAGAATATTACTACACTGACATAGATGCTGTTTTTGCTAAAGTTCCCGTAATCCCTGAATTAAATAAGGTAAAAGTTGCAAAGGTTTTTGGAGAGTTTTTCTTAGAAAATAAAGAATTAACATTAGAGTATACATTTAGACACAATCTTACTTGTGAGTTAAAGAAAGAAGAAAAGATTTTCTTGGACATGGTAGAGGACAGAAGAGTTAAGTTTCAAAGAAAGGTAGCAGGAGAAAAGACAAAAACCCCACCTTGGGCATTTGAAGAGAGAAATTACGACAAAGGTGAAACAAATGCAGCTATGGTTCTGGCCCCAACAGGGAAAATTGTGTATTAGTAGAAGTAACACATTGTATGATAACTATTTCGTGGGTTCTAGTGAGTGCCGAGATACATACAAAATTCTAGGGGGATGGGGATTTAAAGGAGGAAAAGATCCAGTATTTCCAGGGATCTATTATATTTGCGGAAATAGAGCTTATTATAGGTTGCCGGACCATTGGTACGGAACATGTTATCTAGGCCTGGTCTTTCCAAAGATTTTTCATGTGGAGAGAGAAACAAAAGGAATTCACGAGATAGGTAAAACATTAACACGTAGGAGGAGGGAAAGCTTCTCAGAAATAGTAGGTGACATTTTTGGAGCATTGATACCAGCAGTGGGTATATCTTTGAATGCATACAAGATTCGGAAATTGTCTACAGTAGTGGATCGTTTATCAACGAATACTGCTGGAGAGTTCTTGATGGTAAACACCGAAATGGTTGCCATGAGAGCTATGGTGATGCAAAATCGACTTGCCCTTGACATTCTTTTGGCAAAAGAGGGTGGAGTCTGTGGAATGCTGAAGGTACAACATTGTTGCACTTACATTCCAGACAAAAGTGAGAATATACAGAAGTATATAAAGAACATTACTGATTTGCACAAAGAAATTGCCCCACTGGAGGTTGAAGGTGTTTGGGAGAGACTTGGTAAGAGTTTTTCCTCAATGAAGAAATGGTTCACAGAAATAGGTAGTTCTCTTATTGGGAAAATACTAATACCAGTTACAGTGATAATAATAGTAATGTTATTAGTGAGATTAGCATATGTGTGTATTAAAAGAAGAAAAAGACAAAATAGAGTAAAAAGAGAAAATGAGAAAAATAAAGAAAGAGAACGGGAGTTGGGAGAGATAGAATTGGAAGAGTTAAAAGAGAACATGTACAAACGGTCTAAAAGACAAGATGAGAAAAACACAGTTGTATGAACTAACAAAAAAGCAAGTGGACAAGAAACATTTATCTGATAAATTGTAGGATAGGTTTTTGTGGTGATGTTAAAAATCACCAAAGGGGGGAATTGATGGAGCAGGGTAAACAAAATAATTTTGTACCCCCTTGGAAATTAATGACCTCTTAATAATTTAATAATACTAACTGTTTGAAAATGCATGTACTAACCAACAAATGCACCCTTTTTAGTAAACACTATATATGGGTAACATGCAGATTTGTGCAAAATCTAATCTATTTACAAATGTGAAGTTAATTAACATTAGTATTGTGAATTGCGTACTAATTAGAGTGAAATTGCATGATTTATGCTACGTAGTAGATTTGTATTGTGGCAAAGAATGCAGATGGTAAGTAAAATGGCTTTAAATGTCGCTTCTGCTAGGTAACACCTAACACGGGTCTTTAGAATGGCGGGTGGTAAACCGAAAGGCTTATTTTCTCTGTGTTAATTGTGGTTGTGTTTGTTCTTATGATAGTTCGTTCGGGCCTGTTAGGCCATGCTTTCGAAAATGGCCGCTGGAGAGGATGAGATCACGTGAAAAGGCAAAGATGGCCTCTGCGCAGAAGCAATAAAGAAATCAAGTCACGTGAATGCGGCCTGTGCCCGGAGTGAGAGATGTCAAGGTCGAACTGACCTACAATAAAGAGTGTGCCAAAAGATTCAGCATGTATTCGTGGGAATGGATGAGAAAGAACTGAGCGACAATGGACGAACTAAATTGTGACCATCAAGATCGCTACAAAATGAATGGACAAGTTGGACTGCTTTTGACCCCAGAGTCATGAGACTCATTGTATGTTTTACTGTCCCTAAACCAGTTTGAACAAGGAGGGCGATGAGGTGACCATCACCACCCCTCAAATGGACCAATTAGAGTGATTCTTGCCCCTAAGGATTGCAACTTTTTGTGTAGTAAGCTAGAAAATAGGGTATAAGAGGGTCTACTCTTATGTGGGGTGGGCTGCTGCTGTGGTCGCTGCTATTGATGCTACTGCTGCTGTTGGTGTTTTTCCTACCATGCCACCTCTTTAATTTTTCATTCTTCCACCTCGATACTGCGAAAAGACTCTATCATTTTTGGACTTTGAACTTGACTGGGGAAGGAACGAGATCGTTGCGGGAATTCTGCCCGGGAGGTACGTCCGAGGAGGTTAGCGGGACAGTCAGTCAGTTTGGGAGTTCTATTCTGTGATCTGCGGTTTATCTTCTTTTTGGTGAACCATTCCTGTCTGCATCCTAAGACTATGGGTAATGCATAATTTTCCATTCCTCATTAAACTTTTCTTAAATGTTTATTGATATATTAAATGTGATTAATAAATAAAGAATTTCACCTATTCGACTGAGAATTTAGATAAAAATATATTCCAACTTAAAATGAGTCTGTGGTTCTTTAGTTCATTTATGAGTTATAATGTTAAAAGGTTTTAATTGTGATTGAGCTGGTCTTAATCACCATCAACTTATTCTACTAGTTGGTCCATCGATCAAAGAGCGGAGTACCTTGATGTTTGAAACCGACAGGATCAAAGGTTAATGCATATAATGTATGAATTATTATTCTGTCAAATTTAACAAGGTATCCCGTTCGTCCAGCAGCACATTCTCCTTGGCGTGAAATCCAGTGATTGAATGAATGTATGTTATGCGGTGTCATGGGCCCCACCGACATAAAGTTTAATGGACAATAAGTTGCATAAATGTTTTACCTTGATTAGTGTCCTAAGGAGAAATTTATATTAGCCGCGCTGGATCAGCTTCCTCAATTAGCATATCGATGTCCTCTAGTGTGGTGTTAGCTTGGTGTTCCCCCCGCTAAGTCAATGGGGGTGATTTGGGAACTTTTCTTCCTTTTCCTTGGCAAGATCTCAGTTGCTTTGCACTTGCTCTTTAGAAGAAGCTCCCGTGCCGACTCGATTCAAGGCAAATAATAATTAAAAAAATTAAAACACTGCCTTTTGCACAATAGCAACAAAAAAAAACCTTTAAGAAATTATGTTAGTCCAAGTGCCCCTCATCAAAAGGTCTACATGGCCTTGAAGGGTTAATAATCCCTGCTTGCACTTCACAACCTTTCTTCAGTGACTAAACAATACAAACTGGGGAACAGAGATCACACCCAGCAATGGCCAAGGAGCATTACAGATGGATGTTAAGGCAAGATTTGGCTATGGCTGCGGAAGGCAATTCTCCAAACGCACTCCTCAAGAGATTTTTCTTCAAGAATAATCATCCTGGGGCATGATGTCCTACACCCAGCGCACCCCATGAAGGAGGCCAAAGAGGTATTGTGGGGGAGAGCTAGAATGAAATACGGCAAGATGACAAATAACCACGCTCTCCCAACACTCCTCAAAGATTTTGTTTCCGGGCAAACAAGCTGGGAGACAATGTCCCACTCCAGCATGGAGCCAAGGAGAAGGTATGATAAATAAAGTTAGAGGTAGAGCAAAAGGGTGGTTACAAACGTGCCACAGTTATGTCGATAAATATTTCCAAAGGTGCAAGGGATGCTCAAAACACAGAGCCAAGGGGGTGTGCGCTGTGGAACAGGTAGTCCGTGCTGCTCCCTTGTTAAAACAGACAGAGCAGTGGGATGAGAACCACACACTATATTGCGCCAAAAAGTCCACAGCTGCAAACGATAACATGGCTCCTCCTGCATGATCCCTAGAACTGTGGGACAGGTAGTTCTTAAACTTCTTACTGCTACCTTGTTAAAACAACCCACATAGCGGGATGAGAACCACACGCTATATAGCGCCAAACAGTCCACAGGTGATAACGATGTCAAGGCTTCTCCGGCACGGCCAGTAGAACTGTGGGACAGGTAGTCCCTGCTGCTCCCTTGCTGCTCCCTTGTTAAAACGGCCCACCTCCAAGATGGTTCAAGTATGAGCAAACATCCTGCAGCTGCCAGAGGGTGGGTGCAGTCCAGCCTAGACTGGCCATGTATTTATAACTACCTTCAGGGAGTTAGGAATCACATGTTCAGTGGATTCTCATAGTTCATCAGCAAATCCACACTTTAAGGCTAAGCTCCTTAAGCTTGACACTTCGTCATCAATTAACTCTTTTTTCCTCGTTTCCTTATTACAGTGATTTGCAGGTGACTGAAGTAGTGTCCGTGACGATGCTGTATAAGTTGGCTGGTCCATGGGGGCCCAGAGCACGAGACTTCACTTCACTGAAATGAAAAGCAAGCACTGGTCTCCAGTAAGGCCTCTGCCTGCACTACAACAGGTTTCTCAACAGACGGTTGTGCCTGCCAGAGACCCACCCCGAGGACTATCAAGGTATTGTTGCCACTGTGGATTGATTTCCCAGTGTGCTCTTTCATGTAGTGTTTGGCACTTTTTAAAATGCTATGCTTTTTCTCATTTCACACCAAGACTTGCAGCAATCCAAATAAGGTTTGTTTCATGTGGAATATTTCCCACAGGCTGTGTTGATGATACACATACCTTAACTTGCCCTTTGCTACTGAGTTTTTGTATAGGAATCACAAGTATCAGCACTTGTTAAACATTCAAATTGTTTGCAGTGCTGACTGTTTAATTACTGACATGCTGCCAAAATTCCAGGTTTCACCCTTAACTCCTTTATAATTTGTCACTGTACCCTGTACAAGAGGAGACTTGGTAATGATTATCTTTTTGGTATTTTTGCGTTTCAAATTTATATGTAATAATACCATACCACATATGAGTGTTTTTAATTGTATTTTTCATTTCGTTTAGGTGACAGTGCTTATGCACTATGCACAAGGATTTTGACCTCATGCCTCCATGGAAGTACATGGAGTGAATGCCATTATCATATTGCCAACAAGACGACAAGGGCAGTAATAGAACACACATTTGACCTACTGAAGGTGAGGTTCCACTGACTTCATAAGAATGAGGCAGCCCTACAGTATTCACCTTCAGTGGCATGAAAAATTGTGGCAGTGTGTGCACAATATTGCAGCACCTAAGGAACTTCCAATGCAGCCTGAGTAGAACAGCTGTGTTGAAAAGAAAGACCACTCCCCCCAATCCCAACCCATAATGCCAGCCGAGCAAAGGATGGAAGGGAGAGACGCAGTTACATTACCAACAATTATTTCTAGTTCAAATAAACCATGTGTAGTAATCAAGTCCAGACAGAGAGATGAAGTTCAAGATGATTTATTGTAGATATGTAGATGAGCCCCACCAGGAGCAGCCAGCAAGCTGCTCAGCCCCATCTCAACTGTGGCATTTCTTCACAGAGTACCAACATTCCGAAATACATCATAAATGTAACATTCCACTGGCTGAGCATGTGAGGAACAGGATACCAAGATGCTACATATCCTCCTTTCTTATACATAAAAAAAAACAATTTAGAAAGCTAACCAAAGAGAGAACCAAAGGAATACAGAGACAGCAAAAACGATGCAAGGAAATGTACAACGAGGAGAGAACAGAAAGAAAGGTGGGAGTAGAAAAAGCGGAAGCAACAAATTAAAAACATGAATTGACAGATAAATATAACCCATTCTTCTTTCTATAAATAACAACAGAAACTGAACGAAAAACACAGCGAATGACAGCAGCGAGAAAGAGAATGGACATGAAAGAACCAATGACTACCCCAGACATACCTACTGGCCAGACAGGAATGAGAGGAGGCAAAGCATTGAAGGAGAAAGAAAGAAAACAGAGAAGAAGAGGAGGGAATTGTAATGTGAAGCTATTGCGTGTACTCTGCATCCTCGTGCTGGAGTTCCAGCGCGAGGATGCCTCGCTCTCTCATTGTGTATTATTAAACAGGGTTCCACAATCGGATGCTGCTCGGCGGACTCCAGGGTTCTGACAACGTTAATCAGTTGTCGGGAATCCTGGTGTGCGGCGGGAGCGTCTGGTTGTGGGTGCTGCAACTATCTGAATAAACTCCTTATTCTTCAATGCACGAAGACTCCGAATTCATTTACCACATTTGGCAACGAGTAGACGAAGCCACGCGACCAGCACCCACCAACCTCCTCGGCACCTTCTTTCCGTTTTTCCACGCTTCTCCACACCACTTCTTCTATCGGAAGACCTTCGCCGGCTCATATTTCCTTGGCACGATCCTTTCGACAACACCACTTCACCGGTTTGCGGAGCCGCTGAGGCCGCTAAATGACGTCAACCCCATCGACATTTGAATTCCTCCATCAACAGGAACAACGCTCTTCACGCTCGAGGTCTGAAGAAGTTTCTTCTTCATTTGTTCAAGTCAAAAAGCTCATTGTCGAAGCACCTGCCCTGCATCCCTTTCACGACTCTTCGAAGTGTTTCATAATGGTGGATGCTAGTCTTACAGGATTGGGGGCTGTTCTTAGCCAATGGGTCTCAGGAAAAGAACACACTATAGCTTTTTCATCAAGGATGCTTAAACCATCTGAGACCCACTACAGCACTATTGAACGCGAATCTCTTGCATGTGTTTGGGCTATCGAAAAATTTAAAAATTATATTTGGGGGCGTGAATTTGAACTGTTTACGGATCACAAACCCCTTACACAACTACTCAATGGTAATGGGCTTGGTAAAGCCTCTGCCAGGCTTGTTAGATTACTGTCCAAGTTACAGGAATTTCACTTCTCCATAAAACATATTTCTGGAGGGAGAAATTTCAGGGCTGATTGCCTTTCACGTATGGCTTTTCACGATCCTTCAGAAATTGATGTTTTAGAAGACACAGAATGCGTGGTCGCAGCTCTAGATGCTGTCAAATTATGTCCCAGCATTACTGAACAATCCTGGCTGGTAGCACACAACAAGGATGAAAACCTTAAACTTGTAACTGATTATGTTGTTAAGGGTTGGCCAGAAAATAGAAAACTTTCCAATGAGTTGAAAGCCTTCGCCATGGTTGCATCTGAATTGTCCTTGGTTAACGGTATGGTAATGAGACATGATTCTTTCATTCCCCCGTCCAGTCTCAGAAACGACATCATTAAATTTGCGCACCAAGGTCATCTTGGAATCTCAAAGAACTTCACAACTCATTAAGTCACACTATTGGTGGCCATCCCTTGAAGCTCAGGTCAAGTTTCATATCGATTCTTGTCCTGAATGTCTATTATCTGATAAAAAATGGAAAGTTATGAACACACCTTTACATCCCGTTCCTTTTCCTATTAAACCTTTGGATAAGGTTGGTCTAGACTTCTCTGGACCTTATGATCTGCTGTCACATGATCTTAAATACCTCATATTGTTAATTGACTATCACTCTAAATGGGTTTATCATATGTTCTGTGACTCAGCTAATTCCACCAATGCCATTAAGTTCTTAAGAAAAATATTTTCTGTAGAAGGCTCACCTTTGGTTGTCGTTACGGACAATGGCTCCCAATTCATTTCCGAGAAGTTTAGTACTTTTCTAACTGAGCGTGATGTCAAACATTATAAGGTCGCTCTATATTCGCCAACTTCAAACGGATTGGTGGAAAGAGCAAACAGGTTAGTTAAGGATGCCATTCAAACAGCCATTTCGTCCCATCAAGATGTACAAGATCTCCTTGAATCCAAGCTGTGGTCTTATAATATTTCCCCTCATTGTACCACAGGGGTATCTCCATTTTCTCTGTTAAGGGGTAGGACTGCTCACACCAGTTTGTGTCCCAATTGGTTACTTAACAAGAACAACAAGAGCATTGATAGCAATCGAGACTTGGCATCTAAGGTTTTACTAAAACAAAATCTCATGAAGTCTGTGCATGACTCTGCAAAAAATTTCTGTACACTAGAATTGAAAATTGGTGATTGGGTTCTAATCAAAAATCCTAAAAAAGTAGCAAAAGGTTTGTCAAAATTCTCCCCTCCCGTACAGGTCACAGGTGTTAGCAGAGGTTCAGCTTTACTTGGTTTTAAGGGATGGTGGAACAAAAGATCGCTGGTTCACCTCTCTGATTCACAAGCTAGTTCCTTGCTCAACTTAACCAAACAGGAGTTTGAGCATTGTGACTGGTCTTATTGGTTGCGTGATTCAGAATCTGAAGTTGAAAGCTCCTCCACAGTTTTGAGTCCCGTTCTACATTCCAGCCATATATGTGCTTCTGCCCCTGACACTGCCATGACCACTGCTGACACCTGTTCC
This sequence comes from Calotriton arnoldi, assembly GCA_963921515.1. Lineage (NCBI taxonomy): Eukaryota > Metazoa > Chordata > Amphibia > Caudata > Salamandridae > Calotriton > Calotriton arnoldi. The sequence continues at coordinate 39,089 of CAWUFW010014672.1, read as the reverse complement.
TTGCCACCGGAATTGGGAGTTCGCTTCAGAAAATTACCTTCCAAGTTTGATGATTATGTGTTGTCATGATTTGATATTTCATGGTAACTTTATCTGTCAAATCTTATTCTTAGTTTATGTTTCACTATCTCTTAACGTTATTTGTTTATGTTTTGCCTCTTCACTTTGTTCTTTGTGGAGAGGGAGAAGTTGTAATGTGAAGCTATTGCGTGTACTCTGCATCCTCGTGCTGGAGTTCCAGCGCGAGGATGCCTCGCTCTCTCATTGTGTATTATTAAACAGGGTTCCACAATCGGATGCTGCTCGGCGGACTCCAGGGTTCTGACAACGTTAATCAGTTGTCGGGAATCCTGGTGTGCGGCGGGAGCGTCTGGTTGTGGGTGCTGCAACTATCTGAATAAACTCCTTATTCTTCAATGCACGAAGACTCCGAATTCATTTACCACAGGAATACAATAAGATCACTCATACTTCTCTGTTAAAAAAAATTGTAAAGATAATAAAATGTAAACAACATTGCATAGGAAAATCAACAATGTAAACAGATAAGGCATAACTTTGAGAAAAGTGGGATTGACCCAAGCAAAACACCCCATGTAAAGGTAAAGATGTATCAAAGTATGCGACTGTGCACTCTATTAATGGGACTACAACACAAACTACACACCCTGTGTGGGGTAAAAATCCGTGTAAGGACAACCTCGTATGAAGGTCTCATGTTGTGCACTGTAGTAATGGGACTACAACCCACACTACACACCCTGTGTGGGGTAAGTAAAAACTGAACCTGAACCTAAAACTTACCCGAAACGTGAGGGAGGTTGACTATGGTGAGGTAATGTATATGGGTGCGAACCCATGACCTATTCCAAAACAATGAAAGAAGCTATTGTCAACCAGTATATATGGGTGTAAACCCATGACTTGTCTCTAAGAATAGAGATGTGTAAGTGATCCAAATAGGACTAACACCTACGCATAGATGCCCTGGAAACCGTAAGTAGCCCATGAAGCCAAGTGTATAGTGAGCAGATGGGACTAGGACCCATTGTTAGCAAATGGGACTAAAACCCATTGCGATCACAGTGTAGGGAAGACTAAAAAAAACAGGTAGCATGCATGTAAACAGAACTAATGGACTCTTGACGGTGTGTACCTAGAGTCCATGTACGTACGTAAACAAATCCCATAATACAATCCTAAGAAGGATAAAAATGGAGAAAAACAGAATCTTTGTAAAACATCACCTATGCAAAAACATTTCCAATTGTAGTACAATTATAAACTGTGTCCCACGCCGGTGAGCGACCACTCACCCGAGTACTACAAGGCAAGAAACACCCTAGAGTAGGGTAACAAATGCTAAACATGCCTAAATGTAAAAGCACAAATTGAACATAACATTGCATTTCACAAATACAAACAACAGAAGTTGTGACATTTTCACGTGTAAACTTGTCTGTAACAAATTAATCCATGGAGTGTGTCTGCTTTTTTTTAAAACCACAGTCTTGAAGTTCTTCCCATATTTCTCCTCCAAACAACGTGACTAAGGTATACCACACAGGGGGACCGTGCTAGCACATCAACACTGCACCTGCACAACCAAAGAATCTCCGGTGTCCACAGGGTGTCCTCGCTGGCACATGACACAGCGCCTACACCAGCAACGAGTCTCCGGTGTCCACAGGTCAAAAACGGTCAAACCGAATCGTGCTGTGGCGAGCCAACACAAATTTAATGAAGTTGACAAGCAAACTTGGCACCCACGACTGTGCACTGTGTTCAGCCAAACACATGTGCACGAACAGCAAAGAAAGTACCTGTAGTTACTTGAAGATCGTCAAAATTATAAAACACATCAAGCAACCCGGAGAGAAGATTTTGACAAGATTTTGATGTTGTGGTTGGCAACAGCTTAAAAATGTATAATGCTTCATGGCTCAGGTCCTTGATAGTTGCGGCCAAACACAAGATGGCGTCACGTTTTGAACGTTGCGCAGGATGGCTCACAGCACGTCCAAGCATGTAGGCGTCCCGGAGCAGCAAACATCCGCGTGCTACAGAAAACGTCACTGGAGAAAACCGAGAAGACACGCGCAACACCGTAACTATGGTGAGTACACGCGCTGTTTTAAAAATGTAAATACTTGAGGAGAAATAACGGACAGGCAATACGGCATCCTTTAGTGATGGAAACCATTAAAAAACAAAGAAAAACTCACCAATGTTTTAAATGAAAATATCAGCAAAACTTTTTAGACTTCCAAATACCAAAATCACACTTACCATGCGTGATTGTTAATCGTCATGACTCGTTAACCACGTAAAACAAATGGCCCCAAAAGACAAGCAACAAAACTCTGGAGCCATTCCAACAACGTGCATAGTAAAGTACCTGTAATGATGCGCTGAAAGTCCGAAGCACACGCATGACACTGTATGATAAAAACACTTTTCTTTGATCCAACGCTGTAAAAGGTTGCATAACATGCCACAGATGACAGTCAGACAGTAGGAATTAACCATAAGTGCAGCCACTGCACACACTATGTAGAAGCATCTGGATACAAACCAGATGCCGAAGTGGTTTATTTTCCTTTAAAACGAAATTCTCATCTCCAGTAAACTGAGACCCAGGGACAGGGCACTCTAGGCACTCTAGATACGAAGTGCATGAACTGCTCACGCATGTTGCTCCACTGAGACACAGAGACAGAGAAACCCAATCCAATGCGGTCCTCCATAAGCTGGAGTGCGAGCTTTTCACTCAGTGCTCTCTCTCAAATGCGAACAAAGTTCACCAACGAATAAAACGTGTTTGTCAGGCACAAGCATAACATAGCTCACCAGGCTTGTATGAAGTGGGATATGGCATGCACAGGTTGAGGGCGACCGGTGTTGAGGTCACTGGTGGGGCTCAGGGTGCCAGAATCATTGTTCAAATCGTAATTTGTAGTTTCTTGTTGCCTCTTCTGAAAAATCTTGACTTCTTTGACATTGAATTCTTTTGTTGAGCACGTAGAACGAGGGTAAGTTTCCAGATCGTCGCCATAAAAATTTAGTAATCAAGTCCAGACAGAGAGATGAAGTTCAAGATGATTTATTGTAGATATGTAGATGAGCCCCACCAGGAGCAGCCAGCAAGCTGCTCAGCCCCATCTCAACTGTGGCATTTCTTCACAGAGTACCAACATTCCGAAATACATCATAAATGTAACATTCCACTGGCTGAGCATGTGATGAACAGGATACCAAGATACTACACCATGCAATGCATAATGAGGTAGTCACAGTCAAAATGTAGAAAATGTATTTATTTCAATGTTTCTTCAAAGAAATTATGAAAAGTCACAACAAGCACTGGGTAATTTTTTGTTTTTCTAAACATTTTTTAATGCAGATTACTGTAACACATTAAAATCTTGTTTGGATTTCACAAAACACATTCAATGCTTCCTTCTTTCTTTGCTGGGAATAGGCCTTTCTAGGTCAGTTGCCAATATAGCCACTTCGAAATCAATAGCCTGACTGTATATACGCCCAGATCTTATAACATCAGAGATAGACATAGTATACATCTAGAAGTCGCGGCATTCTCTAGAGCATGTGTCGCCTTGCCACTAGAACGCCTTTGGATAGATTGTAAACATTTAAGGCATGAGGTAATATTGCGAGGCACAACAGGGCCCACTCTCAGTCTCCATTTTAGCTTCATGTTTCAGCTTGACATCTTTTTCTAATGGTGACTTTTTGTATGTTTTACATTTACATCATACTGTGCTAAGAAGTTATTCTGCATGTGGCTTATTTCTTAGTAAGCATTAATATCATGTGGCTTGCACACTCTGCCCAAGACTAGGTACATGCAGCGAGATGCCCTTGTATTTCATTGTCCGTTTGGAGACAACTGTTCGACTCCAGAAACACCATGGCATCAGCTCTGCACCTTTGACACAGCACGATTGGAACAATACTTTTATTATATAAATAGCCTCTGCAGTCCAATCGGCAGATAAGCAATTCTGCTGGGATTGTCCTGGAATGCGAGGCACTCTGCCTGAGATGCAGTCCTGCGGACTCTGACCTCTGTTCTGCAAAGGACAATAACCTGTTCCACACAGGCTGGCTTCCTAATACATCACACCCAAGTATGGAGGGTTAGGCTATCCCAAGGGATTTGGCAGAGGGTACTCCCACTATGCTCTCAATAGTATTGGTATAGAAAAATAGTATAATCATATAATCACATAGTAATGCTATCATGGTTCAGCTGTTTCTTTTTCACCATTCTTGTAAAGCTGGTTACAATGCTTTGCTTCTTCTGCCTAATAATTGCAGCACACACTTTTTATATAAGGATACGATTGTTTCAATAATTCTTTGAAAAAAACAATTCGTATCTTTTTTGTGTTTACCTTGGGCATGCAAAAGTAAACAACAAAAGGGTAGATCTGTTTCCACGTTTTCTCTAGGGAGTAGAAGAGTGGTTGTGTTTGAGGTTGCTGATGCCATCTGGTACTCTGTTAAGTTTAGGGGTTCAGATGGGGCACTGTGAGCTAGCTAGAAACCAGGCCAACATTGTTGGAGTGGGAGATGTCACTTTTGAGGTTGAGGGCCACAAAGCATATAAGACAGATGTATTCTTCTTTTGGGTTCTCTTTCCTGCTGTCGAAGACACTACACAAAATGTTCACACATATACACCAGCTGGCCTTACAAGGCCAATACAGAGCCTATGAAGAATTAGAAATCATTAGCATATTGTTGCAAATGGATGATACACAGGTCGGGTGTATAAGCAGGATATCTTTATTGTAGCTTGGTTCCAGGATAGATGAGTAGAAGGTAAAGGATAGATGAATCGTAGCCCCACCAGAAGCAGCCTCCCTGCTGCTCAGCCTCTGTTCACCAACTGACGCTCCACACACACACAGGCACCCAAACATTCTATGAGGTCATCACACATTCCAGCTGAGCAGTAGGGAAGAGACAAGAACTAGTTTATGACACATCCTCCTTCCTTAGGGAATAAAACAGCAAAGAAATGCAATAGAGGAAAAGTCATTATAAACGATACATCAGAAATAACATAAGCATGGAAAGAAACATTTCAAAGAGCATATGACAATAAGTGTAAAACATCATGAAAAATATAAGAATAAGTACTTCCAAGAATAACTACATGGAAGAATAACCAGGCATGCCCCATCCCCCTCCCTTGGGGAAGAACAAAATAGCGAGGGCATGACTTTGGGATGTCCCCACAACCTCCCCGTAAAAAGGGTACACTCTTATGCTAGGGAGAATACCTGGGGCGCTAAGTGCCCCCACAACCTAAAGAAAAGGAACATTAACCTCCCCAATGAAGGGTACACCGTAGAGTATGCGTCACTCAAGAAAACTCAAATGGAGCATTAACTGACTCCACAACTTCCCCAATGAAGGGTACACCGAAGGGAAAAACATCACCCAAGAAAACTAAATTTGGAGCATTGACTGGCCCCACAACCTCCCCATTGAAGGGTACACCGTAGGGTATACATCACCCTAAAAACTAAATTTGAGCATTGGCTGGCCCCACATCCTCCCCATTGAAGGGTACACCGTAGGGTATACATCACCCTAAAAACTAAATTGGAGCATTGACTGTACACCACCCCCATAACCTCCCCAAAAATGGGTACACACTGTACTAGTAAACTGGATAGAGGGCGCTCTACAACTATTATGGACCCTGGAAGGAAAACATGACCTTAAGCACACACAAAGTAATATAGGACAAGCATTATAATGACAAGCGTTAAAGTAAACAGAAAGTCTTAAACTCGGGTGTGCGGTCTTTCACCCGAAGTCCTCACCCAACGTGAAGCCCTTGTTTATGAGTTCGGTGTAGGTATCGCCAACTAATCCGCCGTGACATAGTTAATTTGAGAATATACTGTGACATTGAACACACCGCCAAGAGAAACGAGGACCAGTGTCCTCCGTATGTTGAAAGGCTTGAACTGACGCACTAAACATCAGAGGCTTGCAGGGGTTTCAAACTGGTCTTAAGGTATGTTGCGCTTGGTTGAAAAGAGTAAACAAGTCTTGTGTAAAAATGTCACAATCACGGTCAAGACAAATACGTTATACAAACGCGACCAAAAAAAAACGTGGTTGGCAGTCACGAACTGCATGAAACACTTCGGCCTTCATGTGCCACAGCCAAGCACAAAATGGTGGCACGCAACTTGTAGCTGCGCCGGATGGCCACGGCGCGTCTACGCTGCAGAGCGTTCTTCCGCAGCCCAGAATTGCGTGAAGACAAAGGCGTCATAGGGGATCGTCTTGGAGCCACGCGAGTACAGCAACAGGTAAAGCTGCTCGCGCTGGGCAATTTGAAAAGGTGCTCGCGCTCGCAACGGCCCCCACGCATGAGAAATCTCAACATCAAAAAATAGATCACGGACAAAAATTGCCTTACAGTGGATGTTGAAATAACTGAGAGTTGGTGCTCTCCAGACGGCAAAGTCATAGGCCATTGTGTGTTGAAATACGGGACTTGTCACAGGCTCCGCTCAAAGTACCTTTTTGAGCACAGACCGACGAAGTGCTCGCAAGGAAGAACCAACACACCTACTCAAGTTCTTGTCACTGGTTCCGCTCAAAGTACCTTCCCGAGCACAGAGTCATGAAGTGCTAGCAAGGAAGAAACAACACACCCCCTCTGGTTCTTGTCACTGGCTCCACTCAAAGTACCTTCCCAGCAGAGACCCACAAAGTGCTTGCAGGGAAGAAACAACACACACTTCCTCAGCAGAGCGTGCTAGGACACACTGACACTTCTGGATCCTCACGGGCAACAGGCAAGTTAACACATAGCGTCCGCTTGTATTCAGTAACTAGCTGCCAGTCAAACTCCCAACGGCAGGATAAAGTTCCACAGTAGGCAGACTCTATTGATGTGGAGTTCACACCAGGTAGACAGATGTCAGCACTAACGTCCCACGCAGGCCAAATGATGCCGGTTGGTGTCAACACGATGCAGCCAGTCTTCCAAAGTACCAGTGTTGTCAAATTACTGCCAGTTTTTCAAAGACTACTTGTAAAGCTTGTGGCCTCAGGCATGGTATGAAGAGCACGACTCCTCACATAGGATGGTAGAGGCTCTTAGTATAGTAGAATGACAAACGCCCAGGCTGTAGGCTGTCCAGATAGAAAAGGACACTGGTGGGGCTGACCAGGGCGTTTCTTCGAAGTTTCAATTACTTGGTTTCCATAAAGTTTCTTTTTCCTTAAAGTTTCAGTCTCTTGGTTCGTTAGTTCCTTTGTACATGGCCTTCCTTGCTCAACGCGTAGGTTCTTCAAGATCATCGCCAAAATGTTGCAGATGGATGATACACAGGTCGGGTGTATAAGCAGGATATCTTTATTGTAGCTTGGTTCCAGGATAGATGAGTAGAAGGTAAAGGATAGATGAATCGTAGCCCCACCAGGAGCAGCCTCCCTGCTGCTCAGCCTCTGTTCACCAACTGACGCTCCACACACACACACAGGCACCCAAACATTCTATGAGGTCATCACACATTCCAGCTGAGCAGTAGGGAAGAGACAAGAACTAGTTTATGACACATATCAGTAACACTAGAACTGGTTCCAAGGAGCCCTCCCACATACACCACAAAATGTAAGACCGGGTCCTAGCCAGCTATACACCATAACCAAATTTAGCACCATTAAATTACATAAGTCCAGTTAGATTATACAGATATTTAACGCAGTTTGTAATGTGTACAAGAACAGTTACCTCAGTGAAAGATGTTCAGACTGTGCAGCCACAGTTAGCTGTGCCTCCAATTAGTCCAGTCACTATCACTGCAATTATGGGTAAAGTTCTTGCCAGTGGGAGGAAATTTGGTTCTGGATTGCACAAAAAACAAACCAGCTTGAAGCAGTGATTCCCCATATGGGACACCAAGACAAACATAGAATTCTCACAATGTGCCTACTTGGTATGGTACCCTAGTAGAGGATTTTGTCACCTTGGGTACATTCTTTGGTTCCATTTATACCATAATACATGATACACCATCTATTGCTGTTTTGCCTGAAATGCTAAAACAGATTCAGAAAAAATACGGATCTGTCCCTGCCCTGGATTTGGGGATGAAATTCATTGGAAATTATGCCACAGTACCCTCAATTATTTTAAGCACTATAAAAGGGGAGGCATCAGCACTGGCAGTACACCAATTCCTCGAGTGGAACCCTATTGTGGATCAAGAGTGCGAATTACCAAAAATTATTGCTGAAACCTGTACATTCATAGGTCAAGATAATTTGGGAGCCAGACCTAATAAGCCACAGCTTAAGAGCAATTCCAAAAAGGAAAATGCCAAACATGCACCTGAGTAGCCTATAAAATGCTGGGACAATCAGAAAAATAAAACAAAACCATGGGGTGGATCTCTGCAACCAGAGAACACTGAAAAACCTTATAATTTACATAACCGTGATGCACTTAAACAGCCTGATAGGTATCATTATACTGATATATGTCCTTCTCGTTCCTATTAGGACTCATCCGAATAACGCTCAGAGAGAGGGGGACATCCGGAGCGCAGGCAATAAGAGTATGCGAGAATCAGAAAGGACTTACAAAGCTCAACTGACATCATCATAAAAAAGGAAGAGAAGCTTCCACAACAAAAACCCCAGTTCAAAAAGAAGAAAGTGATAGGTATTTCCACTAAATATGCCACACATATTGAGAACGCTTCTTCAGAACAAGACAAGGGCTTTGACACTGCTAGATAGTGCAGCAGAGGTCACGATAGTTCACTAGAATCTTCAAGTGTTCCTGGTTCGACAGCAACTAATGGATTTATTCAAGTTGAAATACCAGATCAACAGGTTAGCCCTCCTGACAGACTGTATGATTTGGACATCCAAACTGAGGGTGACAGAACACTTACTATTAAAGTAATTTTCTGGGAAAATGTAACAAATACCTTTAATATTCTCCTGACTAATATAGATTGGCCACTCAAGTTTGATAGGAAAGCCCCACAAGGGGAAGATGTCAAAATACCTTCTGTCTCTGTTCTTGTTCCTGAAGTTGTCAAACAAGTGCCTGCTGCAGAATGGGCACCTGCACAAGCCCGGGCATTGTACCGCAATCACGTTGGCTGGGATAAGGGCTCGCCTTATCGTGTTATACCCATGAGGTTCAGCCCGCAAGTGCAACCACAATACCCAATTTAACATGATGGAAAATGCTTGGTTAGCGAAATTCTCTTATGATTTGAGTATCAAGGCCTAATTGAGCCTAATATTTTACTAATTAACAATCCATTATTTCTGGTAGTCAAACAGGATAATTCCTATCATTTAGTCTTAGACTAAAGACATTTGAACAGTGTGATCTTTGCAATTAAATATTCACACAGTGTAGCACTGATGAACAACATAGTGCGCAAAAAATACAAAACTACTTGGGATATTTCAAATAGCTTTTTCTACCAAAATCTAGCACCTGAAAGCATAGACTTAATGGTGTTTAGAGCTCCAGGATTCCAGGGAAAGTTCTACCAACTTCCTCAGGGGTATAAGAACAACCCTGGGCTGTTTTCTGTCAGAGTATTGTAAATTCTACATGGTATTGACCCAGAAGCATTGTCCTATGTTGATGACATTTATCTTACTGACAATGTATTAAACACACACTTAGCCATAGTAGATCGCATTGTTTTGGGATTTACTGAACATGGCTACAAATTGCTTTTCTCAATGTCCTATCTTTGGGATACAAGTTGTCAAATGAAGGCAGAAGCCTTCCCCCACATTTCTTAGAGAAATGTGCCCGCTTAAAACTGCCAAACACTATCAAAAAGCTACAATCATTTTTTGGCTTTCTTAACTTAGGTAGCACATACATATCAGACTATGTACAACGTGTTAAACTGTTCTATGACTTAGGGGCCGATTCCGATTCGGGCCGGAAAAAGCACCGACCGACTCGGATCCGGTAAAAATACCGACCGACACGTACCAGTGGCGCCCGACACGCCAAGTACGATGCAAGCCGCGATAAATCCGACCGACACGTCAGGAAACCAAGCCGACCGACCGAGCCGCTCGGAAAATAGCAATCCGGCCGGAAAAACACGCGAATCCAACCGACCGACACGCACCCGGAACAAATCCGACCGAATCGTACCCGCCAACTCCAACCCGCAAAGTACGATGCAAGGCGCGAAAAACACGACCGAGTCGGACGGAGGACAAGCCGTACGACCGACACGCATACAAAACCGAGCCGAAGCAACACAATACACCGCGACCGACGCGTACGCAGCATACAAAACTGCACAAACACAGCGTGAACGAAACGGAAAACACCGTACGAGACCAATGCACGGTCCGACTCGGTCACAAGAACGTTTCCAACATACACAAACAACACAAAGGAAAAATCAACCAAAAAAGGCCAAACAAGCAATTACCAAGCCAATAAATACTGGGGGGTGGGGACAGAGAACAAAGACACACCCACAACTCCACCTATATAAAGGACACAAATCACTACCATGAGCCTTTGCAAATGCCATTCCACTACCAGCACCCAAGAGAAAGCAACCACACACCCACAGCTCATCCCTCACACAAGCCACACACCAGCAGCACACCAACAAATACCTACCTCACATACACCCAGCACAACACACACCCACACACCCTCACCTGCACACCAACACACACATCACCCACCATCACCAACCATCACCATGCCCCCCAAGAAGAATCCCAAGTTCCTAGATTGTGAATTGGAAGTCCTGGTAGACGAGATCCTCAGGGTGGAGCCACAGCTGTTTGGCACATTGGTCCAACAGACCCCCATGTCGCAGAAAACCAAGATGTGGGAGAGGATCATCAACAGGGTGAACGCCCAATCACCATGTCGGCGCACAAAGACGGACATCCAGAACAGGTGGTATGACGTGCGCAGGAGGGTACGGGACCTGCTGAAGATAGACTACATCAACAGCCAACACACCGGCAGTGGCCCTCCTGCCAAGCCAATATACCTCAGGCCCTGGGAGGAGAAGGTGCGGGCCATCCTTCCGCCAGTGAGCGTATATGGACTAGAGAACATCCCAGAGCCTGGTGAGTACACAACAAATGTGCACAATAAACTGCCACAAAACACACACATCACTGTCAAGGGGAGAGTCAAACCATGCACTCATAGCAATTACACAGCAACTAGAACAGAATCATCCCAAAATGTGTATGTCAGTCAGATAAACACAACACATGCCATCAAAAAAGTCACATCCAACTGTGCCAACACATGTACAAACACAACCACAACTACAGCTAGGCAGTGGCACAAATAGAACTAACACACACATCCACACATGTAGCCACCACAACAACACCAACACACAGTGAAGACCACTCAAAGGAAGGAATTCTGTGTATGCTGGCCAAGTCAGTGTAGCCAATAGCATCATGGGAGTCGCAGTCACACATATTGCCCCCCCAACTGTCCCATCAACACCACCATGAACCATGCGCACATCACAGGGAGTGGAGAAGGACTCACAAGATGGCTGACACTGGCTACTGCTGTGGGGAGCACAAGGCCCTGCTGCCAACTGTGCACCAACAAACAGCAGGACACCACTGACTGACATCCTGAGAGACAACTTACACTCCCTGCAATGCAAGCACGTTCCATGGTGGGATATCTGGCTGGCTGGGTGGGAAGGGGGACTTGCAGCACTGACCATAGTCACCAGCACCTCCCCTCACACCCCCCCAACACAAACTCCACAGTACCCACCTGGTAGAATGCAATGCCCTCCATCCTAACACAAGATCCCACAAAGCACCACCACCCTGGGTTATGTTGTGTGAAGCACAGGGACACTCTTGGGACTCTTAGCCAAACAACTGCCAGGACAACACTCCCAGCCATCCTGTCAGCACAGCCAGCCCACCCCACAGGGAAGCAGAGTCAAAGGAAGGAAGCATGGGCATGCTGGGAAGGGGGTGGAGGCAATAGCATGATGGGAGTCGTAGTCACAGACATTGCTCAGCCTCACAACTGGCCCATCAACACCACCCTGAACCATGCTCACATCACAGGGAGTGGAGAAGGACTCACAAGATGGCTGACACTGGCTACTGCTGTGGGGAGCACAAGGGCATGCTGGGAACTGCACACCAACCAACAGCAGGACACCACTGTCAGCCATCTTGCCATTGCCCTCACACCCACACACACTGAACTCCCCACAAAAGCAAGTAAGTATGGGAATGCTGGGAAGTGGGGTGGAGGCAATAGCATGATGGGAGTCACAGTCACAGACATAGCTCACCCCCACAACTGTCCCATCAACACCACCCTGAACCATGCTCACATCACAGGGAGTGGAGAAGGACTCACAAGATGGCTGACACTGGCTACTGCTGTGGGGAGCACAAGGCCCTGCTGCCAACTGTGCACCAACAAACAGCAGGACACCACTGACTGACATCCTGAGAGACAACTTACACTCCCTGCAATGCAAGCACGTTCCATGGTGGGATATCTGGCTGGCTGGGTGGGAAGGGGGACTTGCAGCACTGACCATAGTCACCAGCACCTCCCCTCACACCCCCCCAACACAAACTCCACAGTACCCACCTGGTAGAATGCAATGCCCTCCATCCTAACACAAGATCCCACAAAGCACCACCACCCTGGGTTATGTTGTGTGAAGCACAGGGACACTCTTGGGACTCTTAGCCAAACAACTGCCAGGACAACACTCCCAGCCATCCTGTCAGCACAGCCAGCCCACCCCACAGGGAAGCAGAGTCAAAAGGAAGGAAGCATGGGCATGCTGTGAAGGGGGTGGAGGCAATAGCATGATGGGAGTCGTAGTCACAGACATTGCTCAGCCTCACAACTGGCCCATCAACACCACCCTGAACCATGCTCACATCACAGGGAGTGGAGAAGGACTCACAAGATGGCTGACACTGGCTACTGCTGTGGGGAGCACAAGGCCCTGCTGCCAACTGTGCACCAACAAACAGCAGGACACCACTGACTGACATCCTGAGAGACAACTTACACTCCCTGCAATGCAAGCACGTTCCATGGTGGGATATCTGGCTGGCTGGGTGGGAAGGGGGACTTGCAGCACTGACCATAGTCACCAGCACCTCCCCTCACACCCCCCCAACACAAACTCCACAGTACCCACCTGGTAGAATGCAATGCCCTCCATCCTAACACAAGATCCCACAAAGCACCACCACCCTGGGTTATGTTGTGTGAAGCACAGGGACACTCTTGGGACTCTTAGCCAAACAACTGCCAGGACAACACTCCCAGCCATCCTGTCAGCACAGCCAGCCCACCCCACAGGGAAGCAGAGTCAAAAGGAAGGAAGCATGGGCATGCTGTGAAGGGGGGTGGAGGCAATAGCATGATGGGAGTCGTAGTCACAGACATTGCTCAGCCTCACAACTGGCCCATCAACACCACCCTGAACCATGCTCACATCACAGGGAGTGGAGAAGGACTCACAAGATGGCTGACACTGGCTACTGCTGTGGGGAGCACAAGGGCATGCTGCCAACTGTGCACCAACAAACAGCAGGACACCACTGACTGACATCCTGAGAGACAACTTACACTCCCTGCAATGCAAGCACGTTCCATGGTGGGATATCTGGCTGGCTGGGTGGGAAGGGGGACTTGCAGCACTGACCATAGTCACCAGCACCTCCCCTCACACCCCCCCCCAACACAAACTCCACAGTACCCACCTGGTAGAATGCAATGCCCTCCATCCTAACACAAGATCCCACAAAGCACCACCACCCTGGGTTATGTTGTGTGAAGCACAGGGACACTCTTGGGACTCTTAGCCAAACAACTGCCAGGACAACACTCCCAGCCATCCTGTCAGCACAGCCAGCCCACCCCACAGGGAAGCAGAGTCAAAAGGAAGGAAGCATGGGCATGCTGTGAAGGGGGGTGGAGGCAATAGCATGATGGGAGTCGTAGTCACAGACATTGCTCAGCCTCACAACTGGCCCATCAACACCACCCTGAACCATGCTCACATCACAGGGAGTGGAGAAGGACTCACAAGATGGCTGACACTGGCTACTGCTGTGGGGAGCACAAGGGCATGCTGGGAACTGCACACCAACCAACAGCAGGACACCACTGTCAGCCATCTTGCCATTGCCCTCACACCCACACACACTGAACTCCCCACAAAAGCAAGTAAGTATGGGAATGCTGGGAAGTGGGGTGGAGGCAATAGCATGATGGGAGTCGTAGTCACTGATATTGGTCACCCCCACAACTGGCCCATCAACACCACCCTGAACCATGCTCACATCACAGGGAGTGGAGAAGGACTCACAAGATGGCTGACACTGGCTACTGCTGTGGGGAGCACAAGGCCCTGCTGGCAACTGTGCACCAACAAACAGCAGGACACCACTGACTGACATCCTGAGAGACAACTTACACTCCCTGCAATGCAAGCACGTTCCATGGTGGGATAACTGACTGGGTGGGTGGGTGGGTGGGAAGGAGGTCTGGCTGTCAACCAAACACAATCAATGCAGACCATGTTCACACCCCAGAGAATACATAGAAATGCCCAAATAATGCAGGACAATGTGCCACACCAATATCAACCCCTGACTGTGACGACTTAGGACAATACAATGTACAGGCCCGCACCCCGAGGCACAGTCACAACTGTCAGGTGTGTCAACCACTGATGCCTGCAGAAACATGACATACATTGTTTGTGTCTCCCAAAAACAGGTGATGATAGGGACACAGCAGCAGACGCTGAGGAGTCCCAGTCCCAGGCTCAAGAGGATGCCGAGCTCACTGGCGTCGTACAGCCTCTGTCCTCCTCGGACGATGAAGAACAACCTGGCACATCCGGTGCAAGTCAACATGCTGCACCAGCAGGACCACCAGCTGCAGCACCAGCAGGTCCACCAGCTGCACCCCCTGCACCCACCCCTCCAACGACTGTCACCACGAATACCATCCCTGCCGACATGGACAGAATAAGGAACAACACCAGCGCAGTGACCCTGGACCAACCTGGGGCCATGGACACCACCACCACCACCAACCCCCAAGGTGGACCAGGGTTATCTGTGCGTGCAACTGCACACACTGCACATGTCAGCAGGGGTGGTGGGAGGGGTGGGAGACAGAGGTCGCTGCTTGCAGACGTTGCTGGTGTGCATGAAGACCCACAACTGGTACGCATAGCTGATGCGTACCAGTCCAGCACCGGAGAGCTCAGCCAGGTAGTGGGGCTCCTCAGAGACATCAAACAGCAGCAGGCTGCCCATCATGCCCGCTTGGACTCCCACATGTCCCACGTGGAGTCACACATGTCACGTGTGGACTCCCACATGTCACGTGTGGACTCCCACATGACCCGCGTGGAGTCCAAGTGGGATGTACTACATGAGATGACGGCGGTGCACAGGGACATTTTACAATGCCTCCGCCAGATGAACAGCAACCAGTCCACACCTCCCTGTGTGCCAACAACATCTGGTACCGAACAAACTGCAACTGCCACAGGGAGGGAGGAGGACTCTGGCGGAGAGTCCCCTGCACCGCAGCAGCCTGCACTAGAGGGCCCCCCCCCAAGAAGAGGGGTCGTCCGAGGAGGGGAAAGTGAGAGGCTGATGGCCAAGCGCAACTCCCAGGAAGCCTGAACCTGTTCTGGATTTTCGCCTTTGTGCACAGACTGTTCACCCTGTTGATGGCAACACTACTCCCACACATTGCATGGGGAGTACAAGTTGGAACAATGTGTCAGACAACTGTGGCCCCGATACTGGGGATCCTGTCTACCTGGACTTTCTATTCATCTAGGAACTTGGGATTGCAAGATTCATGTACAGCACAATCCATCCTATGCACTATTATCACAATAAACACACTAATACACCATACTTGCCTCTGTCGTGATTCCAACGTGGGTGCTGTTATGGGGATGATGAACTGCAAAATTACACAGTGTATGCGAACTGCAACAGCAAGGACAACACAGGCATGTGAGTACAGGCAACGTGACACATATGAGGGAGACACACCACCAGGGCTACACAACACATACACACCTAGGCCATCTGACTCATTGCCTACACTGATGTTGCCAGGGAAGACGGTGCAATGCACAGACACCACACCCATTCCCAGTTGTAGTCAAGTAGCCCACAGGTGCAGTAAGCAAATGGCAGTCAAATGTGTGACCACAGACAACGCACATCACTAAGTGAAGCACAGGTTTATTACACAGTAGCAACATGCCGTAACCACTACAGATGCAAGGTAACCCCACCTGGTAGCGGGCACACAGTCAACAACTGTAGACAGAAGGAAGTCCATGGGTGTGGCGCACATCACCTGTAGGGACACAACAGCTACCAGCCTGGATGTGCAATCACGTCGTCGGTGGACACAGTTGACCAAACGAATCTGAAAGTACCCTGTGAAGGACAGAAATGACACACAGTCAAAAGCAATGCAGTACAGGACAGAACAGCAAAACTCATGCACAATACATGTTACAAGATACCCACCCAGAACCAAGTTAGCATGTCAACACTGTTGGGGAGTACAGCCCACCTGTCACCACACATCGCAACACACATCCTGTCAAGTAGCCCATGGACACACTCCAACAGCACCAGAGCACCACCCACACATCATGCCAACTCACATCATTCACATGACACCTCAGGATACTCACATTCAGCTAAAGAAGTTGGTGATGAGCTGTGTGCGGACATCACCATCACCATCATCATCGTCACTGGCATCGTGGTCCAGGCCAGGATCCTCCACAGGTGGCGGATGTTGGTCATCGTCATCCTGGATGAGAGGCAACTCCTTCCGCACTGCCAGGTTGTGGAGCATGCAGCAGACGATGATAATCTTGCACACTTTCGCAGGGGCATATGGGAGGGACCCTCCGGTCTTGTCCAGGCAGCGGAAGCGGCTCTTCAGGAGACCAAAGGTCCGCTCAATCACTCTCCTGGTCCGACCATGTGCCTCATTGTAGCGCATCTGGGCAGGTGTCACAGGGTTCCTGAGGGGTGTCAGCAACCACGGCATGTTGGGGTATCCCGAGTCACCTACGGACAGACAAGTGCACATCAGCTGACTTGGAAAAGTGGGCGGAATACTACAGATCAGATCACACACAATGGCACAAAGTCAGTACACACCGACAAGCCAGGCACGCTGGTTCTGCATCTGTGCCATCAACCTGGGGATGCGACTACTCC
Source organism: Calotriton arnoldi (assembly GCA_963921515.1). Taxonomy (NCBI): domain Eukaryota; kingdom Metazoa; phylum Chordata; class Amphibia; order Caudata; family Salamandridae; genus Calotriton; species Calotriton arnoldi. The sequence continues at coordinate 21,755 of CAWUFW010014672.1, read as the reverse complement.
TCATCACAAAGGCATCGTGTGCTGAACCAGGGAAACGGGCACACACGTGTGTGATGGTCATGTCTGCAAGACACACCACCAGTGCATTGACCGAGTGGTAGTGCTTGCGGTTCCTGTAGGCCTGCTCCTGGGCCTGTGGTGGTACCAAAGCCACATGTGTCCCATCAATGGAGCCAATGACATGCGGCATCCTCCCCAGGGCATAAAAGTCACTCTTCACGTCAGTGAGTCGTCGCAGTCTAGGGAAATAGATGTACCGGTTCAGGAAGAGCAACATTGCCGCCAAGAACATCGCGGAGCACACGGCTGAACATGGTCTGTGACATCCCACCAGCAGACGCCACAGTATGTTGGAAGGTACCGGTGGCAAAGAAGTGTAGGGCTGCCATCACCTTCACCTTGGGGGTCAGCGCTGTAGGATACGGCCGGCCAGGCTGCAAATGTGGGGACAACTGCACTGCCAAATCCTCAATCAGCTGCCTGGTGAAGCGGTACCGTCGGATGCTGTCCCGTTCCACCATCGTTGCCAGGTCTGGGAATGGCCGATGGACAGCAGGAGCCCTGCAGTGCAGAGGAGAAGTAAGCAAGATCGTCAGTCACCCCACATATGCGGCATTGAACACACTCAAGATCCCAACATACATCATCATGAGGCACAACTACATGAAGTGTGCAGTACCGGAACGACATGTATGGTACATACATGGCCAACATCTGTCAACACGGTCCTACAGGTGGCATCAATTTGGCCCAGGTTGGCCCATTGGATATCATGATGCTGTGTCACAGTCACCCCCCAGTGACATGTGAGGACAGATGTGCCCCAGGCACCACAGCTCAACGACAGGCACATTCCCAGGGACCCTGTAATGCCACATGGACACTGGCATCACCTGGAGTATCATGTGTACACCACAACAAAACAAACATGACCCCCACAGGTAGTGGCTACACTTGCCATGGCAGGAGAGCCATGGACGTCTGTGACACACACGCACAACATCAGAGTCCATGCACACACAACGTGGATGTGGAGACTGTCTCCCATTGTGCACATGAAATCAGAGACATTGTAAACACTACATGCACAAAGACTGTGGAGGGCCATCACTATTGTGCCACTGGGACACCCTGGCTCAAACATACCGTCCCACATGGGACTCACGGGGTATGTGACATGACATACACAAACACCACTGTGAAATGTGACCATGGCACATGCACAGATATGAACAGTTGCACATCACAGTGGTCACGTACACGTAACACCCAGGATCCTGTCCCCATGAACACGTGCACAGCCTGGGGGTGGCTGCCCACAGGTGACACCCACAGGACAACATGTACACCAACATACACACAATAGGAAATGCAGCCTTACATGCCTTCATGATAAGGTGTGGACAGGCTGTCGTGATGTAGGTGTGCCCCTCACTCCCTGGGAGCTATCTGTGGCTGGCATATGTCCATCTGAGACAGGCATGCTGACATATGCCAGTCACATGTACAGTGATGCGTTGAACAGCAATGGACCGATCGGTGCCTCCGGCCGGCCCATTGCATTCAATGTGTGCGGGTACGCGTTGTACCCCTGTGCGCGTTGTACTGCAATGGACCGATCGGTGCCTCCGGCCGGCCCATTGCTTTCAATGTGTGCGGGTACGCGTGGTACCCCTGTGCGCGTTGAACAGCAATGGACCGATCGGTGCCTCCGGCCGGCCCATTGCATTCAATGTGTGCGGGTACGCGTTGTACCCCTGTGCGCGTTGAACAGCAATGGACCGATCGGTGCCTCCGGCCGGCCCATTGCATTCAATGTGTGCGGGTACGCGTTGTACCCCTGTGCGCGTTGAACAGCAATGGACCGATCGGTGCCTCCGGCCGGCCCATTGCATTCAATGTGTGCGGGTACGCGTTGTACCCCTGTGCGCGTTGTACTGCAATGGACCGATCGGTGCCTCCGGCCGGCCCATTGCATTCAATGTGTGCGGGTACGCGTTGTACCCCTGTGCGCGTTGTACCTCAATGGACCGATCGGTGCGCACCCATTGACAATGGGCTTGCCTGGCAACGGACGCGTTTTCGAATATTCGAACGAGTCGGTTGCTGGAAAATCAGTTGGTCACCCACAACAATGTTGCAAAATCATGTATGTCATGAAGTTGAAATTTTGAAGGATGCTGTGGGCGTGTTTTGGTGCTGCTATTCCATGGATTGGCCAGATTCAGAAGATGCAAACGACTTGGACCTATCACTTTGGACACAAGGGACAGTATCTGCCTCTCCAGCACATATATATTGCTGCATGTTCCCCTGAGAGCCCACTTGCCTGCACTACATGCTCCAGGACGACATCTGCCACTGCACTGCTGCTGTCTCTGCCCCTCTGGACCCTGCAATGGCACGTACTGTGGAGAGAGCCCCAGCCTTCAGCCTTGAAGAGAACCAGGCCCTGCTGGACAGCCTACTTCCACAGTACAGCAAGCTGTATGGGACACCAGGGGAGCAGGTGAGTGTTCTGTGCACTGCCTTTCTGAATGTGCATTTTGTCTGACTAGCAAGGCTGAGAGTCAGCACACCACTGGCTAGCAGGCTCACTGAGTAGTTGTCACCCCCCATAGTGTGTAGTGACTTGCACTGGACAGGTATGGTGCAGTGACAGTGCTTCTGAACAGGGTTTTACTCCCCATGCTATGATACCATGTAGTGACTTCTGGAAAACTGTCCATGGGCAGCCGTGCACTGCCTGGGTACACCATGTGCCCCTGTGATTGCGACATGTATATGCAACTGTGTCATGCACGGATATGTTGCATGTGTAGTAATGTCCTTATCACTTTGTCATCCTGACAGGCTTCTGCCCATCGGAAGCATGAGATCTGGAAGGACATCGTCCGGGCTGTCCGGTCCGTGGGGGTCTACAAGCGCCGGATCCGCAACTGCCAAAAGAGGTGGCAGGACCTTCGGGGCTGGACCCGGAGGATTGCACGGGTCCAGCTGAAGCTGTCGCCTCCTCGCAGGAGGGGCGGAACACGGACCCTGACCCCCACATGCTCAGGATCCTGGCGGTGGTCTTTCCAGACCTGGATGGGCAGCTGAAGGCCAGAGAGCAGCAAGGAGGGGGTGAGTCAAAGACTGCACTGTGTACTCTGTCTAACATGTTATGTGCCCTCCTCGGGCCAGGTTGAACTGCCACAGTACAGCAGTCATGTTGTCCAGGAGCCATGTCCCTCTATTGTGCACTGCCCACTCCTCATCTGATACCCAGGTGTGGCCCTTACATGCAGGGAATCCTGTCACTTAGGACTGTGTCCTTGCAGTTTGCTTGACTCAAGGTGGGAGACAGCATCTGTTTCCCTGACTCTGTGGTGGGCATCATGGGTGGGTCCATTGCTTACACAATGCCTGTATTCTGACATGTATTCAGCGTGTTACTTTGATCTGTGGTCCAATTGCTGAGCTGATCCACCACATGTGGCTGGGGTACCTGGCACACACCCATGCTGCGGGTGGGAACAATGTTTGGGCCCCAGGAGTATGTATATGACGTGTGTCACACATACTTAGCCAGCTGCCTACAGTCCAGGGCTCATCCCTCATTAATGTGGGGCTGGACAGTCATGCCTACTCCAGGCCATACAATACACTCTGTACTCCCACTCCCGTGTATCAGTGGACACATTGTGCACAGTGATTTGCCCCTCAGGTGTCTGCCTCTGTGTCAGTGTGCTGTGGATTAGTCGCCAGGACTGCTGTGGAGTTTCTTGGTAGGGGCTCAGCATGCCACTGGAGATGTGACCATAGGAGACGATACTTGTGTGACACATAGGTGTCTGATCAGCTGCCCATGCAGACTGGGGCATGTAAATGTGAAGTTCAGGTAGCTGTTCCCCATGCACAGCAGAGTGTGAGGGGCTCAGGTTCAGAGGGTAGTGTCACAGGTCTCCCATATGTCCAATAGGTATGACCTGGACAGATGAGGGTTAAGAGGATGTGTTGTGGGGGATGTACATGTGCACTTGTGCAGCTCCAGGACTTGCATTCCCCATGACCTACTATTGTGACACAGTGCAGAGTGTTGTTGTCTGGCTGCAAAGTCATACATCACTGAGACAGTGATGTATGACTTTGCAGTCATGCCTCCGCCATGGCATGTGTCTACTGATTGGTGATCCTGCAGGGGAGTGACATGTGCTACATGCACACCATAGTGGCGCTGGCTATCAGGACATGGGTGCATCATGGTGTCTGTCGCTGGTATGCATCACATGCATTTCCTATTTGACTCTGGGCATCCCTTACATCCGTAAACCTGTACTGACTCAGTGGCAAGAGCTGTGATGTGTCCACACCGTGTCCTCTGCACTGTCCAACTACTGTGTACTTGGTGCATGTGTCAACACTGGGGTGTTGCAATCCAACAGACACCAGACAGATGGGTGCAAGGCCATGTGGGATGTGAGTGCCATGCTTGGCATCAGACTGACAATTGACTTCTCCTGTTCAATTAGTGCACTTTTAGCAATGTACAACTAATGATGCCAGGGCTTGCTCTGTGATGTGCTGTGCTCACAGTGGTGTGTGCGTTATGTGCAGGTGACTGATGTCTGTCTGTTTCCCCATTGTTTGCAGATACATCCACGGCCACGGAAGGGGACAGCTCCACGGACCAGGAGGAGCCGGAGAGCCAGACTGGGTCAGCAGCCGAGGAGTGGTCGGAGGGACCCAGTGGCACGGAGGGCGAGGGGAGCCACACCGAGGAGTCCTCAGCAGCATCCACCTCAGCTGAGGACCAGAGCAACTCGGAGGATGACTCCCTTGTGGAGGCGGGTGTCAGCAGCCACCACACCCCAGCTAGTGTTGCTGTCCCCGCCACCACCAGCACCACCACCGCCCTCCCATCGGCTCCCATTCCCCAGGTCCGTGGAGGCTCCCATGTCCGGGAGCGTGTCTCCTTTGGGCCAGGCACCGCACCCCCTGCCCCTGTGTCCCCTGCTGCCCTGAGTGAGGAGTCTGTGTACCTCCTTCGCCAGCTCCATGTAGGGCAGACAGCCATGCTGAGTGTCCTCCATGCGCACACCGCGCTGTTGACTCAGCTGGTGTCGTTCATGGAGGGCATCTCATCGGGCATGTCTGACCTACAGAGGGGCAATAGGTCCATGGACTCCTCCCTGACGGCAGCAGTGTCCCTCCTCAAACGGTCCCTCACCCCTCCTGCCTCTGCTCCATCCACACTCCCCAGCACCTTACCCATCCCAGGCACACACACACTGGCACACACCAGCACACACACATCCAGCACACTGACACACACGCCAATGACAAAACGCACACGCACGCACATTCAGGGGACTGAAGCCAGACTCACAGGGGATGGGGCCCTGGAACACACACACGCATCCACATGCACTGCGCAGTCCTCAGTTCCCTCTCCCTCCAAAGCACCCTCCCTTGCCTCACCTGCAACCCCAAAGTCACAGCAGCTCTTCCTCTGTGACCTCGGCCTCTTCCCCACCGATGAAGCTGCTCCAGCATCCCGGGGAAGAGGAAGCCCACCCACACGGAGCAGAGTGCCCCTCGCCCCGGACACCCTCCCCCAGGCGCAGACGGACTGAGGCCCCCACCCGCAAGTCCCCCGGAGTGCTAAGAGCAAGACCCCGCCACCGCCCTGCAGCTCAGGCACAAGGTCTCCGTCCTCCATCCCTCAGGCCCCCACTGCACAGGTGCCCCCACCACACCCTGCCCCAGGTTCCCCCACCCACAGATATACCATCCCCAAGATGCTCCGGCCTTCTCCCCTGCCACTTGCTCTCCCAGCACCACACCCCCGCTGCGCTTGTCTGTGCCACTGATGTGGTGAGGGTGTCCCCCCCTCTGTCCAACCCACCTTGCCTGTTCCCCATTCTCCTCCCCTGGAGGTAGGCACTGCAGTGGAGTCCACTACCGCCCTGTCTGACTTGGGCACTGCAGTGGCGGACCTGTCCACCCCATCTGCAGGGTCCACTGCAGTTGTGCCGGCACCCACGACATCTGTGTCATGCCCCCCAGTTGTGCCGGCACACACCATGTCAGACACCTCCACTGCAGTTGTCAGTGGCTCTCCAGCACCCACCACCCCTTCCCTGACTCCCCTGGTGAGCCCTGATCCTGTCCCTGCGGTGCCTGGCCTGCCCCCGGTTGCCCCTCCTAGTGGATTGTCCCTGGTATTGTGCAGGCATGCGTAAGGTGACATCTGCCAGTGTCACCCTGTTTGAACTTTGACAATGGACTGGCCATTGGCCTTTGCTCTTTTTTCAGGACTTCGTTTGGCCTCAACACATATGCTGAATAAAGCAACTTTCTTTTCTCTAGTGCTCATGCTTCAGATGTACATGTTGTTGGTGCAGCTAACCATGCCCTTGCTGCAGTGATGGTGATATCTGGTCTCATGATTATGAAGTGTTACTGTGCAGGAACCCATGTGGTCCAGGGGGAATGTGTCCTATCATGTGGTGTATCCATGTCATCAATAGCAGCATCTGAGGGTGTCATGTGTTCAGTATTTGGCAATGGGTTTCCTACTTACATTGGCAATTTCATATCTGTGGCTTCCACCCCTGCACATCTGTTGTGCCTGCCATCGTTGCATTTGTCTACTTCCCTGACCGTGTTGCCATCTCCAGTGGACATGCAGGTTTGGGCATCAATGGGGAGGGACTCATCCGTGTAGTCAGTGCAACATTGCTATACAAGTGTGTTGGATCTGTGCTGATGATTCCGTTGGCACATCCATGACCAGGCTGATGTGATGGGAGCCCTCATTTGGTGCTAATTGTTGATTGTGTGACCAAGTGCTCAGCTGACATGATGGGGCCCTACTGAGGCAACATATGGCACAGCTTTCCTCACACAGGAGTGGAGTCCCCTCATGGCAGTGTGTACACGTGTGACATTGCCTGCGCCCAAGGTGTGTGTTGTATGTGCATGTCTGTGTGTTCACTTCCATTCATCTGCGCATGCTGTGATCCCTAGTGTTGTACCTGTTTGTGATGCTTGCTGACTTGAGCTATGTTCCCCCAAAGTCTTCTCCCTGTGTTCTCTGTGATGTGGGTGCATGGCACATTACTGGTCATCAGGGTGTCACCCATAGGTGTGTTTGCTGTCAGGGCAGAGTTTGTGTGCTGACGCAGATGGGTCACAGTCAGGTTTCCCTTTGGCACTTGTTGTTTGCCCCTGTCATGTGATTTCCAGTTTGTGTTATCTTTCAGTGATTGTGACACGTTGTGTGTGTGACTGCTGGCACTCCTTAGGGTCCGGGCTGCAATGTTGGTTGTTGTCTATGTGTGTTCTTTGTGGGTGACCTTGGCTTCTTCATTGGTGTGTGACTGTGGCTGGGATCCCATTGGTCGGTGTGGTATTGCCGTCATGTCCATGTACAGCGTAGTGTGCAGTGTGTCAGACATTCAGGAGTCTTGTTGAGTGTCCATGTGTGATGTGTTTCTACACCTTGGTTCCCACCCACCACCCTGGAATAGTAATGGGTGCATGTGCAATGTCACCAGTGCATGTGTACTTCACTGCTGCACATTGTTGGAGGTCGAGGGGTGTGGTGTTGAGTGTGTGCAGATGAGAGTTGTTGCCCGGCTAGTCCCCTGCCTCCATGTTGGCCTTGGCTTACTGGCCATGCTGATTGATTTGTGCTTGTGTAGGTGTGATGGTAGTTAGTTGCTCAGGACACCTGACTGTGGTTCACAGTGTGAACGACATTTAGCTTTGTCATCACAGTGGTATTTTTCTTCAGCCCAGGGTCACCACATTGTGGGGGCCCTGGGGGTGGTGCTGTGGTGTGTCTGTGACTTGCTGTGTCAGTTGTTGTTCCTACGTGCCTGTGTGACATGTGTGTTTTGTGCTCCCTCTCACCTGTCAATGCCTGCTTGCCCACATAGGGGATTTGGATCCATGAGTTACCTTAGTGTGGCAGTGTATGCACATCTGTATGATTGGTATTCAGCTCTCCTCATGTGTTGTGTTGTTGCCTGGGGACAATGGCACCCCCACCCCTCACCTGCTGTGTATGATGACAGTGTTGGTCTGCCTGTTTGTGTTTGTGCATCTGCACCACTGCATTGGCATATCTTGGGTGTGCCATTGGCTGTATGTTGTTTGGTGTGTTTCCCCTGCTGTCCCTGGGACTCCTAGGTCATCGGTCAGCACAGTGATCATGGTTTGTGTGTCCCATTGCTGCCATGGTATGGTATCTGTTCACCTCACATCTGCTGTCTCCACAGGGTATCTGCATTTGTGTGCCCATTGGTGCAAATATGTGGTTCTGCATTCTGATGGTCACTTCTGTCATTGTGTCATTGATGACTGTTGACGGTCTCAGCCCCCATGGGTGTTGTTTGTCTGCACATGGCCAAAGGAATGTTTCATTTGCACTGCAGTATTTGGCTCCCCCAATTTATGTTGCAATGGGACACATACACTACTTTGCCACAGATGAGTTTTTGGTTCTGTGACCAGGAATGATCCATGCAGTTTGGCAGTTGCAGCTCTTTCTTTGTCAACAATTACCTTTTGGTCACTGTGATGATGAGGGTGTAGACCCCATTGCCACAATGGTCAAAATGTGCTTCAGCTATGGACCCCACACTTGCCTTTTGGTCACTGTGATGATGGGGGTTTAGACCCCATTGCCACAATGGTCAAACTGTGCTTCAGCTATGGACCCCACACTTACCTTTTGGTCACTGTGATGATGGGGGTTTAGACCCCATTGCCACAATGGTCAAAATGTGCTTCAGCTATGGACCCCACACTTGCCTTTTGGTCACTGTGATGATGGGGGTTTAGACCCCATTGCCACAATGGTCAAAATGTGCTTCAGCTATGGACCCCACACTTGCCTTTTGGTCACTGTGATGATGGGGGTTTAGGCCCCATTGCCACAATGGTCATGGGCTGCTTGCATTGTGGGTGCCACACACATATATGTGTGGCACATGTGCTAGGGGGTCACATTGTATGTTCAATGTCATGTTCGGTGTTGTAGGCATTTGACACAGCCTGCTCACACGCTTGTCATGGTGGTGGGGGATGTCTTAATCTTGCATTCCCTAGGTTGTGGTGTGCTTGTTGTGTCATGCATTGTCCATCCTATGAGTGGGGGTGGTAGTAGTGGTAGGCATCCAGCCCCCCTGGGTGAGGGTGGTAGTAGTGGTAGGCATCCAGCCCCCTGGGTGAGGGTGGTAGTAGTGGTAGGCATCCTGCCCCCTGGCTAAGGGTGGTAGTAGTGGTGGGCATCCTGCCCCCTGGGTGAGGGTGGTAGTAGTGGTAGGCATCCTGCCCCCTGGCTAAGGGTGGTAGTAGTGGTGGGCATCCTGCCCCCCTGGGTGAGGGTGGTAGTAGTGGTGGGCATCCTGCCCCCCTGGGTGAGGGTGGTAGTAGTGGTAGGCATCCTGCCCCCGTGGGTGAGGGTGGTAGTAGTGGTAGGCATCCTGCCCCCTGGCTAAGGGTGGTAGTAGTGGTGGGCATCCTGCCCCCTGGGTGAGGGTGGTAGTAGTGGTGGGCATCCTGCCCCCCTGGGTGAGGGTGGTAGTAGTGGTAGGCATCCTGCCCCCCTGGGTGAGGGTGGTAGTAGTGGTAGGCATCCTGCCCCCTGGGTGAGGGTGGTAGTAGTGGTAGGCATCCAGCCCCCTGGCTAAGGGTGGTAGTAGTGGTGGGCATCCTGCCCCCCTGGCTAAGGGTGGTAGTAGTGGTAGGCATCCTGCCCCCCCTGGGTGAGGGTGGTAGTAGTGGTAGGCATCCTGCCCCCGTGGGTGAGGGTGGTAGTAGTGGTAGGCATCCTGCCCCCCTGGCTAAGGGTGGTAGTAGTGGTAGGCATCCTGCCCCCCGTGGGTGAGGGTGGTAGTAGTGGTAGGCATCCTGCCCCCCTGGCTAAGGGTGGTAGTAGTGGTGGGCATCCTGCCCCCTGGGTGAGGGTGGTAGTAGTGGTGGGCATCCTGCCCCCTGGGTGAGGGTGGTAGTAGTGGTAGGCATCCTGCCCCCCTGGGTGAGGGTGGTAGTAGTGGTAGGCATCCTGCCCCCTGGGTGAGGGTGGTAGTAGTGGTAGGCATCCAGCCCCCTGGCTAAGGGTGGTAGTAGTGGTGGGCATCCTGCCCCCCTGGCTAAGGGTGGTAGTAGTGGTGGGCATCCTGCCCCCCTGGGTGAGGGTGGTAGTAGTGCTGGTCATCCTGCCCCCCTGGGTGAGGGTGGTAGTGGTGGGCATCCTGCCCCCCTGGGTGAGGGTGGTAGTAGTGGTAGGCATCCTGCCCCCTGGCTAAGGGTGGTAGTAGTGGTAGGCTTCCTGCCCCCCTGGGTGAGGGTGGTAGTAGTGGTGGGCATCCTGCCCCCCTGGGTGAGGGTGGTAGTAGTGGTGGGCATCCTGCCCCCCTGGGTGAGGGTGGTAGTAGTGGTGGGCATCCTGCCCCCTGGCTAAGGGTGGTAGTAGTGGTAGGCATCCTGCCCCCTGGCTAAGGGTGGTAGTAGTGGTAGGCATCCAGCCCCCCTGGGTTGGGGTGGTGGCGCGCATTCAGGCCCCTGTGTGCATATGTGGCATTGGTGATGGGCATCCCGCCCCTATGGTGCTGCTGTTGCAAGTATATTCAGATTCCCAGTGTATGTGTGTGATGTGTCGTGTACGTGTTGTATGTGTTTTGTGGTTGGTGTCTGACTTACCTTCTGCGCCGTACGCGTCCGTGCCTGTTCCGGTAGTAGATGTAGAATATTGGTATGATCGGGACGAAGGGATTCATGGTTGGTTCGTGTCGTTCGTCCTTCTCGTTGCTTCGCGTCGTCCTCGTCGCTTGGCTTCGTCCTCGTCGCTTCGCTTCGTCCTCGTCGCTTCGCGTCGTCCTCGTCTGTGCTGTGTTCGTCTCGTAGCCGTGGATCGTGTTGTGGCGCGATTCGGAGCTTATGTGCGCCTCTCCCGGATGCTTTGACGTGCCGTGCGTAGCGACGGGTTCGGCGCGTACGGAAAGCGCATCGTACTTGTCCGGCCGGACGGGGCTGCATTTTCCCTTCCGTGCGACTCGATTCGGCGTTTCCGGATTCGCCTCGGTCGGAGAACAGGACCTGGTTTGGGTGAGTACGGCTCGGCCGGAATTTTTGCTGTTGTGCGCATCGTACTTGCTCGTTCGGTGTGCTGTACGGATCGGTCGGGAAACTGGCTTTCGCATGGCTTTTTTCCCGACCGAATGGTATTGGGTGCGCCTCCGACCGAGATCGGAATCGACCCCTTAGTTTGCCCTGAGTTTTCAGACAAACATTAGACTTCAGACCATACTGATACCCTCAGACAACTTCAAACTAACATGCTTGCATCTAGATACTTAGGGGGTCATTAGGATGGCGGAAGGACCGCCACCGCCGGGCCGGCGGTGGCGGTCCTTCCGCCATCACACAGGAAATTCCCACCGCCAAATTAGGATGGCGGTGGGAATCCCAATGTGTCCGTGGCGGATGGAAAGTCCATCCGCCACGGTTCCACAAGGTGGTCCTTTTCCGCCCTCCTTGCGGAACCAGGACACAGGGCAGCATTGCGGTGGTAGGGATTACGAAATTCCTTTCCGCCTGTCTTTTCGCGGCGGTCATCCCACAGCAAAAAGACAGGCGGAGGCTGGATTCGGGGGCCCGTTGCAGGGAAATGCAGTGCAAGCACTTTTAACATTGAGTATGGTGCTGCAGCCAGCAGCACCACCCACAATGTTAAAAGCCCTGGATGCACCCGCCAGTATGGCGGGCGCATCCTAATCGCAGTGGTGCGACCGCCACATGTCTGGCGGGCAGTCCCAAACACCGCTACGATGGCGGGCGGACCTAGTCCGCCCGCCATCGTAATCAGCCCCTTAGAGTCTCGTGCCAACACAACTAACTTGGTGATCGGAATAATTGTGGGATCCACTGGTACACATACGTCATCTTTAATGAGGGTGATATTGTGCTGATCGCATTTATTTCCAATGCTGAAATGCATTTTGCATCTATACAAAAAATACTTACTGCAGTTCAGACAGCTGTTATAAAGGAAAGATTGTTGGCTCAGGGGAAATCCATAATTGTGGTTAATCTCATTCCAGCCTTAGAGGCTGTCACCAAGGAAACGTTCCTAACGTTAAAGCCTTACATCCAAGATGGATACAATGGGCCACCTCCTTAACTGCTACTGATATTCACTATGTCTTTGACCCTACCTTGCAAACACAAGAATTCCTCCAATATGACCAAGAATACCCTGTGCCCAGTGGCATTTTGCCTTCAGACCAGTATGATTATATAATCTATACTGATGGTTTAGCTCAGTCAGCAATAGGCACCAAGCAACAATATTCAGCCAAATGCACAACAGTGCGTGGTGTCATGAAAAATGGAGAATTCCACCAACAAAATAGATTTACATAATCTTTAGGGGGTTGTACCACTCAGCTGGCTGAAGTAAAAGCTCTAATTCTGGCACTAGAGAATACTGGTCCTGAATTCCCCACACTCATAGTGTGTGGTTCATATTACTGTGTCCAGTCTTTCAATGAACACTTACATTATTGGCACTTGAATGGATTCATAGAGTCTAAAGGAAATTCTATCAAACATAGATTGCTGTGGGGAAAGGTTGCACATCTTAAAGGATATTTGCCACAGGCTTATGTAATTCACACATTGAGCCATCAACACAGTGGAATACATATTGTAGAGAATTCATTGACTGCTGAAGCTGCCGAATCAGCAGTTCAGACTGCTGTTGTTGCTGCAATTACTCGCTCACACAAGAGGGTGGATGATGACATCATAGTTGCTGACAAAAATTCACGCAATGGCACTCCATTACCTAAAAAATATCCGGCAAAATACTCCTACTTGCTGCATGCCCAAAACATAGCTGCTCATTAGGGAATAGTGTCTACCCATGCAAGTGTGGTGGTTACATATTCCTTATTACAGAAACGCTGTTGGTGGCATGGTCTGTACAAACAAACGAAATACCATGTCCTTACCTGTAACATGTGCCAGCAAAATAAAAGCTCCACCACAGCTCGCCTGCCACAGACAACCCTCTTAGTCTCAAACAAACCCTTGATATGTGTGTATTTGGATCATTGCAGACCTCTAAATTCAAATTTATTCTATTGGCCATGGATTCATGTTCTAGATTCCTATGGCTGATGAATGGCCGACACTCAAACTGTTATTAGCAGTCCTTAACAGCTAGAGTATTAGGTTCAGGTCGTAGTTGGGTCCTTCACTTGTATGGATTCCAGAGAGCTTTAAATAATCTGAAGATCCTTGGGTGGCTGGACTCCCTATGAAACCCTCTTTGGAGTTCAGATGTACGTTCCAGATCTTGACAACCCTGGCACAGTGGTGGTGGAGAGAACTTTTGACATCAATGTGCATTTCACTGTCTTATGGGAATTTCAAGACTTCTGGGATGAGCACTCAAAGGAAATTTCCAACTATTCGGCTACTGACAAAGTAAAGTCGCAACCAACTACTTCTGGCTGTATTCCTGAAGTTGGGGATCTAGTTTGAGAGAAGAATACAGACTAAAAAGGACTCAGCCATCTTACAGAGCACCAGTGCCAGTCCTTGGCATTCAAGGTACCAGAACTGTGATTTTGCCACCTCTTGCTGAGTGTAGAAATAAACAGATTCTTTCTATTGGTGATCAAACCACACCATATGGCCTGTCCTATACAGTAGGCCACAACAGCTCCTTGGTAGTTCCCTGCCTCCTCTCGCTGCCATAAAAGATTTCCCTCTACAAGCATTAAATAATACAAATATTGATTCACACCGGCTGGGGACTTCAAATGTTGAACTTTTACTACTCCCTGGTAATACAACTAGTACGGTGCAGAGACAGAATATCGAGTACAAAATATCGAGTTGCACAAATATCGAGTCATTAATATCGTGGGTGAGAAATATCAACAGCAAGAATATCGTGGTCAAGAATATCGACTTAAGGTAAGTAATATCGATTTTAAAAATATCAACGTGTTTAATATTGTTTGCAAAAATATAGTTGTTAAAAATATCGTTTTTTATTATTGTTATGTATTTTAGTATATATTTTATATGTATGTGATGTATGTTTTTGTGTATAAGAATTGTTTGTATTTTTAATATATGTGTTACATTTTTTGTAGTTATTAATTTTTTTTAATTTGAATTTTGCGCTTTTAGTTCCATAGCGGGTTGTGGGTTTATAGGGGAATAGGGTGGGAAGTAATTTAATTATATTAAATTTATTCATTTTTTTATTTGAATTTTGTGTTTTTAGTTCTGTAGCGGGTTGTGGGTTTATAGGGGAATAGGGTGGGAAGTAATTTAATTATATTAAATGTATTGATTAATTTTTATTTATTAATCTTTGTTGAATTGAGATGTTATAGTGTTAAATTTGTAAAGAAATTTATTATTAATTAATTATTAAATGGTTATTAATTAATTTTAATTAATTAATTGGTAATTAATTACAGTAATTGTGTAATTAATTTTAGGTGAGTGCTGTGTTGTTTTAGGTGTAAAGGGTGGGAAGTAATTTTTTTTAAATTTCTGAATTAATAATTGGTTGTTAATTGATTTTAATTAATTAATTGGTTATTAATTTTGGTAATTTTGTAATTCATTTTAGGTGTGTGTTGTGGTTTTTATAGGAGTAAAGGGTGGGAAGTAATTTGTGTTTAATTAATTATATATAGTTGTTAATGTTAATTGTTTGATATTTATTTTGGGTAATTGTTTTTTTTTGTGTGTTGTTTTTACTTTTAAAGGGGTAACGGTTCGGTATTAAATACATTTTAATTGTTTAATTATTAGTAGTTAATAGTAATAGCTTTTAATTTTAAAGTAAGTTTTAATTGTGTTTTATTATTTTATAGTTTAATTTAGGTGTGTGTTGTGGATATTATAGGGGCTGATTCGGATAGCGGTGAATCCACCACCGGCAGCCTGCCGGTGGCAGATTCACCGCCATCGTGCGGCCATTCTCCGCCCGCCAGATAAGGATGGCGGGCAGATTGCTGGCGGATGGGCAGTCCGTCAGCCACGGGTCAGACACAGGCAATCATTACGATTGCCTGTTGGACCCACCCTGGATCCACAAAATGGTGGCGGTGCCTAGCAGGCACCATCCACCAGATTAGGATGCTGCATCCCCGCCAGCCTGTGTATGGCGGTTCAACCGCCATTCACAGCCTTGGGGGGATGTACTTTGGGGCCCATAGCAGGCCCCCCTTCAACAGGGGCACTCAAGTTTTGTACTTGGGGGGCACCTATGGTGCTCCCCAACATTTCCCTGAACCATGTGGCAGGCACCGCGTGGTGCCTGCCACGTAGTGCAGGGAAATGCAAAACTTGCATTTTTACCATTGCGGCGGGTGCTGGAATAGTAATTTTTATTTTTACCCCTCCGCTATCCAGCACTTTCCCTTCAGTTGCACTCACTGAAGTGGGAATAGTAATTTGTATCTCTCCGCTATCCTGTACTTTCCCTACTGTTGCACTCACTTGAGTTGGAATAGTAATTTTGACCTCTCTGCTATCCAACACTTTCCCTCCTATTGCATTCTCTAGAGTGGGAATAGTAATTTTTACTCCACCGCTATCCAACACTTTTCCTACTGTTGCACTCAATGGAGTGGGAATACATTTTTTTATTTTACCCTTCCACTATACGAAACTTATCCTACTGTTGCATTCAGTGGAGTAGGAATAATGGAGTGGGAATAGTAATTTATACCTCTCCACTAGCCAACACTTATCCTACTGTTGCACTCAGTGGAGGGGGGATAGTAATTTTTACCTCTCCGCTATTCAACACTTTCCCTACTGTTGCTCTTACTGGAGTGGTATTAGTAATTTTTACCCTCTGCTATTCAACACTTTCCCTACTGTTGCACTGACTGGAGTGGGAATAGTAATTTGTATCCCTCTGCTATCCAACACTTTCCCTACTGTTGCACTCACTGGAGTTGGAATAGTAAATGTAATTATTTTGCTATCCAACACTTTTCCTACTGTTGCACTGATTGTATTGGGCAATTTAAGTTTAAATATTTCTTCATAATTTATTCTAGAATGTTTTTTTATATTTTAAATTGTTTATATATATATTTTATTTTTATATAATTGTAAAGTTTTAAAATAAATTAAAGATAATAGTTTATTAATATTTTAAAATAAATATATGAATAAATAATTATGTTTGTGTGTTTATTTTTTTTAATTAAGTTTATTTGTAATATTTTGTCAAAATGTATATTAAATTTAATTAATTTTGTTAAAATTAATATTAATATTTAATATATATTATTTTTTATATATATATATATGCATATATATATATATATATATATATCGCACAGCAAAGCGAAATTCACGAAAGAATCCACACGAGCCCACTCGGTCAGTTTCAGCAGTTTAATCTCGGTACAGCAAACAAGGACGACGCGTTTCGACCACGTCCGTGGTCTTGGTCACATGACCACCGCCTCCACTTTGTGGTATTTAAAGGTACGTGCACTTTAAAATTCCATGAACATAAAAGAAATGTTATGGCACATGTTAAATAGTGTTAAATAAAAAATGAAAACATACGCAGCTGTTTGGATATCTGCATTTTTAGACATGTTAGCATATTGTAGTCTCAAAACAGTTTGTGATTGGTAACTGTAACAGGTAAATTATGCGGAAATTCAGCAACATCATAGTTCGGCTCGGTATAAGAAAATAAAGGGTCTAGTGCCCCATTTGCTAATGGTTATCGTGACTAGAGGAATTCCTCGTGGCTATGGTCAACCTATGTCTTTCATGGTAATACAGGTATAGTACCCAGGTAAGGGCAAGTAGTGACTAGGAGCAGGATGGGAGGTCCGTCAAACTCCGGTGCTCATATTTATATTGCAAACGTGCAGCTCAGGGTGATTCACAGCTTCAAAATCTGTCAATTAAACAAGGTACCGATAATTAGCATCATGATACTTGCTCAACCGAAAACAATCATGATTATAGCTGTAATAATTAGAAAAAACAAGCTTTCCAGAGACTTTTCAATATTGCATAATATTTTAAAGTATGACATTGCGTCTGTAAACAGAATACAAGAAAACACATACACAAAAAAGGGTGAAATGCAACTAAAGAAGGAAAAGGAGGGAGGGGGGTAGGGCGTGAGTAATCTGTCAAGGCAAATGTATAACCATGGAGTTGATTAATCTTACAAGTGGGAATACAATTCCTCGTCTTGATTCAGGCCATCTGGGTATTTTGTGCCTGCTAAGAGGATCAGGCGTGACTCAAGTTTACGAAGTGCTTTGGTGCGATTACCTCCTCTTGGGTTGGGTGTGACTGTATCCAGTCCGAAATATCTGGCTTTGGTCCAGTCGGACCCATGTTCCCTAGAGAAATGCCTAGCTGTGCTGTAGCTTTGGTCAAAGTTGGTAATTGCCCGCCAATGTTCTAGGATACGTTTTTTGATGGGGAACGTAGTTGACCCAATATACCAGAGATTGCAGGGGCAGACTATAGCATATACGACGAAGTCAGTTCCACAAGTAATGAATTTCGGAATTTTCCAATTGATCTTGGTTCTATCTAAGGTTACCTCCAATACGTTACTGCTATTCTTGTAGGCTTTGCATTTTCCACATTTGTGGAAACCTTTGGTTTGCTTCAGCCAGCTACCTTCTTTTGGTTGGAGATGGCTGTGTACGAGCATGTCTCTCAGGGATGGGCTTCTCATGTATGTCACTGATGGGGCTGGGCTTATTTCATTCCTTAGGATGGGATCCCTCCTGAGGATGTCACATCTATTCCTGAGGATGCTGTGTATCTGGTTAGATTGGTTGCAGCATTTGGTGATAAATCTGACTTTATTCTTATTGGCATTTTTAGGGACTTCTCGCCTGGGGTTTTGTCTAGACTGTCATCACTTATCCTACTGTTGCATTCAGTGGAGTAGGAATACTAATTTTTACCCCTTCGCTATCCAACAATTTTCCTACTGTTGCACTCCTTGGAGTGGGAATAGTACTTTTTGGCCCTCCGCTATCCAACACTTTGCCTACTGTTGCACTCACTGGAGTGGGAATAGTAATTTATACCTCTCCACTAGCCAACACTTATCCTACTGTTGCACTCAGTGGAGTGGGAATAGTCATTTTTACCCCTCCGCTATCCAACACTTTCCCTACTGTTGCTCTTACTGGAGTGGTATTAGTAATTTTTACCCTCTGCTATCCAACACTTTCCCTACTGTTACTCTCACTGGAGTGGGAATAGTAATTTTTGCACCTCCGCTATCCAACATTTTCCCTACTGTTGCACTGTTTGGAGTGGGAATAGTAATTTTTACCCCTCTGCTATCCAACACTTTCCCTACTGTTGCACTCACTGGAGTTGGAATAGTAAATTTAATTATTTTGCTATCCAACACTTTTCCTACTGTTGCACTGATTGTATTGGGCAATTTAAGTTTAAATATTTTTTCATAGTTTAATGTTTTAATTTATTCTAGAATGTTTTTTTATATTTTAAATTGTTTATATATATATTTTATTTTTATATAATTGTAAAGTTTTAAAATAAATTAAAGATAATAGTTTATTAATTATTTTAAAATAAATATATGTATAAATAATTATGTCTGTGTGTTTATTTTATTAAATTAAGTTTATTTGTAATATTTTGTCAAAATGTATATTACATTTAATTTATTTTGTTAAAATTAATATTAATATTTTAAATATATATATATATATATATATATATATATATATATATCCCCGATTCCTGCAGCTCTTACAGGGAGATCCGCCCGTAGTTCAGTGGCGCGAAATTGCCGGTAGAGCTACACCGGCGTTACAATTCCCACACGCTTCAATAATTCGCGCTCTCAGGTTCAATATACGAAAAGGTTTATTTGCTCAGAGTAACGCGTTTCGAAAGACAAGCTTTCTTGATCACACAACGAGCGAAGTGAAACAGTGTATTTACATAGACAAGTGACTCAGGACATAGATATAAAAAATGGACTATACTTCCAAGTGTATGGTCTCCTACACAGAGTAATTGTCAGCCATTTTGTAGTGGCTTTATATACAAGCATTAACAATCAAAACATAAATTCTATGCATTGTTGTTTCCCAATAATTCAGTATTAACAGACAGGTTGTCCAAAAACATAGTAATTTCTACTAAAAATATTTTTTGCTATTATGGTGGAATAATGTGTGTGGTTACCCAAGATGATCGCATAATGCTTGTAAACCAAAAATGCGAAAAACCCAAAATAACGCGTTACCCTGAGCAAATAAACCTTTTCGTATATTGAACCTGAGAGCGCGAATTATTGAAGCGTGTGGGAATATATATATATATATATATATATATATATATATATATATATATATATATATATTAATCTATAGTTTTTTCATCTATATTTTTTACATCAATATTTTTGATTCAATATTTTTGTACTTACCTGTGTAGGCATGGGAGTCAATATTTTTGTATTCTATATTTTTTCTCCGCTGTTTTGAACATCAATATTTTTAACATCGAAATTCTATCAGTGAACCAACTAGTACATGATGTACATCAGATGTGAACTTACAGCTAACAACAAAGTTATTTATTACCAACTCCCCTTTGGAGGTGTCTGCCAGTTCTCGATTACCACGTGAGGTTCCAACACTGATGATTTTTTTCAAATTCCTCACATATTTCACTACATGGAGAACATGCATTTCTTTTCTGACTGAAACAGACTTATCTGATTCCTCCATGGTCCTATCTTTGGATTTCCATTTCACTCCCTTTCCTATTCATTTGGATGGGATTTGTTACAGTATTTTCCTTGCTTCTAAATGGGCATTACATTCCAGAACACTCTGCTGTTGAACTGGTAGCTGAGGTACTGAAGCCTCATTTTTCTTCACATAAAGGGGCCGATTCCGATCTCGGTTGGAGGCGCACCCAATACTATTCGGCCGGGAAAAAAGCCATGCGAAAGCCTGTTTCCCGACCGATCCGTACAGCACACCGAACGAGCAAGTACGATGCGCACAACAGCAAAAATTCCGGCCGAGCCGTACTCACCCAAACCAGGTCCTGTTCTCCGACCGAGGCGAATCCGGAAACGCCGAATCGAGTCGCACGGAAGGAAAAATGCAGCCCCGTCCGGCCGGACAAGTACGATGCACTTCCCGTACGCGCCGAACCCGTCGCTACGCACGGCACGTCAAAGCATCCGGGAGAGGCGCACATAAGCTCCGATTCGCGCCACAACACAATCCACGGCTACGAGGACGAACACGGCACCGACGAGGACGACGCGGCGACGAGGACGAAGCGAAGCGACGAGGACGACGCCAAGCAACGAGAAGGACGAACGACACGAACCAACCATGAATCCCTTCGTCCCGATCATACCAATATTCTACATCTACTACCGGAACAGGCACGGACGCGTACGGCGCAGAAGGTAAGCCAGACACCAACCACAAAACACATACAACACGTACACGACACATCACACACATACACGGGGAATCTGAATATACTTACACCAGCAACAGCAGCACCATAGGGGCGGGATGCCCATCACCAATGCCACATATGCACACAGGGGCCTGAATGCGCACCACCACCCCAACCCAGGGGGCTGGATGCCTACCACTACTACCACCCTTAGCCAGGGGGCTGGATGCCCACCACTACTACCACCCTTAGCCAGGGGCAGGATGCCCACCACTACTACCACCCTCACCCAGGGGGCAGGATGCCTACCACTACTACCACCCTTAGCCAGGGGGCAGGATGCCCACCACTACTACCACCCTTAGCCAGGGGGCAGGATGCCCACCACTACTACCACCCTTAGCCAGGGGGCTGGATGCCCACCACTACTACCACCCTTAGCCAGGGGGCAGGATGCCCACCACTACTACCACCCTCACCCACGGGGGCAGGATGCCCACCACTACTACCACCCTCACCCACGGGGGGCAGGATGCCTACCACTACTACCACCCTCACCCAGGGGGGCAGGATGCCTACCACCACTACCACCCTCACCCACGGGGGGCAGGATGCCCACCACTACTACCACCCTCACCCACGGGGGCAGGATGCCTACCACTACTACCACCCTCACCCAGGGGGCAGGATGCCTACCACCACTACCACCCTCACCCACGGGGGCAGGATGCCTACCACTACTACCACCCTCACCCAGGGGGGGCAGGATGCCTACCACTACTACCACCCTCACCCAGGGGGGCAGGATGCCCACCACTACTACCACCCTTAGCCAGGGGGCAGGATGCCCACCACTACTACCACCCTCACCCAGGGGGGCAGGATGCCTACCACTACTACCACCCTCACCCAGGGGGCAGGATGCCCACCACTACTACCACCCTCACCCAGGGGGCAGGATGCCCACCACTACTACCACCCTCACCCAGGGGGGCAGGATGCCTACCACTACTACCACCCTCACCCAGGGGGGGCAGGATGCCTACCACTACTACCACCCTCACCCAGGGGGGGCAGGATGCCTACCACCACTACCACCCTCACCCACGGGGGGCAGGATGCCTACCACTACTACCACCCTCACCCAGGGGGGCAGGATGCCTACCACTAATACCACCCTCACCCAGGGGGGCAGGATGCCTACCACTACTACCACCCTCACCCAGGGGGGCAGAGCAATACGTAACTGAACGAAG